>QEPC01006051.1:1054494-1091670 GCA_003113815.1 Sphenodon punctatus | reverse complement strand
ACAGACATGACGCTAACCACCCTTTAACCACCCTTGGTGGTTATTTATGCATATTGCAGGGCTGTATTGGTGCCCTATGCAGCCCTGAAGCATGCATAAATGACCACCAAGGGTGGTTAAAGGGTGGTTAGCATCATGTCTGTTTTCACCCAATGCTCCAGGATCCTTGTTTTTAGCGTTCTTGATGTATACCCCACATATATTAATTTACAAGGGCAAAAAATCAAATAAATAACCGATTTTGTACAACAAGTGGAGAAATGTTTAAGTATAAATTTCCTACCTGTGCTAGGATGTATGAACTTAATGGGTATGCTATGTTTGCACACCCCACAACTCCCACATTTAAAATGTCCCATTGGAGTAGATGCATGGGGCAAAATACTGACCCCTGATTTACCTGAATTAACCTTAGCATGAACCAGCATATCCTTAATAGATTTTGGGGTTTTTTGAAGCAAAAATGGATTTATTGTTACACCCTGGTATACATTCTACCAGATGCCAGTGTTTTAAAATAGCTCTTTTTATAGCCCCAGAGCCTGGACTGAACGTTAAGGGACATACTAGTCTATTGTGGTTGTTTTCTCTTCGGTACTAGTAGGGATTCTCTAGTCCGTCCTAACACCCTGAAAAAGATCTTTTTAAGGACCCTGTCTGGATACCCCCTCCTTAAATTGTCCATACATCTGTTAGCCTGTTGTATGAACATGCTATCGCTGTTACAATTTCTCTGATTCTTATCAACTGGCTATAGGGTAAATTATTATTGAGATGTCTAGGGTGATTGCTGGTATAATGGAGCATGGAATTCACATCTGGAATGTCAACATTATGCCTAATCTGTATTCCAAACTGATATCCAAAAAGTGAATTGTGCAAAAATCATACTGTAAATCAAATTTAATATTTGCAACACATCCACTGAGGTGTTGATGAAACTCCATAAGTCCTTCTACCATGCCCGTCCACAAGAAAAATAAATCATCAATATACTTTTTATACAAAAAAATATATTGAATGAACAAGTTACGATTACTATTATAAATCTGTTCCTGCTCAAATTTGCCCATGAACAGGATGGCTATTTCTATTTTCTGGGGCAACTGTACAACCCATTGCAATCCCACTTATCTGCAAGTACAGCTGCCCATCAAACCTGAAGCAGCTTTTAGTTAATACTAACTCAGCCAGCTGTGACAGGAACGTGGTAGTGGGGTGACAAGAATCTCTGAAGTTTAATGTCTCCTCAATAACTTCTAGGGAAGTTTCTTGAGGAATGTTGGTATACAACGCAGTCACATCCATAGTAACTAAAATCAAATTCCCTGTAATGGACTGCCAATCTATATCATTCAAAATATTTTTAAAATCTTGCGAGTCCCTTAAATATGAAGGAAGCAAGGGAACAAAAGGTTTGAGGAAATAATCCAAAAACTGGGACAAAGGTTCCAGGACGGACCCATTCCCAGAAACAATTGGACGTCCTGGTGGATTGTGCCGGTTTTTATGTATTTGGGGCAATATATAGAAAAGGGGAATTCTACCTTCACTATCAGACAAAAACTCATATTCCATTTTGTTGATTTGCTCCGTCACATACCCTTCATACACTAAATCCTCTATTTGCCTCTTTAGGACCTCCAATAAATCCTTATTTATTGGTCTACAGTAGGCACTACCTTGCAACTGGCGCAAAACACAAAACAGCATAAACATAAAACATCTAAAAAGGGGGGAGAAGAGAGGAAAAAGTGGGGGAACATCTCCCCCCACCAGGAAAAGAGGGAGGAAAAAAATACCCCACCGTTACCACCTCCCATAAAAAACCCACCCTCACCCATCTCCCTCGCCAAAGGCCTGGTGGAACAGCCAGGTCTTGCATTGACATCGAAAAGAGAGGGTGGCCTCTGCTGGGAGGGAATTCCACAGCCTCAGCACGGCCACTGAGAACGCTCTCTCCATAGTGGGCCCCAGGGGACTTCGAGAAGGGCACTTCCAGTTGACCACAGGGGCTGATGCAGAGCACGGGGAATGAGGCGATCCCGCAGATATATGGGGCCCAAGCCATATAGGGCTTTATAGGTAAGAACCAGCACCTTGAATCGGGCCCAGAAGACTATAGGCAGCCAGTGCAGAGAACAGAGCACCGGTGTAATATGCTCCCGGCAGATCGTTCCCATAAGGAGACATACCACCACATTCTGCACCAACTGCAGTCTCCGAACCGTCACCATGGGCAGCCCCACGTAGAGCGCGTTACAATAGTCCAGTCTTGAGGTGATGAAAGCACAGATGATAGTGGCCGGGTCAGAGTCTGAGATGTACGGCCAAAGCCATTGCACCAGGTGTAATTGGTGGAATGCGCTCCTCACCACAGCTCTAAGCTGGGCATCTAGATGAAGCTGCACATCATGGAGCGCTCCCAGATTCCGAACCTGGGGAACAAGTGGGGGGCAAACCCTGTCAGTGATGGGGGACGCTAACCATACCACCTTCCCCACTAGCATCACCTCCATCTTGTCAGGATTCAACTTCAGTCGGGTCGCCCTCATCCAGTCCCTCACAGCCACCAGACATCATGTAAGCACCGAGACTGCGGGGTCTGGGTCGGATGAAAAAGAGAGAGTTGGGTGTCATCAGCATATTGATGACCATGAACTCCAGAGCTCCTCACAACCTCACCCAGTGGCTGCATATACACAGATGGAGAAGATACTAAGGCATCTACTCCCACTGTCCCTCTTCCCCTGCCCCCCCCCCCCGCAATTCCTAGGGTTATCCTGACTCTGAGCCAGCAGGAATGCAACAGGAGGTATTGCAGCTAACAGCCCAAGCATTGGGGGGGATGGGTACACTTTACCTGGGTCCAGGGGGACCTGGGCTGCAAGCCCATTACCATGAATGGGGGGGGGGGAACTGGGGCTAAATTGTAAGTGCTTGAGGATGTTTGTGCGAACATATATCCCTGTATCTACGTTTCTTTCATGACATGAAATTGTGGTGATGGGATGGGATCGTAGCAGGGGGCCTGTTACAGGTTTGTACTGAGCCCAGAGAAATGATGCTTGGGCCCTGCCAGCTAAACACAGATGGCAGTGAGGCTGGTTCTGGAGGAAGAAGGTGTATGGAATAAGGAACCCTCTATGGCAGATTATTAATTATTATTATTATCATGAGCATTTATATAGTGCCAGCAATGTACCTGTAAAATATACTGATGGAAACTGAACTTTCAGGCTCAGAGACAGTTTGAAGATCCTATGAGTAGTCGCAAGAAAAATGGAAATGTAACTGATACACCAGACTCTTAGTAAGGAAACACCCTAGTGTTTGAACCAGTCCATTTCACTCCTGTGATTCACCGACCACGATCAAAAATCGCTCTGCAGAATGTTAGTGAATCAAGGAACAGGAGGAATGGTCAGATACTGCAGACAGCCAGCAGATGGCAACCAAACAACATAAAACCCAACGCTTCCCATCATATGCCATTGTTGTGTATTTGATTTGTTGTAGGTCAAATAAAAATGAGGATGGATTTCAAATTAGCAGCCAGCTCTGTAAATATTTTAATTTCCAACAATCTAATAACATGCCATGGCTTAAGCATATTGTATTTGGGTCAGAGTGCACCTAGACTAGGCAAAAAAAGAACTACAATTTCTACTCTATTTGGTTGCCGAGAGGAGATACACCCTAACAGATTTGCATGACATGCTAATCACCAACACGACAATTGCAGACAGAAGAGTGTTTTGTGGGCACTTCAGAAGCACCTGTAACCAGTGATAAACCAAAGCCAGGGGGGGAAGGCTGTAGCTACAATACCGTGTATGTCAGAGATCTTTCTCCAACTACCTAGTGATTTTCATAAGCAGAATCATGCCTTTGTTCTCTGCCTTCCACTGGACTCACAGCTGCCTCTCTTATTCAAGCAGTAGCACGCAAGAGGCTTTGTGTTTGGTCTGTGTTACAAGTCCGTCTCTCTCTTTCTCCCCCTCAGTGTGATAATGGAATGACTGAGGGGAAAAGCCAAGTTATCATGAGTTCCATAGGATTACCTGGAATACGTGGTTCCAATGGGATTGTGCTGTGCCATATGGAGAAATCTCAGAACAGGACCAATATTTGGCACACGGGCTGAGGTAGTTAGCAGAGATGCCCTGAATTAAAGGGTGATGATGGCCAAATAAGAAGTGGACTCTTATTTTCCACTTTTCTCAACTTGTGTATGGATATGGAATGTCACCTTTACAGTACTATTTGCTCCTTTCACAGTACCCTATGCATGCCCTCTGCTTTCACTCCAGAGGTAGGATGGAGGCAATCGGAGAAGGGAAAGAGCAGAGGCTACAGTGATTTCTTCAACAGGACCTGGAGGCGAGAGACCTGGGTTCCAACTGTATTTCAGCAATAAGCATTTTTAGGTGGTTGTTGGCCAATTGCCATCTCATCTTCATTTTGCGAGGAGAGTGACCTCTACCTCATGGGATAAGGAGGTGGGGTCATAGGCATGCCAAGGTCAGACACGACATGAGCTCCTGCTCCCTACAGCAGATCTGGAGTCTCACCACAGGAAAGGGGATAGCAGGCAGAGCCAGCAGCAGAGAACAGAGTCTGCTGCTGCTCATGCTTGGGAAGGGACAGGCAGTGTGGGATTCAGCAGAAGTGCTGCTCCCAGGGGTCAAGGTGTGAGCCCCCTCTTTGTGTGAAGGGATGTATAACTTGTATTATTGTTACTGAAGTTGTCCTTGCCTCAGTTACTTGCAGGCAGGTGAGGTTACCACACACAGAAGCTGCCCTTTCCAGCAGCAACAAAGCAGACAAGTGGGTTCAGCCAGCCCTGCTGCCAAGGAAAAAGGAGACAGCAAAGCTGTACTGTGATCAGAACAGACCCAAAATGTGTGGAAGGGAAGAATGGAACCTCCATGTCTTGCTGCCTTGAACTGGTGGAATCCCCAGCCGTTAACTATGGGCCTTTTCACACGCACACACACACACGTGTGCAGTGGGGGGTGCCCATGCAGACAGGTGCAGGAGGGTTGGAGGTGCCCGTAGGAACAGTACCCACGGTGGGTGTGGGGGGGGTGCGCACTCCTGTGCTCCACCCACCTCCACCCAATGCTCGGGGGGAGGGGCCGTGGGAATGCTCTGACCACCCACCGCACTGACCACCCACTGCACCGACCACCCATCCCCCCATGCACCCGTGCCCATTAGAAAAGGGCCATAGTCGAAGGCTGTCTTAAGCCCTAACGTTCGAGGTTTAATTTCTCTTTCTTTCTTTGGTAACATGACTATTCTAGCTCTAGCTTGGGTGATTTCAGACGTGACGGGGCGGCGTTCGTCCCGACATTTGATTCCCCACCGGAATCAGCCTGTTACGGCTAGCAGATGTGCTGGCCGATCCCGGCAGGGAATCTGAGGGAGGGGGCTGCACAGCGCAATGTGCGGCTCACAACCCCACCCCCCCACACTCCCCCGGCCACCCGCCCTCCTGGAGACGGGCGGGCGCAGCAGCCAATCCGGCTGCTGCATCTGATTCCCGCCCGTGGTCCAGGCTATGGCCCAGAATCGGCACCGGTAACAATTCCGGGCCGTGGTTCAGCTAACCACGCTTTCGGAGATGGTCCCCGGACCATCCTTGAAAGTGTGGTTATTTTGATTCCCGCCGGAGGTTCACTGTGGTGAACAGGCATCAAACAGACGTTACGGGACCATTCCCCACCACAAGGTATTGACTGCGGTTGAGCATGATCTCGTAACATCTGAAAATACCCCTTGTCTTGTTATTCATGTCAAACCCCTCTTTCAACATTGCTAATTTTTTTTTTGCCTCAACATCATCCTGCATCAGTGAGTTCTAGAGTCTAATTACATGTATGAGGAGGGAGAATTTTTAATTTTCAAGCTTTTAGTTTCATCCACCAGTAAAGTCAATGGGAGTTTTGCCATTGACTTCAATGGGTAGATGATTACAGCCTGAATATTTTTCTGGTATGAATGAATTTTGACCCAGTGGTCAAATTCTGGTATGAATGAATCTGGCCAGTAGGTGTTGCTATGGAATGGGAAGAGCTAGACTAGTGTTCTCTTGATTAATTAGCTTTTCATTGGGCCAAAAGTGCTTGGAGTCTTTTGTCCATGTCTCCTGGGGCTTTACAACTGAATCGCCCCCATTATTTTTTTTCCACCGTGAGATGTCTCTCTTCAGCTTCATCAGACATTGTTAAAAAATTGGCTCACACTCTCCTCCTCTCCTGTTTCTTCTTCCCTTCTCACCCACAAAGAGAGCAGCTTCCCCACAGAATAGGTTTAATATTCCAATAAGGGTTGTGTGCTTTAAGAGGAGTGGGATTTGCTGCAGTGTCTCAAGAGAGTTAGATCCAAATGACAATATTATAAATAACCAAAATGAAAGCCGCTGGAGAGGCCACTGCTGCTTCTCTGGAAATTAACAAGTGTTGTGATTAATTCCCGCAACTGGGGCCCAAGGGTATTATGAGGATAGGCACAACAAAGATGCAGTAAGTGGATTATCTGAAAAGCCCTTTCAGTTTCCCTTATTTGTATAAATTAACAATTTTAAGCCACCACTTTTAATGTGGCCAAAACAGTATGGTCATTAAAACTGGGCAATAAATTTTAAATTATACATAAGTACTGAACATTCAAAATTCATCTGGGGAGAATTATATGTGACAGTTGACCTTATAAATTGGGGAAGATATAAGTGAGTCAGTCACTAAGATCCTAGTTGTTTTTTTCCAACTAGGCTCTAGGCTATTTTCCAAGCGGATTACATGGCTTATAGCTCAAATGGTCTTTGTGCAGCAACTCAAAAACCATTTGGGGGGAGGGAATATTACCACCCAGTTACATTTTATTTCTGATTTAGCACTGAAGAAATTGATTACTCTTCTGCTACACTGAAAGTGTGATATGATGGTCCTTTTCACACAGGCACTCCACACACACACACACACACCACACACGTGTGTGGTGGGGGATTGGTTGGCGCCCGTAGGAATGCCCCCCCCCCCGGTGGGTGGAGGTGCGTACGCACTCCCAAGCTCCACCCATCTCTACCCATCTCCCATGCACAGAGCAACGGGCTCTAATGCCGGTTGCTTTGTGGGTGGAGATGGGTGTGCACCCATAGGAATGGGCGCACCCCCACCTCCACCCACCATGTGTGCACCCCCATCCCCCCACCCACTGTGGCCCATTTGAAAAGGGCCGATGTTCCAGTCCACAGTGCCGGTCCAGACCACCACAGCTTAGATGTCACAGTACTTTCATAGATTACTGACAGAGACAAAGAATTTCAGAGAGTATTTTTTAGTAGACCAACTTCTGTTGGAGAGGGTATGCAAGCTTTTAGGCCTTTCGGGACCCTTTCTGGAATTATTTGGTAGTTAACAATTAGAAATTTGCCCTGTCTTATAAAGGAATAAATCCCATTTTATTTTGTTTTGTAACCTAATTCCCAGAGCTCACTGATGTTGGGCTCAGTTCTGCAGTCTTTAGACAAAACTCACCATCACCAGTAGTAATTTTTCTCTTCCCATTTGTAACAGCTTGCATTAGATGTTCAATGACTTAGAAATGTATTACAGTTCTTTTGCTTAAAGTGTCTTGTTTCTTTCTAGAAGCACTGCTTCTAGAAAGAATCCACTTTATGTGCAAGGAATAAAGGCCTTTTCCCCTAGATATGAATTATTTTTAAAGCTAATTTTTAAAGTATAGGTATGACCACAAAAGTGAGTGTGTATAAATGGTATATTATATACTCCCTGTTTGCAAGGACAGTGATTCCAGGCCAGGGAAACAATGAGAAATTCCTGCCCCTTACATCATGGGTTCACCTCAACCCTTATCCCCAGTGATTTGAATGCTCTTTTCCACCTCTCCTTCAGATATCGAGCTTCTTTTCTCACTATCTTCTGGATTGCCATGAATTTTCTCATCCTCCTGCCAAGTTCTGGAACCCCCCACCTCACCTAGTTACTGCATCTAGTTCTACTTGAGCCCAGGGGAGAAGCAGCAGCAGCAGAAGGGTTTTGGTAGCCGTAGCTATGACACTTAACCTGAAATTTTATGGGGCGGGGGGATTTTATAGGGAAAATCCAAGGGGAAGACCTCCCTGCTGATCCCCCATAGTAGTCTATCATCCCCATGATATTTATTGCTTTTTTACTCAGAGCCAACTCTGCTTTCCAAGAGTGAGCTTGATAGAATGACTTTCCAGAGTAGAACCACATTTTAAATTCCTACCACAAGGGTGAGAGGAGGAATTAGGAAACTTATTTCAGACTACCATGGTTCTCCCGTCACATACAACAAGGTCCTCTCTTTCACCTCATATCTTCTGCACTGAACTCATCGAGTCCTATATTTTGCTGAAACAGATGTGAAAGATGGCATAATTCCTCCCTCAAGAGCTGACACTGATTGTGTGTGCAATTCCACCTTCTCTTCACATGTTGCTCAACTAGATCTTTGGACCCCATAAAGCTTTAGCAAACATGCATTCACAGTTTCAGATTTCAGCTGTATCACTATACACTGTAAAGTGTGTGTGTGTGTGTGTGTGTGTATGTATATATATATATATATATAAAACCTAGACAAGAAAACTAGAAGCTCGTTAAGGCAGCATTACAAATTATACTCAAACGTTAACATGACAGTAAATTGTATGTTAAGGCAACTTAATTAAATATCAGACCAATCTATACATTCTTCTTTTCTCATTCATTAATAAAAAAAAATACGACAACTGAAATTAAGCTGCATATGTGTGGTATGGTGACTGAACAATACTTATACGTGATGAGGAATGTATACAGTTTAATTTCAGTTAAGTCATACATTTTTTATTAATGAATAAAAAAAGAAAAATGTATAGATTGGTCTAATATTTAATAAAGTTGCCTTAACATACAATTTACTGACATGTTAACGTTTGAGTATAATTTGTAATGCCACCTAAACAAACTTCTTAAACCGAAGGTTTTTTGTTAGGTAATTTGCCCTTCTCTCAAAACTTAATAGTTTTGTTAATGCATAAGCTGGCCCCAGGCACAAGAACACTGTAGGTGCACACAGGCGCTCACCCATCCCCCCACATCCCCCACGTGGAGCAACCTGTTTTTTCGCAGGTCTCTCTGTGCAGGGGTGATGCGTGAAGGTGCATGATACACAGGAGCACACAAGCGACTGCTTTCATATGAGATGCACCCACCCGTGCCACTCCGTGGGTGCGTCTCATGTAAAAGAGGTCACACACTCATTCACACACATGCTCTCACCTCTCACACACACGTTCTAACTGATCATATACACAGTCACTCAGACATAGTACACACATGCTCATATCACACATTCATTCAAATTGATCACACACACACGCTCATCCCTACACACATTCTCTCACTTCACACACTCATTCAAATTGATCAGTCACGCACACTAGACCAGGGGCATAGCAAGGGTGCAATGGGCCCCTGGCCAAGAAGTCAAGATGGGTCCCCCTCTTTGTGTCCCGCCGGTGGGCCTAGGAGTGCTGCTTCTATCAAACACACCAGACACCCAAAATGCACCCAGCCTATTACGCGCATTATGCCATGCAAAGAGACATATATATAACCAGTTCAGTTGTGTCCCTATAATCAATTCATGCTCCCTCCGCTCCATAACTGGTTAATTTGTGCCCCCACTCCCATATAATCAATTCACGCTGCTCCCACCCATAACCAGTTCATTTGCACCCCCAGGGCTGTGTGAATTAATTATATGGGGGGCACAAATGAACTGGTTATGGGAAGGGAGTTTAAAGACAGTATTCCTGTTAGCAATCATTTCATTGAGAAGAGTTAGTGAAATAGCAGCCATAATAATCTCAGAACCATATTTGCAGATTTTCCAAGATAGAACAGATATTGCTTTACATCCTAAATTCCTACCTAAAATAGTAAAGTAAGACAGTTGTGAGAATGCAGCCTTTTTTACATGGGCTTCTCCCACCCATGAGGGGGAGACCTATGTTAATGATGCAGCGCGTGCATCCGCGGTGAGTAGGGGTTTACGAGCACGCGCACCTGTCAGTGGGGAGGGGTCGGAAGGGGGAAAGCGCCACACACTCCCGTCTCTCACACACCTGGGAACTCTGCTTTTGGGTTGCGCAGGGAAAAAGCCCGTCAGGATAGTGTTTGGGTCGGTTCGAGTGCTTACGCACGCTGAACGTGGACCCCTATCATCATAGGGCGAGAGCTATACGCGGGGAACGGGAATTCAAACGCTCAGCTGCCACTCGGTAGGAGGGAGGCCGGGAGGGTCTGTGAGGGGGGTGCAAGGACCACAGGGAGGGGGACCAGGGTTCCACAGGAGCGGCTCACGGGGCTTACACACTCGGGAAGGGAAAGGTAGGGATGGACCCAGGCAGGAGGGGGGAACCCACCTACTCGAGCCCGCAGGCTCTCAGTCGCCCACTCACACCAGGGATCAAGGGGGAACAGGGAATTCAAACACACACAATTGTACCAGGGAGGACTGAGACACACCAGAAAATAGGGTTCAGATTTCAGGCAAGGGGGTCAGGACGAGGGGGCAACACGACACACAACAGTTCAAAATGCACCAGGACAATCAATTCAATCACTTACCTCGGGGGGGGGACAGTCTCTCCAGGGTTGAAGCTCTGTTCACCGGCGCTGCTACTCCTGCGGCGCCGGCTGTTATAGTGTTGGCTCCGCCCCCCGTGCGTGCCTGGAGGCGCGCGGAGCGCCGCAACGGGGGGCAGGGCTCCACAGCATCCCGGGCATTCCTGGGGCCATCTGTCGTGCTGTCTCCGCCCTCAGGGTTTCCAGATGGGGGCATCATGGCCGGGAGCATCGCCTGCTCGTTGCTGCGGGTAGGGGGAGCGGGGGTCTCTTGCTGCTGGAGCAGCCGTCGGGGCAGCCGTCGCGCCGTGAAGCAGCTGCGGCGGCTGACAGCGCCTAACATGCATCCCCACACATGGAGCAACTGGGGAAAACAGTGGTTGCTCCATGTATGCAGATGAGTGGGGAATGAGTGGAGATACGTGCGCGGCCATGTGCACACCTCACCCACGCACCGGCACACCCACGGACCCCCGCACCTGGCAGAGCCGTGTAAAAACAGCCTGTGAGGAGCAGACGAACAGAAGGTTGCTGCCTTGTAAACAAGGTTCTATGGCTTTGAACATTCTCACAACACCCACCCTTCCAGCTCCGCATGGATTTTTTTCTTCTTATATTCCTAGAAAGGGTTGGAAGGAACTGTCATTCTGAGGCAGGGAGGGGGGAGTGCTTTTTATACTAGAAAAGCTTGAGACCATCTATTATTTGAATATGGTGAGCATGCACAACCTAGTTGTAAGAATGTTGGGAGTCATCTCGAAGAACCTTCTTTACAAGGCAACAACCTTCTGATCCCTCACATGGGGAGGAGTTGTTTGTAAACAAACAGCTTTATCTCCCAGTCTGATTGGTGTCCCAGTGTCTTGCTGCTGCTGCAGCACTACTAACAGGCAGAGGCAGCTGAGGGATGGGGACTGCCCCACCTTCAGCCCCACACCCCCCGTGATCCGCCCCTGGACTCCCCTTCATTGTTTGTAATTACAGAACACATGTGTTGCTGAAGGAAAGCTAGAATGGTCACCAACCAGACGTTTTTGCTCTACTGACTCCCATTGAACAGCATAGGCACTGTTCAATGAGAGTTTGCTACCATCTTAACTATAGAGCCACGGCTGTGGCTCTATAATATATATGTCAGGCTCTGGGGTCAGGAGCCAGGGGGAAAGGGAGGAGAGAGAAGGGCAGGTAAGGGATGGAAGGGTGGTCCACCATGTCAACACTAAAGCCTCTCAGCCATTCTCCAATATCCGGGAGACTACGCACTCAGCACGGACACCAGACAAGCTGGACTAAGACAACGTACGGCTCATCATCGAGGTCACGGGCCTTCAAGGCTGGAAAGGGGACACCAATGGAGGGAAGCTGGAAGGGGGAATCAATGACCAGGGAGCAGAGAAGGGGGAGCCAGAAACAAGGGGCTCAAATGGGTACCCAGGGATAGGAGAGTGACGGGAGGAACCGGTGACAGGGGAGTTGGAGGGGGGAACCAATAAGCGGGGAAAGGGGGAGCCAGGAACAAGGAGATCGAGGGGGTCCCTAAGGATAGGAGGGTGGCAGGAGGAACCAGTGACAGGGAAGCTGGAGGGGGGAACCACTGGGAACGGAGAGCCAGGAACAACAGAGCTCAAAGGGGTACCCAGGAATCAGAGAGCTGGAAAGGGAAACCAGCAACAAGGACTAGGAGGGATTACCTGTGATAGGGGAGCTGGAAAGGGAAACCAGCAACAAGGACTAGGAGGGATTACCTGCGATAGAGAAGCTGGAAAGGGAATCCAGCAACAAGGACTAAGAAGGATAGCCTGCGACAGCGACGCTGGAAAGGGAAACCAGCAACAATAGCTAGGAAGGGCAATCAGCGGTAGGGAGGCTGGAAGGCAACAAGGAGCTAGGAGGGGTAACCTGCTATAGGGAACAGGACGACCCCTGCTGCCCCCAATGGGAACAGGGACCACAGCAAGGAGGAGAGTTCACTCCTACAAGAAGCAAGGGGTTCACTGGACACGAACACTCACACACAACACAATCCCGAGGGAGGGGGGGACACACACACAACTCAATCACAAGGGAGGGGGCCTGGTTAATGCTACACCCAAGCCTGGGAACACACACACCACAGGAACAGCAGTTGCTCCACCAGCTTCCTGAGGCCCCCAGGAGGCCTTAAATACTCTTTGGTGGCCAATCAGGAAGCTAGGAGACAAGCCCCCAGAAATGGCAACCAGGTGTGCAGGGTCAGGGCACACACCAGGCAGGGATGCAGGGGAAGACACAGTGGGGAGGATGAAAGCACCATTTATCAAGGCACCAGGTGGCGCAAGCCGCTCCGGTGATGTCCCCAACCAGCCAAGGGTTCTTCCTCCCCCCTCCTGATGACTACAGACAACAACAACTGGTACTGGGGCGGGGCATTGGCAGTTGGCCAATAAGGGGCCATGGAGCAGCTCGTCCTCCCCCCACCCTTGCGGGGGCGGGGCCTGGGGAGGCTTCCATCTGGGCCGCTCCCCATAACATCAGGGGCGGCTGCGGGGAGTGAAGGCAGCAGCTGGTCAGGGACTCCAGAGGCGGCGCGATGGCCATTCAAGGTGACAAGATCTTCCTCCCCTCTCCTGATGATTACAGACATTAACAACTGGTACTGGGGGCAGGGCGTTGGCAGTTGGCCAGCAAGGGGCCCATGGAGCAGCTCGTCCTCCCATCACCCCCCTTGCCGGGGCGGGGCCTGGGGAGGCTTCCTTCCGGGCCACTCCCCATAACATCAGGGGTGGCCGGAGGCACGTGTTGGGGGCACGGCTCGCTGGGAGGTTGGGGAGGAGGGCTTGTTGATGGGACTAGCTGATATGAATTCTTTGCTGTTATGGATTGTGAGAAGACCTCCCACTCTCCCCAGTGAGAGAGGGGTTGAGAGGGAGGATGTCCCCTGGTGGCAGCAGGGGACAGAAGGATGTATTGTAGAAGGTCCCTGATGTGAACAGGATGGGAATGTTAGGACTGATAATAGCAGAGGATAATTGGAGGGGGTAGGATGTAATTATTTAATATTATTAGAGGGGGGGGGGAAGAGTGCCAATTGTGTATTGTTTTTGAAATGGTGGGTCCCCCGGTGTGGGATATAGACCCTAGCGTTGCTGTATTTGTGTGTTGCTTTGATTGTTGGGTTCCCCTGGGTGGGAAAAAACCCCAATTATTGTATTTATTTGCTGTTGTGAGTCGCCTCTAGCCACCTTTGGGTGGGAGAGTGCGGGATACAAATTAAAAATGAAATGAATAAGAAAAAGACCGGGCCGTGACAATATATATATATATATATATACACACACACACACACACACACATACACACTGTATTACTGTACACTGTAAAGCGTACAGTAATACAGTACAGCAATATAAAATTTAATTAAATGTGTACAGTAATTAAAATTATATTACAGTGTACAGTAATATAAAATTAAAAGTTAAATTAATGTGTTTATTATTTAATAAAGTTGTTTTATTTTTCTCAGTCCATGGTTTCTGTGATTATTCTGGGAAAGGTGGGAAGTTTGGGGGAGTGGGAGCACGATGATGTTATGGCATTGCAGGGGGATTAGAAGGAAAGTGGGTGACAGGTGCACTAAAACAGGGAGGAGGTCCTCTGGCTATGCACTTGCATGTAAGGGTGGGGGCTGGAGGGGGAGGAGCCATGGAGAATGGCCATATGGCATAGTGATAAGCTGCTTAGAGGGTTGAGAGTTAACTTGAAAGCACTTGCACATGAGGGTGGGCCTAGAAGCCAGCAGCACTCCTATGCCTCTGCACTTGCTATTGCCATTCCCTGACCTGTGAAGGCCAATAGGAAAAAGAAGGGGTTCATTCCTGCAGCCAGCTAGCGTGGAAATGTCAATAGGGACCATAAAGGGTGGGAAGTAGCACAGGCTGGAGGGTGGGATCCCCAGAAGGGAAAATATACCATCCTGGTGGGGCGGGGGAGGGCTGTATGAGCCAGAGGAACCTACATTTACACAAAGGAACCAGTTTTAAAGGCTTTATTGAACATTTTTTAATGGTTTATTTATGATCAGTTAACTGTCACTTAAGGCTAGGTGTATGTGCTGGCAGTGTGGTTTATGTGGCAGCACAAGATGTCCCAGATCTCTCTGGCTATGCGCTGCTCCATTCTGTTCAGCTGGTCCCAGAACTGGGGCACTGGCTCATCAGAGCTAACTTGGGGGGGAAGGAAGTTCTCCAATGTGGCCCCGCTGGTCTCACAGATGTTCTGGAGATTGGAGAACACAGATGGCAGTGGTTAGCAGGGGAGTGATCTCCAGCTGGAAATCAATCCTGACTGCAATTCCTCTCCAGTGCTGCTTCAAAAGCCCTCTCCACAATGGAGCAGGTGGTGCTCAACTGCCTGTTGAAGTACCTTTGCTCTGAGGTGCAGGCAACGCTATAGACCTTCATGAGCCAGGGCTTCAGTGGGTAGGCAGAGTCCCCTCAGGACAATGGGCTGTATGCGCACCCTCTTGATTCACATTGGTGGATCCAAAGTCCCCTGTGTACATGTGCCCAAAGAAGTGGGACTGGCAGAAGATGTGGGTGTCATGGTTCTTCCTGGACCTCCCAGCCAGCACATCAACAATGGGCATGGTGGTCCACTACAGCCTGGGGAACCACAGAGAAGAACCCCTTGTGTTTCAAGCAATCATCTTTGCTATGGGGTGGGCAGATGATGGTGATATGGCTCCCATCTCTTGCTCCTATACGCTTCGGGAATCCCTCCCTCTGAAAGCCCTCCATCACTTTTGTGGGATCAGTCAACTGCACCACCTGGTCTAGGAGCACTTCCACTACTGTCATGCACCCCTCAATGAGGATGGAGCCCACCAGGAGGTTCCCATGCCAAATTGCTGAGCAACAGAGCAGCAGGAGTCTGGAGTGGCAAGCTTCAAGATGGCAATGGTCACACACTTCTCTATCAGGATGGGCAGCCACATCACCATGCTCTGTTTCTCCAGTTGTGGCCTGAGGATCTCAGCTATCTTCAAGATGAGGCAATGGGGCATTCTAAAGTTGGATGAGCTTACACAGCTGGGTGGCTGCCTAGCTAGAATTGGCTGCACACTGCACATCAGCATCTGCTGTCCACTGTTGGCTGAAAGGTTTTTGCAAAGCTGATGATCGCGGGTGAGGGAGGTGTTTCTGCACCAGCACTGCTAACGTGTGTAGTAGGCGCGTCAGTGCAGGTGCCAAGTGAGCTAAAAATATTACAGCTGTTACCACATGGAAGCATGGAATTTTTTAATTGGGTTCAGAGGGAAACCACTGAATGTTAAAAAATGGGCAGGAGGGGGGATATGCAAGGCCAAGGCAGTGAAGGTTTCGACGCTGTACTTATTACACTAGAGGAACCTGAGGTTATGGAAGTCCCGCCTTGTCCAGTTTTATGGGATCAATTTCAGTCGGTGACACCCGCTGATGCGGTCGGGAGCTTGGGGCTGTTAGGGCCACCTCTTGTGAATTAGATCCATGCCCGTCTTGGCTAATTAAATCTTGCAAGGAGACAATGGGGCCATTGCTGGCAGGGGTGGTCAGTGCCTCCCTTCAGGAGGGCAGAGTGCCGGGCTGTCTCAAGAAAGCGGTGGTGTGGCCTCTGCTCAAGAAACCATCACTTGACGTTGACTCCCTTGCCAGCTATCGACCTGTCTCTAACCTTCCCTTTTTAGGGAAGGTTATTGAGCAGGTGGTGGCTCAGCAGTTGCAGGGGCATCTCGACCGCATCAGTTTTCTTGATCCCTCTCAGTCGGGATTTCATCCAGGTCATGGCACGGAAACTGCACTTGTGGCCTTGGTGAATGATCTGCGCTGGGAGATGGACCCGGGTCGTTCGACCCTGTTGGTTCTATTAGATCTGTCAGCTGCTTTTGATACGGTTGATCACGAGATGTTGGTGGCGCACCTGCAGGATTGTGCAGGGGTGGTCGGGACTGTTCTTGAATGGTTCCACTCATTCTTGACCGGGAGAACCCAGCGAGTGGTACTCGGGGAGTGTTTTTCATCATACCAAGACCTCACATGTAGTGTCCTGCAGGGTTCGGTGTTGTCCCCCCTCCTGTTCAATGTATATATGCAGCCTCTTGGCAAGGTGATCAGGAGGTTTAGCATACGGTGCCACCAATATGCTGACGACACCCAGCTCTACCTCTCTTTTTCAACAAACCCAGACCCTGCAGTCTCTGTGCTTACTCGGTGTCTGGCGGCTGTGGGGGATTGGATGAGGGCTAATCGACTGAAGCTGAATCCCAACAAGATGGAGGTGATGCTGGTGGGTAAGGCAATGGAGTTAACAGCCCCCATCATTGATGGGGTCTGTCCTCCATTGGTTCCCCAGATGCGGAGTCTGGGGGTCCTTCTCTATGCGCAGCTCCGCCTGAATGCTCAGGTGGAGGCTGTGGTGAGGGGTGCCTTTCACCAACTACATCTGGTCCATCGGCTTAGGCTGTATGTTTCAGACTCTGACCTGGTCACTATCATCCATGCTTTCATCACCTCGAGACTAGACTATGGTAATGCATGCTATGTGGGGCTACCCATGGTAACGGCTCGGAAACTGCAGCTGATGCAGAATGCGGCGGCCTGTCTTTTGGTGGGACTGGGCTGCCGGGAGCACATTACACCAGTGCTCCATTCTCTGCATTGGCTGCCGATAGTCTTCCAAGCCCGATTCAAGGTGTTAGTTTTAACCTATAAAGCCCTAAACAGACTGGACCCTGTCTATCTGCAGGACCGCCTCACCCCCCGGGTACTGGATCAGTCCCTACGGTCATCGGGGGATGCCCTTCTTGTGCTCCCCTGAGTCTTCTGGGGGGCCACGCAGGGGATGGCGTTCTTGGTGGCTGCACCGAGGCTGTGGAACTCCCTTCCGATGGGGATGCGTCTGGCCCCGGACCTTCCCTCCTTTCAAAAAAGCTGTAAGACTTGGCTGTTCCATCAGGTGTTTGGCGGGGGAGATGGGTAGAGGGTGGCGGAGGAGAGGGATGGGGGGGAGTGGTATGTTTTTATAATTGTATGGTTTTATAACTGTTGATTTATGTTGTTGTAAGTCGCCCTGAGCTGCCTGTGGCTGGAGGGGCGGGATATTAAGTCTTTTAATAAATAAATATAAATAACTAAGGTCACTGCACACGGAATGTATGTGGGAGCTGAGCTGCCCATTGGTTAAGCAACAAATATATTTTCTTTTGAAAGTAACATTTTTTGTTTGTGATGCTCATGGGGGGTCATAATGCCATAGAAAGGTGGTGTTGTGAGTTGTTTGCCAGGGAAAACCAAATGACTTCTGCTTTTGTCTGTGGATGCTGTGACTGCCTGGAGCACTGGGCCCAGAGATGTTTGGGGATGATTGAAACCCTGACCTTTGCTGATATTCGGGTGAAGCCTGATGTACAGAGAGAACTTTCAAACCCATCCTGCGAGGCTGACTATGCACTTAGCAAGTGACACATACACACAAGGGGATTCCAGGGTTCCACCACGCAACCCTGCTGCAGTTGAAAGTTCAGCAGCATGGAAGTGTGGGAGCCCCAGACGAGTTGCAAGGGAGGGATGAGATCGAGACCATGACTCTTCTTGATGTGTGTGCACTGCCAGAATTAGGAAAATCGCTAACGGAGGCTGGATCTTCCCTGCTGTTTTTCCTCATCACTGTCCTGCTAACAGCAAGAGGATACAGCTACTGGGAGGACTTTGATCAGATGGTAGAGCTGAATCTCTTGGGGGAAACAAATGACTCCGGGTAAAGGGAACGTGAACCCACAGATGGAGAGAAATCTCATGACCATGCTGATTTTCTCCACTCTCTGCCCTCAGCTCTGCCATTTCCCTTGCCAAGCAGCTCTACTTTGCCCACAGCTCTGCTGCTCCTCAAAGGGAATTTGCCCAGTCTCCCTTGCTGCCTCGCCATGCCTGGAACTCCCTCCCTGAACACATTCACTCCTCTCCCTCCCTCCCTTCCTCCTGAAAACCTACCTCTTTCGTCAGGCCTTCCCTAGCTCCTCATCCCCTTAGTCCCCCTTCCTTCCCCGATGTAACTATGTAACAAAAGCTAAGCACATGTACCTGCAACCTCATGCCTTCATGAATGTATCCTCATCTCTCCCTCTGTTGCCCCCATCCCTCATTGCCCTACCCTTGTCTTTCTTAGATTGTAAACCCCCTGGGGCAGGGACCCTGTCTATTTTCAACAGTTGTAAAGTGCCAAGTTATGGTATATTGCTGGCACTATATAAATACATAATGAAATAGTAATAGTCATTCTCATCCTCATCCTCATCATCATAATCAATACGAGGTTCAAACACTCCCAGAAATGCAGAGCGCCCTGGTGAGTAGGTCTGTTTTCCACCCCAACTTGATGGTAATGCAGAAGATGCTGGAGAGGGGGTACAAGAGGCGTATGCTTTACTGGGGGTTTTATGCAAACCAGAAGGGATTTCCAGCCCCAGGGTAGGTGAGACCCCAATAAAACTGTGTGCTGGTGCCTGCCAGTGAGCTGTAAACTGTTCTGTGAGCTGTGGATGGGAGAAATCGGGCTGAGAACATGCAAGGACTGATTGCTTGGACTGATTACTTTCAATTTCAACTTTTAGTTTCACTTTCAATTTTTACTATAGCCGCTCAATAAAGTATGCGATTTGCTCAATAAACTTAGCATTCTGTGCATAGCAGAAGGTTAGTTCCAGCCGCCAAGACCTCACAGGTATAAATACAGTTATGAACCTCTGTGGGTGGATGGGGATAAGAGGGGTTGGAATGCCTCCTGAAGTGATAACTCAGAAGAAACAAAAAGCTGGGGCAGCTTCTTGTTTCCATAGTTCGCCGTGGCTGTGAGTCATGACAGGATGGGGTACAGGAGAATTGGGCAGGAGGTTGGAGGGCAGAGCACAGCAGGGAAGAACATCTGTTTTCCCCCACAGCTACCCCAGTGACAGGATCACATGGCTTTTGGGGTTCTTGGTTGGAGCCAGAATGCCTCCCAGTCCACTCAGCTCTGATGCTACCAAAGCAGCAGGAGAGGGGGCAGAAAGAGGGAGAGCCCCAAAAGCACCAGGGAGAGGAGGGAGCTCCTAACGTCAGGGTAGCAGGAAGGAAGTTTCACCTTAGCTATGAACTCACTGGGTGAGCTTGGGCCAGTCACAGATCTCTCAGCCTAACCTACCTTACAGGGTTGTTGTGAGGATTAAGAGTTGAGTTAATTAGTTGTTAATGTCTTGTTAACTTACAGTTAATACATTAAAGAATTGTAAGCCACCCTGAACTGAAGGGATAGGGTGGGATAAAAAAATCTAAATAAATGAAATAGTTGTCATCACAGATATGACAACAACTCTGTGGAAGGGGCAAACATATAGCTAGACTCACATGGGCTCCACATTGCTGGAGCTTACACCATGGGTAGCCAGTTTAGAGCCACCATGTACCAACTCCGCACCAGCAAAAACCTGCCCCCTAACATGACACTACCTACTCACATTTGTTTCCACCGTGCAATGCTACACAAAAAAGTAGCTCAAAAACTGAAGTTTTATTTAATCTATCTGTAAGTGGGCTAGAACCCCGGACCCTGCACCCCCATTTGGCCACTGGATACTTGGTACTCTGGCTCTCTCCAAAAGTCCCTTAGCTGCCTACTTAGTGGTGGACTTGCCATGTTATTATCTCACCGGCTCACCACCAGATTAATCCCAACTGTCAGTGTTTATTACAGTGCTTGCTATACAGGAAAACTTTCAGTGCTCGTAGTTCCTTACGCTGGTCCCTTGCACTCTCAGTGTCTCAGTTAGTCCAGTGCCCCTGCGCTCGTAGGATTATACTGGCCCCAGTTCATGCAGCTAGCACTCTCAGCACAGTCAATAAGGCATTTAACACCACGGTTTCAGCCACTACTTATGGAAGCGTTTCTGACTTGCTCCTCAGTTCCCTGCTGCTTGCCTCCGCCTCCTGGCCCGCTGCCGACGTGGCCCAACTCCGGTGATTCCATTGGCTTCGGAGACCGCCGGGAGGTGAACAATCTGGAGCAGGGTAGCTTACTGCAACTCTGCTACACTATCATTTGATTGTTTTCTCTTCCCTCTCTCCCCCACCAGCTCCCTTCCACGAAGCAATTGTTTCAGTCAGTGTACAGATTTGATTCCTTACATACTTGAGGAAGGGCCATGTGTGACCCAGAAGCTTGCATACTGGGAGTACCTCGATGAAAGATACCATCTAAACTACCTTTTCTCCATCTCCTGTAACTGGGAACAACGCAGCAACCACACATTCCCTTCTAGGATACTTGTGAAGTTCCTAATTTTAATTTGTTTGGTTTTATTGACATCCAGATCAAATTTGCTCAGTTTACAAATAAGACAGATTTACACACACTGTAGCCCACTCTATGCTTGCCCCTCATAGAAAGGATGATCCTCATAGAGAATTTACAGTGTAACCTACTCTATGCCTGCCCCTCATAGAGGATTTATAGTGTAGCCCACTCTAGACCTGCCCCTCATAGAGGATGTATGAGTTCATTGTCAATTAGTTACAAAGCCTGCTAATTTAGCTCAGGCTGAAGAGACTCACACTTTTAGTTTTGAAGGTCCCTGGTTCAACCTCATGGGTTGTGGTCAAGAGGGCATCAGTCGTACCATGCTTTGTAGACTCAAACTGAAGCTGTACAAGCTCCTTGGCGTGTACGTTTTCACCAGGGCCTATGAATTCTGCGCTGCTGTAGTCATGGCCATTTTTGCATAATTTGACTGAACTATTGTGAAAATTGCCTCCAGCAACACAGAATTACAGTCTGAGTGGGAGCACCAGGAGTCATCAATGAGATGATGGCTCTGTGAACTAGTCACTGGGATGTTGGAACCTATGGGTGCTTAGCTTACAAACGGCACAGTAACCATGGCGCGAGTAGTGAGTGCTGCACTCGCTCACATGAGTGCCAAACCTAGCAAACAGCCCCAAGGTGCAGCTGGAGGCGGCGGAACGGGGTAGGAGCGGTAACAGACAAGAGTGGAAGGTTCCTAGATCCAATAAATCCAAAGCCCCTATGCTCTGCTCCATACTGCCAAGGTAAAACCACAAACCACTGTTGCTGCTGCTGCTGCTCAAACATAGATCCCCACTGATCACTTACTTGCTGCCCCTAGTGCGTACTGCTCTTGCCAGTTACAGATTTTGGCATCTGCTCACACACAGGTAATCTAATTGACAGCATGCCAACACATGGAGACACATTAGCCCACATGACATTCCCTGCATCTCCTGACATCATGCCATGTGTGGATATACCCAATGATGAACAAACGTTCAGGGAACTTGTCAAGCTAACAGCCAGCCAGGTGAACACCCAGTAGCGTTCCTGCCATTTGTTGGCATCCTGTGAGATGCTGGCATACATCCTGGGGCCATGGGGCTGCCTGCCAAAGAGTAGCAGCTCACAACCTCCATTGGAAAGGAGCCTGCCCCCTACCCAAAACGTTGTGTGGGGTGGTTTGTACACTATGAGATGTCTAACAGTGATGAAATAGCATGCTGGGAAATTAATTTACATTCAAACCTGCCCCTAATTAACTGATTGTACAGTGTCAGGTGCATTGCTGTCACAATAGAATAAAAACTGTGGGACTCAGTTAATTGGCATAATTTATTCTGCATACAGAATCTATTGTTTGTTCACTGAATTTGTGTTTCCTGGTTTCAGAATTTGTCAAAAAAAGTTGCAGAGTAGATTGGATCATTAATTTATGTTAATTTATAAAGATCATAATTTAATCACCAGCAAGGATCATTATTTAGGCCATAATTGTGTGGCAATATGGCTATAACAAACAGCAATGTTTATTCCTGCAAAATCTTTAGGACGCCTTTCAAAGCAACTACACTTGGTAACAGGGATGCCCAAAGTTCCCAACCACAAAAGCAGCCCATATCTTTATAGGGAAAGCAAGCCACAAGACATGCACAAACTAGTGCGTTTCAGCATTTTGAAATTACTCACTTTTTACCGAGTATCTTGGTATTCAATTTGATTTTACCGGGTAACTGATGAATTGGCCTGGTACTCAGTCCAGTACTTAGGTAAATCCTTGGATGGGCAACAAATGAGGCTTTTCCTACAGCATACAGGGCTTTTCCTGGTCCTATATAAGGGAACTCGGTACTCAGCACTCAGACAATACTCAGTACTCGGTTTGGTTTTGCTGAGTATTTTACCAAGTACCGAGTATTGACTATTCAGCCAAGTTACTGAGGACCAACCAAACACTCAGAGCCAATCCTCAAAAATACTTGCAAACAATTTATTTTACTATTCCGTGCAGCCCTAACACAAACCTTGCCTGCTTCGTGATTGGCTGTCTGCGTGCCTGGCTGCTGAGATTCTTTGGAACAGCTGCAATTCAGGCGCAGCGAATACAATGAAGTCTAACACAGGACCATTAAGGCAGCATCAGTCTCAGGACCAGCACTGTCCAAGAGCTGTGCTTGAACTGCTCAAGAACCACATGCGGCTCCCAAGCCACAGTTTGGCCACCCCCTGCACTGGACTATAAATCTGTAGCATTAGAATCCAGAGTCCCCAAAATGAAGAGAGTTATCTCTAAGATAACACCAATTTCTCTGTGTTTTCACTTGTCTATTTATTTTGTATTCATTGTACTTGTGTTTATTTTGTAATACCTAATGTTTTATTACTGTTTTCTGTAACACTTTTATGACCTATGGCCTGGTTTAAATCATTTTCTTTTTAATCTGCATGACAGTCTTTTTTTTTTTTTAAAGGACATATCTTGGACCATCATGGAGAATCAGAGGAGATGAAGGCATACAATTTGCTTTTTAAACCACAGCACATTAGACTTCACTGAAGTGTTCACTATAAAATCTAGTTCTTTTTTCAGAGTAATTATATTCATTTCAATGTACAACACCTTGCAATTGACAACTTTTTATCAATGTGAAAAAGATTTTAGTAGTGATTAAAAAAAAAAAAAAAATAGCTGAGCTATAAACCCCCTAAACAAAAAGGTTTATAATGGGAATACTGACAGACTCTTAACCACAGCCGCATGGAGGGGGCACTGCCATAATTTTAATAAAGCTGTCAGATTAAGTGACTGCACAGTTACAGCATGATATTAATACAAGTTCTTAACTGTCAATTAGTTAACTGGCTAATAAAAAGAACCTAGTTTATAGGATTTCACTAATGAATATAATGCTTTGTTTCTGTGCAAAACATATGCTTTGGATATATAATTAGAAAGAGACCCCCTTCTCCATCCTCCATCAAGAGAGCATGTGCAAATGAATAAAAGAGCTTATTATACCTGTGAGGGGGCAAAGTCTATGGGTCTGTAGCTTATGGTATTATGACAGATTACAAAATCACTCTATTATGTTAGTCAATCTGTTTCCAAGCACAAACTAGGCAGGGAGCTATGCACTAGAAACTCACAAATAAGACTCCCGTTGGCTTTTTTCCTAAGGTCTTATGATAGGTCAGCTGTTAGTGACATCACCCCTGTCAGATCACATGTCAGAACCTTTAGTGTATGACTTCTGTCTTTGTTATTGCAGAACCTCTTTACCGACAATCAGGCTGTGCTTCATGTTGCAGAGAGCTCCCAGGAAGAGTTGAAATAAATTTGAAATCCATGGGTAGCCATCACTTGTGCTAATGAAAGGGAAAAAAGCAGAGCACTTATGCTCCATCTGACCTCTCTCAGGCTCTCTGCCTTTTTAAAAAATGTTTTTAAGGAGAAAGGAGAGCAGCTAAAGAGCAACAGCTGAGCTCAGCTTCAGTGTATTGTTTGGTTTAAAGAGAAATAGTTTGAATATTGAGGATAAGAAGATTTCAATGACATATTATATTTGACTTTATGCATCTTTGGGGAAAGCTAATCTACTGAAGGTTATTGCTCATTATTCACTCAGACAGCCTATTTCCCCACGGTACTTGGAGGAAAGTGACAATTGTTGTGGGCTCAAGCTTCTCTAGCTGGCCCCAGTTCTAAAACCATGCACACATAGTCCCATGGTTGAAAGCATGTAAAAGAGTCAGTCTTAATGGGAATGTGTGCATGAAAGAGAAAGTATTTCCCTTGGTAGATTAGGGTCTTGCTTGGTGACCTAATTTGAGAGAGATGGGCAAAGAAATTATTTTCAAATAAAAACAAGCACCACCACAGCCCCTCCCCTTTTGGAACAGTCCTATAGAACTAAATAAGGATGAAATATAACATTTTCAAAAGCACTTCTGCTGCTTAGGAGCCTATGTTTCATCTTTGCACACTGTTCCTGACAGGAGATGGTCTAATAAAAGAAATTGTCTGAACTATTTTGTCTTTACATTTGGGACCAAAATGGCAACTAAACTTTCTCTAGAGGGAGAGGGAAACCTCAGGCCTAGGGTCCAAATGCATCCCATGGCTAGTTCCGTATGGCTCCTTTCCAGTGCCTAGATCTGGTCTCCAGCCCCTACCTCCAAGCACTGAATGAGTGAGCTCAAGGTGAGAGAGCAAAGATTAAGGCTGGGCTTGCACACAAGGAGAGGGGTCAGATCCATGGCATAGATCCATGATCTGGATTCTCCTCTTCCTAAGTGCAAATGCACCCCCAACTTCTATGCAGCCTTTGGACCTTGTATGACTTTTCAAAGAGGTCCCTGGGAAAGAAAAGGTCCCCACCCCACCTCACCACCACCACACAGTACAGATCTTCAAAAGTGACATGCTCTTGGCTTTGGGGCTAAGATCATCACGTATTCATTTGATAGACTTTTCTGTGCTGCTTATCTCTGTAGTACCACAGTGACTCCTCAAAACTAATAGATTTGTCCTCGCTGTTTTCGAGGGACAGAGGTATACACTCGCTGATCCTGTAGGTCTTTTCTAGAACAACTGTGATCCTAAGAACTTAAGAAGTGCCCTACTCAAACCAATGGTCTATCTACCCAGCATCCTGTCTCGGAGGATGGCCAGCTTCAGTGACGTGCACAACAGGCTACAAATTATGGACTGATCAATTTTTCTGCTCAGCCTGCCTGAGAGTCAGAAGTCTCATCCCCTGACCAACTCGGCTATTAGATGAGAAAATCCTTTACAGAACAAGCTCCTCATGTGACAGACCTGTTTTACATGGGCTCCAAATGCAGTGTCCTTTATTTCTACCTAGATTAAAGAGGCAAAGCAACGTGGGGAAGCAGTTTTCTTCTACTGAGGACCTTTGTTCCAAGGTGCAATCATGAACTGCAAATTAATTTGCTCAAGATTCAACTGCATCTTCACCTTGTACTGCTGTTTTGAACAAAGCCTCTTTGACATCTGCTTAGGAGGAGAGAACGAACAGCTCAATCAGAGATTTCCTGGAGGAATTACTGTCCTGAAGCCAGGGAGGTTGCAAGCTCTTATAACTTCCCTACAAAGGAAGTTTGAGATTAACATATGTCAGCAAAGTTCTTGAATGGGCCCAGCCAAGGGACTGTGAATATGCAGGAGATTACACAGAACGTTAACTGAGGCTATGGCCCATTCCACAGTTTATGCAAAACAATGCTTTTAGAGACTTTGATTTTCCTTTTTAAAAAATAAAATGAAATGAAACTGTAGTATATGTAAGAAACATCAAATGCTGGAGTAGGTAAAATAGTAAGGAATATGGACTATTCCTGAATATGGTGGGAAAAAATGTATGCACATTGTCAAATGCAGGATACAAGTGGACATTACAATTACTGATCAAATTTTAGATGGAGTAAATGCAGCCACACAAGCGGCAAAAAGACCTAATCCCTGTGTGGCCCCTGGCATGCAAGAGCAGCCACTACACTGCAGGGCAAGCATGGGGAGCTGGGAAGAGAGTCCCGGGGAAGCCAGGCAGCCAGGGCTGCCGGTGTTGGCACTGCCACCACAGCTGGGACAGGCTGAGGCACCGGCCACACGAGTCGGTGCCTGGCCCTGCCCCACCTTCCTCCCCCAGCCATGATGTGGCCATGGGCGACAACGCCCACCGCACATAGCCCCACTGTGGAGCTTGCTGCATGGTGGGGCAGAAGCCCCTGGGCACAAGGGCAGCCACACCTTGGGCTACTCCAGCTGGGGTAAGGCTACTCCACGAAGCGTCCTCAGAATTTTTCTAAGGATGTGCTGTAGAGCAGTCAGCTGTTCGCCTGACCTAAGGGCATTGGGGGGGACCATCTGGCGGCCACTGGGCGGGACCATCTGGCGGCCACTGGGCACATGAGCCACTGCATACCGTAGCCCAGCTGCTGACCAGAGCGGGTTAAGTCTACCCAAGGCACAGTAGCCTGCCCACAGCATCTCATGTGGTTGCATTCTAAGTTCAAATGATGAAAACCTTATCTTTGTTTCTATAGCAAATTATGGATGTATATTGTGGGAAGTTAATGAGACTGATAAGAAGAAAATCAAAGCCTTTGAGATGTGGTGTTGATAGACTCTTCGAAATGAAAAAGAATTCAAACCTGGTGTAAACTTCCTTTCTATCATTTGAGTTGCTCTTGGGTTACACTGGGCAACAATTTGGTTCACAAAATTGTCCTGCATGTTGCTAGCAGCCTGGGAGTCTGTGACTTTTATATGTTTCAAGAAAAGACCCTGAAAAGAGCTACTGATATGGTTATTCAGTGGAAGAGATCAAAAGGGTTTTTGTGTTTGTTTGTTTCTTTTAAATTAATCCCTTTCATGTTTTCATTGTAGGAAATAAATATTTTTAATAATCACCTTGCAGGTGTTCAGGCACATCAGATATGTCTGTTTATGCTAGTGTATATGCCCCCCTCACCCTGCCCCATCCCACTATGGAGCTTGTGCTTTTCAGGAGAAGGAGATACAAGTGCCGTCCCTAGATTTCAGTCTCAGCCAACTGCACAAAAAAGGTCATCTATCCAAAGCCCTGGGCAACTTTGATGTACGCATAAGAACAAAGGAGATAAGTAAAAGGTCAGTCTAAAGTGAAGCAGCATGCCTCTCTTGTACTTTGCTGTGAATCACATCACCACCACAGGGGTCTAGTTAGATTGGAATGGGCCCAGGTGCAAGAAATGGACTTGGGCCCCTCCCATCTCCATCCATGCCCCTGTCCCCTGTGCCACACCCTCCCCGCTTTCCTTCCCACAGTGTCTTTATTGCAGAAAAGTGTCAACTTACATGGTAAAGACCCCAGAGACACTCCTGACAAGGCAGCGCCTTTCCCTCCCTCTTCCCTCCCGCTTGCTGTGCCTAAGACCACATTCACACCTGCAGCAGCAGCCAGCCCCACGAAGATTTTGGTTCCGGGAGAAACTGTGAGAGCCAAAATCTGCACAGGGTTCGGCCGGTGTGAAACTCAGAGCAAGGTGTAGTGATCATACATACCTCCCAGCATTTTGAGTGGCCAAGGAGGGATAAGTCCCACCTTCACAGTCAATAAGCTCCACCCCTCACATGCTTACACACACACACCCCTCCAACATCCCAAGTGCATAAAGAGGGACAGAAGCTCTCCTGCTTAGCATTCCACTTAGTTTCCTGTCATTCCATCATCTCTCCATTGTCCTCTCAATTGCTTTTTGTGGGAGGGCAACCAGGAAAGTGTACCTGTGGCTTGAATACCAGCCTTTTAGTCTCTCTCTACTGAAAAAGGAACTTTGACTCACTGAAAAAGGGCATGGGGAACAAAGGACATAGGGATACAAAGCTATCCAGATTTAGAGCTGGTGTGAATAGTAATTCAATTTGTGAATTCACAAATCCAGTTTATATACTAGTTTTCTTTTTTAAATGTATTATTTTAAACTTCAAACCCACCCTATCTCAAAGGCTAAGAATGGCTAGCACCATGTTAAAAACAGGTAACACATATATCAAATAAACACACACAAAATAAGTTTTAAAATATAAATATAACCCTTAAATCTTACCTATCCCTACCCACCAAACACCTGGTCAAAAAAAGGGTCTTGTATCACCTTTGGAAAATGCTCAGGATTTGGCTACAGAGTTGTGGAACAGCCATCTTGAATACCTCTGTGTTATTGGAAAAAAAGTAATGGTTTAACCCACACCTTGGTTCTTCCAAAGAATAACTCCCTCCTCTGCTGTTTCCAGATAGAGTAGTGAGACACCCTTTCCCAGTGAGACAACACCTGTTAACAGAGAGAATAGGGTGGTTTTCCCTAACTAGGACCCTCCACCACTGGAATCGAGGTGGGGGGAGGTTACCGAACCCTGTTTCTCCCCCCACCCCCTGGGGAGTGCACGGAAGGAGCCGTAGGAGGCAAGGAAGCCCCGTTTCTTCGGCCTGGGTACCTCTGATTGGTGGCCCAAGCATCAGGCGCCCTGCGTTCTGGCACCTGATTGGTCGGCATGGGGGTGGCACCTCCCCTTGTTGGAAAGGAGAAGAGGGAAGCTGCCACCCACGCACGCGGTTTTTCTGTCGGGCGCTTCATTCACGCCTGTTTCCTCAGTAGTCAGCACCCACCCACCCGTCCCTCTAATACTGCGGGTTTTAACTGGTTGCTGTTAGGGGACCAAGAAGGGATTTTTTGGAAGGCAACGCTACCATTACGCAGATGCCTTTTTTGTTTTGCCTTCTTTGCAGTATTAGAATAGGCTAAAATAGTTTAATGATCATTAAATTAAATATAAATATAATCAGGCTAATTGGACTCAACCTTATTGGCAGCTAATGTAATAGTATTAACTTAAAGCAATGATATTCGGTCAGGTTAGGTTACAATTCAGACAATTACTTAATGTGGAACAATTTGGCATTGTCGTTGATGATTGACAATTATTAAAGTCGCACTCTGGCGGGGGTCCAGTATGGTTAATAGGAGTTCTGCTAGGTAGTTTTAGGTTAGATGAAAGAGTCATCTCCATAAGAGATTGGGGGTGGGGGTGGGCGATACCTGTTGATAAGCAGGGCAGGTTAGCATGAGATGTCTATATGACTGGAATTTACTCTCCCCCACTCACTGTTCAGAGCAGCATATACATTTTTTTTCTATTAATGAGTAAGAAGGATGTTTAGATTTAGGACTCACAATTTTTAGATTTTTGTCCAGGTCCTGCACAGAAATAAAGTAAAGCATTTCCCCCATATCCCCTCTCTGATGCCCACTAAGCTCTCCACTGTGACAGCTGATAAGCTGTGCTTAAAAAAAAAATTAAAATGTAAGGGAATGACAGCTAAAGCAGATTTATTATCAGTTGTGCAACGCAAGCAGTACTCCACCAGATCACACCATTCTAGAATAAGGGATTTTAGATCCCCTTTGGAAGTCAGTGGGGCTTGGTAGCCTGAGAGATGGTTGAAAATGTTAGGCTATGTTCCACATTACCACAACTCAAGTAAGCCACATTAAGCATTTGTACAAGGAAGATGCAACTGTGAGAGCAGCCAGACTAGAAGAGCTTGGTTTGGCTCCTCCAATTTTTGTTTCTTTTCCATTTGTTTCTCTCCCACCCCCACTTGTACAGAGAGTACCAACTAGGGGTGGGACACCAGGGAGAATACAGGATACCGAATTTATCAGTATCAGTTCTCCCCAGTATCGGATTTACAGGTATTGGTATACCGGTTATTTAACATTGGCTGGTTTACCGATTTTTTTACATTGCGACCATTTATTTCAATGGCCGCGATGTAAAAAAAACGGTAAAGCAGCCAATGTTAAAAAAAAACTGGTATGCCAGTATGGTATGCCAGACACTTGCAACTATTTCTCTTGTAGGGTGGCCAGATATGCAACTTTTAGAGGAAACTAAGAAATACAGTTTTCAGGGCTGCATTGGATCCAATGCAGCCCTGCAAATTGTACTTCTCATAAGTGCCCTCTAAAAGTTGCATATCTGGCCACCCTAGTCACTTGCCTTGATGAGTGAGATATGGATCGGTGGTGATAGATAGGCGTCATCCTGGTGGGGCCTGAATTGCAGCATTCCTCAAAGTTCTGTTCTTCCACCAATGTCGGTCAATGTATATATGCAGCCCTTTAGGGATGTCATGATCAGCACGGGACTGAGTATCATCAGTATGCTGATGATACACAACTTTATATCTCTTGCCTCGTGTGCCCTGCTAACTCAACCTCTGCTTTGGAGGAACGCTTGAATGATATAGCCGCCTGGATGCATCAGAGCTACCTCATGCTCAATCCGGGGAAGACTGAGATGATGTTGGTGGGAAAGGGCAGCTGATTTGAGGATGCCCTTGCTTCCCTCGGGCCCCTGAATATTGATGGGGTGCGGGTAGAGATAGTGGGCCAGGTAAAGAACTTGGGCATAATTTTTGATCACGCTCTGTCCATGAAAACGCAGGTACTGGACATGGTGCAGAAATGCTTTTTTCAACTACTCAATTTGTGTAAGTTACACCCTTATTTATCCCAGGCTGACCTTGCCCTGGTGACTATGAGGCTAGATTTTTTTAATTCTCTCTTCTACGGTCTACTGGCAGTGCTAATCTGTCACTTGCAGGTTGCAGCTTGTTCAGAATGTGGTAGCGCAGCTGCTTACTGGTTTAGGCAACCGTGGTCATATTACATTGGCCCTGCACTTTCTGCATTGGCTGCCTATACAACAGCAGATTGAGTTTAAGATTCCACTGCTCATTATTAGAGCCCTGAACAGTTTAGGCCCTGGCTATATTTGAGACCTTCTTCTGGAGCTTCACACTGATGAGTATCTGCGCTCAGGAACCACCCGCTGTGCGGCGGGCCCCTTTGTGTGGAACTAGCACCCCCTGTATGTCCATCTCAGTTCCTCCCTCCTTACCTTTAAAAAGCACCTGAAAACATTTTTATTTTCTAGGTTCTTTTAGGATCCACTGCTGGTTCCTTTAATGTACGCTCGCCTCTCTTTTTCCTTCCCTTATTTAAATTGCTTTAAATACTATTTTAAATGATTTTGATTTAAATTGTTTTAAATTGTTTACATTGTTTTTACTTTTATGTAACACGTGAAGTGCTCCTGAGTGCCATGTAGGCAGGGGGGTGCTATAAAAATAAAGTAATTATTCATTATTATTATTATATTATCCTGCACTTCCTCCTCTAAAGCAGCCAGGCTGTAAACAGAAGAGCAAGAGAGTGCCCCTGCTGCATACATAGTGCACCCACCTACTGCTGTTCTTTTATATTACATGAGCACCTCAGAGTACAAAGAGGATCCTAGCTCAGTACTTTATAAATAAGATGCCCAATATTGACAAGGATTGCACAGGACTAACTGGGGGCAAAATGTGGGCCAAAGTTTGAAAACATGCTCCAAGGCTAGATAGATTCTGCAACAATATTAAAGACAGCAGGCAGGCAGGAAGAACTTATTGCAGGAAGGGAATGCATGCTCAAAGCCAGTTTTTGTTCAAGGGTGGGAAAAAAAGTTAATCTTAACCACACACACACAAAAGTAACTCCAGGAATCCTGGTAAGGTCAGGGTCAGATTGGGTTATCTGTTGTATAAGTCCCAGTTGCGCAAGCTAAAGCAGGACAGAGGCTTTTCTCTAATTTCAGACCCAGCTTTCCTACAATCGTTCATTCCAAACTCATAGGGATGTGCGAACAGGACAGAGTTCAGATGTTTGGTCGTTTGGATGTTCGGCCTAAAACCTTAGTTTGGGTTCGTGGGTTCGGTTCGGTGGAGTTTGGACCCCCCCAAACGTTTGGTGGAGTTTGACGCCATTGGGAGTCTTGGGGCACTCCAGGGACCCCCAGGGAGGTCCGTGGCAGCATGGCAGGCCATTGGCGACCCAGAAGCAGCAGAGACCTGGAAGGCTTGGCACCCCGGGTTGCCCGGGCAGACAGGCTCAGCACTTGGTCCCTGGGCATTGCAGGCTGGCATCGGTGGAGCAGCAGCAGAGGCCCGGCCAGTGCTTGGTGGCTGGCACCCCTGCTTGGCTGGGAATTGCAGGATGGCATTAGTGGAGCAGCAGCAAAGGCCTGGCCAGTGCTTGATGGCTGGCACCCCTGCTTGGCTGGGCATTGCAGGTTGCCAGGCATCGGTGGGGCAGTTGATATTGATATTGATAATCTTTATTGTGTAGCTGAGGCTATTACAAAATGCCATACAGAATACCAAATACAAAAATAAAAAATAAAAAATTCAAATTACAAGAGTTTAAAACCTAGTACATTAGGTCCCTAGCGAAGCCAGTGTATCGTACGCTTAGAAAAAAACCCCAACACCCTGGTAGATAAGACAAGACCCCTGGTAGCAGGAAGAAATGAAACTTGGGACAGAAGGGATATTCCAAGTATTCGTTAGTTAAAAAAACTAATTCCTGCTGTTTTAAAAACAAAGATCAGTCATTGCTGCCAGTAAGAGCCTGTCTTATTTGAATAGCGGATGCACAAAAAATTGCCGCTGCCCTTGATACTTCTGTATCAACTGGACAAAGCAATTTAGAAAGAAATCGATCATAGTTAAATGGATGATCTGGGAAAAGGGCTCGTAAGTATTTCCCTCTTGGCCTCAAATAAGCAGGGCACTCAAAAAAGATATGCTTGACCGACTCTACTGCCCCAGAGTCACAAAGCGGACAGAATCTTTCTTCCCAAGGAAGATATGAATAACACCCTTCCAATACAGCCGAATCAAATACATTGCAACAAAAATTTGTGAATGCGCGTCTAAGGTTAAAGTCCGCCCACACAGTTAGGTAACTTTGGCCCTTTGTGAGGATGCTAATCTCTAAGAAAATTGGTGCAATTTTTTGGGTTCTCCTGGTCCAGGAGTCTTCTTTTGAGTAATATAAAGGCTCCTTTAGGTCCTAAGTGGGCAAGAGCGCTCATTGAAAAGCCAAGCCTTAGAACTTCAGCTTCCACTGACACACTCCATTGCTGAAACAGCCCATTTGCTAGGGCCAGTACTACTAGGGACCTTTCTTGAGCTGGAAAAACTACCACTTTCAGCCAATATTTAATAATTACCAGACGGGCACGAGATTTAAGTGTGGAACTGACCATTTCAAATCTCAAAATGGCCTGTGGGGTACCTCTAGGGACCCCCAAGATGGCACGCAAAAAACCATTTTGGATTACTTCTAATTTGTTTAGATAGGAAATACCCCATGCAGGGAATGCATATAGACTTTGGCTTATGACTTTAGCCTTAAACAATTGAAGGGCTGGTGTCACCAGCTTACCCCCTTTATTGTAGAAAAAGCTAATAATTGAACCTGAAGACTTCCTCATCGAAGACAGGGCTACTTCCAAGTGATGTTTCCAACTAGCTGAAGTCAAAATTATTACCCCCAAGTATTTATAGGAACTAACTTGCTCTATTTGGTTAGGTCCAATAAACCAACAATGGCTTCTATCCCGACCGCCCCACCCCCCTGCAAACCAGTACCTTTGCTTTAGAATAATTTATCATCAGATTTTCAACCTGGCAGAACTCGAATTTTTTCATGGCCCTTCGTAGGCCAATAGGCGTTTGGGAGATTAATACTGTATCATCCACAAACAACAATGAGGGAATCCTCCTAACATCTATTTTGGGGGCATGGGTATCAACTGTATTTAAGAAAGCTATCACATTATTCAAAAAGAAGTTAAATAAGACAAGGGCCAATATAAACCCCTGCATAACACCACGAGAAACTTGAACTTTCTCTGTAGGTTGCTTATGGGGAGCGTACCTTACCTGGAGGGTGTTATTCATATGTAACTTAATTAATAAGTACAAAGGTCCAGGGTCCAACGAGGAAGTACTGAACTTAACCCAAAGTTGCTCCCTGTCAAAGGAGTCAAAGGCCATACGAAGGTCCACAAAACAGAGATAGATTTTTTTCCGCTGCACTACATAAGAGTTCATGAGATCGTAAAGAATAAAAATCTGATCTGTGGTAGATCTACCTTTCTGGAACCCTGCTTGCTCAACTTCAATCTCATTGCTGTTCTCTAACCAGGACTGCAGCTTCCCTAATAAAAAATGTGTGTAAAGTTTCCCCACTACGCTTAATAAACTAATTGGATGATAGTTAACAGGAAGCAATGGATCTCCTTTTTTATAAAATGGAACCACACTACTATTTAGCCATGCAGAGGGTATAGAGCCAGTAGCATTAATTTGAGTAAAAAACAGGGCCAACACTTTGGCCCACCAATCTGGAGCATTTTTTTAGCATTTCTGGGGAGATTTGATCAGGCCCTGGGGATTTCCCAAACTTAAGCTGGGAAATTAAAACTGCTTCTTCCTCCTCGGTCACTGGGTGCCACAACGGGAGCCGATCTACTGGGTCAAGATCAAGAGAATCACCAGCCGGGGATACATTTGTGTAAATTTCCTCGTAATAGCTCATCCAGATTTCTGGGGACAGAGCCGAGGGCCTTGCTTCTTCCCTCCCCAAATTAGATTACCATATGAGCTCCCAGAACTTTTTGGAGTTCTGTTGGTTTACAGCTGATAGTAATTGGCACCAATATCTCCTTTGAAGGTCCAATCTTTTATCACATAACAGCTGATGATATGATTTCCAAGTGATCTGTAATAACACTCTTAGATCCTGTGTTGGCTCCTGATGTAATTTCCTGACTATCTGCCTAAGGATTGACCTTTTAGAGCGGCACTCCTGATCAAACCAACTAGGGGCCCCATAGCTCCTCAGACCAACATTTCTTTGTACCACTAGTAGGGGGGACAAGAGCTCGATCAGTTTGTCTAAAAGCAACAGATGATCATTTCCCTGAACCGAAAACTTGGCCAAAAGTTCTAACAGTGCCTTACTTTGCAAAAGTTGCAAATACTCCACCTTTATCGTCTCAGTCCATTTAACATGAACATAGTGCACACTAGGTGCAACATCTAGCAATTTTGGGGGCAAATTAGAGGAAACCTTTCTCTGTGCCACTGGTTCCCTAATTGACAAGATGAGCGGAAAATTATTTGTTCCAATCTAGGGCTAATATAGAGAGAGTTTATCATAGGAAGGAAACTATTCGCAACAAGGAAATAATCAATTATACTGGACCCTTGCACCGAGTGATAGGTGAAATTTCCCTCCAGGTCCCCCTTTGTACAGCCATTCAAGGTAGTTATATTTAACTGATTGATAAGTTCTTTCATCTGACTGGCCCCTAGACTAGAAATCTTGTCCTTCGCGGTGGGGCAGTTACAGACAATGAAGTGAAATGACAGCCCTCCCTGCCTGCCCTGACGGTGGGTCCTGCGGTTGGAGTGACTGACTGCTTCTTGATGCCATAGAATGACAGCTCCCCGTGAGTGGAATGATGGCCCCAGAACCCTGAAGGTGGGTCCTGAGACAGGAGTGGCAGTTTTTAGATGAACTGGAATGATGGCTCCCCATGAGTGGAAAGACAGGCCCAGAACCCTGACAGTGAGTCCTGGGACTAGAGTGGCAGCTTCTAGATGAATTGGAATGATGGCTCCCCATGAGTGGAATGATGGTCTCAGAACCCTGACTGTGGGTTCTGGGACTGGGGTGGCTGGCACCCCTACTTGGCCGGGCATTGCAGGCTGCCAGTCAGGCATCGGTGGAGCAGTGGCAGAGGCCCAGCCAGGGCTTGGTGGCTGGCACCCCTGCCCAGCTGGGCATTGCAGGCTGGCTGGCATCGGCAAAGCAGCAACAGAGGCTCGGCCAGGACTCGGTGGCTGGCACCCCTACTTGGCCGGGCGTTTCAGGCTGGCATCCTACTCGACTGAGCTCAAGAAGCTCTATAGCAAATTGGGCAAACCTTGTCTGGTGGTGAATCTCGTAGACACCCAGTCCACACCCACCAGCGCACCCATCCGAGCTATGCCCGTCAACAAGATTGAGGAGCAAATGACTGATGTGCAGTACCAGCACCAGCAGCAGACATTGGATTGCCCAGACACAGTAACTGCAACTGGCACCCCTGCTCGGCCAGGCATTGCAGGCTGGCTAGCATCGGTGGTGCAGCGTCAGAGGCCTGGCTAGGGCTTGGTGGCTGGCACTCCTACTTGGTCAGGTATTGCAGGCTGGCTGGCCTCGATGTGGGACACTTGCAGACAATGAAGTCAAACAACAGCCCTCCCTGCCTGGAACATAGACCCCAGAACCCTGATGGTGGGTCCTGGGGCTGGAGTGGCTGGCACCCCTGCTCGGCCAGGCATTGCAAGCTGGCTGGCATCGACAGAGCAGCAGTAGAGGCCTGGCCAGGGCTCGGTGGCTAGCACCCCTACTTGGCCAGGCATTGCAGGCTGGTTGGCTTCATTGTGGGACACTTGAAGACAAGTAGAATGAAAGCCCTCCCTGCCTGGAATGTAGGCCCCAGAACCCTGATGGTGGATCCTGGGGCTGGAGTGGCCGGCACCGCTACTTGTCCGGGCATTGCAAGCTGACATCAGCAGAGCAGCGGCTGAAGTGGCTGGCACCCGTACTTGGCCGGGTATTTCAGGCTGGCATCAGCAGAGCAGCAACAGAGGCCTGGCCAGGACTTGGTGGCTGGCACCCCTGCTTGGCCGGGCATTGAAGACTGGCTGGCATCGGTGGAGCAGTGGCA
>QEPC01006051.1:1027375-1047645 GCA_003113815.1 Sphenodon punctatus | reverse complement strand
GCTGGGGTAAGCAGGGCAGGAGATTCCGCGGGGGGAGGGGAATTCTGCGGGAAATCTGCGAATCGCAGACCCGTGTTTCCCTCGGGGCCCTGATGGTGATGCAAATTAAAGTTGGTACGCGAATAAGACCGGACCTGTTAGTCGCCGCTTGGTTGTCCAGGCAGGGGGCGGGGGACCTCTCTGCATCATGGATGCTTTTCCTGTGCAGGATGTCCATTGGCGCTGTTTTGTTTGTGACTGGTTTTAACTATTTTTTCCTTTTACGTTATGAGGTGCCGGTCCAATGGCTCAGACACGGTGCAATTGCAGTGGCCAGGGTGCTCGGGCTCGACAGGTCTCAAAGGCCCCATCCTCTAATGCAAGGAGGGGTCATACCCAGCTGGGGGCCATGGCCACCCCTACTCCAATGGAGAACCAGAAGCAGCTAGACAATGCTTTTTGGTTCTCCATGCGGGACATGATGAGGATCATAGCCACCGCCTGTGGACTGTACACAGGGCAGTCCGTTGAGGTTGTGACAGTTCCTCCGCCGCTCAAACGGTCCTGGGTGTGGGGCCAAGGGGGGGGGTCGCAGGCCCCTGGCAAGCAGAGAGCAAGACTGAATTACTGATGGATGATGTCCGAACTGGTGCGGAGGGGTCAGGATCAATGTCGTCAGATACTCCTGGAATGAGTGGCATGCATCCAGCACCCACGCAGCAAGGTGAGGGGTCCATGGGTCACGCAGTTACTGGTACTGCTGTACCCATCGGCCTGGGGATTGAGGTTCAGATTTCTGGTCCTGCCATGACTACTGGGTCCAGTTCGGTGGTTGAGGGCCAAGCTGCACAGTGGTACTGGGGAAAATCTGCGATGTTGGCTTTGGATGCCACTACTGCAATCCCTGTGTGGGATACAACTGGGGATGGTTTGGAGATACAGACTGGTTACGGACGAAAAGGTTTTACCCTGGCTTGCATGCCTATGTCATCACCATCTCCTTGCTGGGGAATCACCTGGTCCTAGCTACCAAGGAAAAGATTCGTAAAGGGGAATATATAGATATATTTATGTTACTTCATGGGGAGGAGCCGGGCGACGAGAACTCTGAAAACGATAAAGGGAGCAAGGGTAGGCGTAAGAGGCCCCTAGTTCCGAAAACATGGGTGAAATGGGTGGCCTGTTTTTATATTTACATAGGGGTGGTGGCTTATAGGTTTCCAAGCAGGGTCTGGCAGTTGATCCAATATGCTGCAATTATACAGAAGGCATACGCTGATTTTGGGGGGACAGCTTGGCTTGAATACAATGAAATGTTTTGGGGCAAGGCTTCATTCAACCCCCACACCCGCTGGGATATCATTGATTATAATATGCATTTGCAGATTATGGCCCTGCACCGCTCTGTCACTGATATCCAGACTGGGAGTGGGGTAATTCTCCTGGGGCCCTCAAAGCAGGCTTTGGGAAAGCCAGTTTGCTGGGCTTTTAATGGGAAAGGTTGTTTTCGTGCCCGATGTAAGTACGCCCATGCCTGTTCCAACTGTGGGGGTGGCCACCCAGCCCTGTCCTGCTTCAAAGGATGTTACAAGGCCGGCAAGCCGAAATTGGGAAACGGAGGCCCAAAACCAGATCAGCAAGGGGGCATTGGGGGTCATCATGCCAGTGGGGGCCAGGGTTTTGGCACCCACACCAATTAAGTTAGAGGTGCCAGGGCCCCTTTTACAGTGGTACCCAAGCAGGGTAGATGCTGATTACTTATGGCTAGGGTTTTACGAGGGATTTAGGATTCCTTACAAGGATTCCAGGGTCTGCCCAAGGGCTCGCAACTTGAAATCAGTTCAAGGAATGGAGGGGGTAGTCTGGGACAAAATTACTAAGGAGATAGAGGCCGAATGGGTGGCAGGACCTCTTGACGCGCCACCTTTGGGTGTCTTGAGGTGCTCCCCACTGGAACTGGTGCTCAAGAAGGTCCCGGGTGAGTATCAATTGATACACCACCTGTCATACCCCAGGGGTAGTTCTGTCAATGACAGGATTGATCCTCGGCTGTGCTCGGTGCAGTATACATTGTTCGATGCCACAGTGCATATCATTCAGGCAGGGGGACATGGGGCGCTCATGGGGAAGTGCGACATAAAATCGGCCTTCCGGCTGTTGCTGGTCTCCCCACATGACTTCGACCCTTTGAGTTTCACCTTTCGAGGCCAATTTTTCTATGATAAGGTCATGCCCATGCGCTGTTCCATTTCCTGCACTGCCTTTGAATGATTCAGCACTATGTTTCAGTGGTCAGCAAAGGACAGGGTGCGCTTACCCTTCATATCTCATTATCGCGACGATTACCTCTTCTCAGGAGGGGCAGACTCTCAGGAGTGTGTCAGGTTAATGTCTACATTTGCAACGGTTGCGGCTGAGTTGGGCGTCTCGTTGGCGGGCGAGAAGACTGAGGGTCCAGCAATCTGGCTTTCCTTCTTGAGCATCTTGATTGACACGGTTGCTGGCACGTCAAACCTTCCTCCTGATAAGCTGCCCTCCCCGCAGCTGCTGTTAATTAGGGATGTGCGAATAGATCCGAGTTTGGAAATTCGGTTTGGTTCAGTTCGTTTCAAAAATTGAGTTCGGTTCGGTTGACTGAACTAGTCGAATTTCGTCAAATTCTGAAATTCTGAACTGAATTCGTACATTCAAAATTGGTGGTTTAAGCTGTTTTTGGCCTTCTGAACTGGTTCGGATTCGACCGAACAGTTCCGTCGAATTCGAGTTCGGTTCAGAAGTTCGGTTCGGTCGACTGAACTAGTTGAGTTCAGTCTGAACTCCAAACTTCCAAACCGCGTTCGCACATTCCTACTGTTAAAGGACACCATGGGTGCCCATAAGATGATGCTCAGATCTATGCAGGCTTTGCTCGGCCATTTAAACTTTGCTTGCAGGGTCATGGCCCCCGTTAGGGCTTTCTGTGCCAGGCTAGGCTGGGCCACATCTGGGATTGTCGCCCACCACCACCGCATACGGATATCCAAGGGACTTAGAGAGGACCTTCAGGTCTGACTAACCTTTCTCTACAGCTACAATGGGGTTTCATTATGGAGGGACGTATGACTGCTTGAGGCCAACCTTCAGGTAGTATCTGATGTGGCAGGGGGTACTGGCTTTGGGGTTTTCTTCCAGGGCAGCTGGTGCGCCCAGCAGTGGCCTGAAGCCTGGGTGACTAGTGAGCTGCTGGGAGATATAACATTTCTGGAACTCTTTCCTCTCCTGGCGGGTTTGGGGTCCGCAATTCCGGAATTCTCAAGTATGCTTCTGGTCAAATAATCAGGCGGTGGTGCAGGTAGTCAATCGTCAGTCCAGCAAATCCAACAGGCTTATGGTATTGGTCCGCTGGTTTGTTCTTAAGTGCCTTTCCTTAAATATGTATTTCTCGGCCAAGCACGTGCCGGGTGTGCAAAATGAAATCGCTGATGCCGTCTTTCATTTACAGATGGAGTGTTTCCGTTCCCTGGTGCTGGGCACCAACATCAACCCAGAGGTGATGCTGGAGGCCTTGTGGTTGCTTGGGAGAGGAAGTTAGACTGTGACATTAGATCTGCCATCTCAGGATCTACCTGGCGCACTTACATGAACTCATTTAGGGACTTCTGCAATTTTTTGGCCAATCACGGGATCCAGGAGCAATGGCCCATTTCTCCTTGTCATGTGGAGGAATAGTGCTCCACGCACTATAAAATGTCGCTTATCAGCCATCGCCTTTTTCTGCAAGGCGCACGGGGTGCCAGACCCTTGTGCGAGCTACAGGCTCCACAAGGCGGTTGAGGAATGGGCCAGAGTTAGAGGGCCTAGGAAGGACATTCACAGGCCTATACCTGTCAGTGTGCTGGCTCATCTGGTCGTTGCATTGCCCAAGATATGTTCCTCTGCCTATGAGATGTTACTTTTCCAAGTCACTTTTTCTACAGCATTCTTTGTGGTCCTGCGAATCAGTGAGCTGGTCCCTTCCTCCCAGCAGGATCGGTCAGATACTGCCCTGGAGCTACGGGATGTGGTACTGGGGCCTGATTCCATCACCATCACTATTCGTCGATGCAAAGGCGATCAGATGGGAAAAGGTCAGCTAATAACATGACATTGATCACCAGCTGGGGTAGTGTGTCCGGTCTCTGCCACTGAGACATATTTGGAGTTATGCCCGCATGCTCAGGGCCCCTTCTTTGTCCAGCAAAATTTTGACCAAATTCCAGTTTAAGGCAATTTTTAGGAATGGCATTGCTATGTTGGGTCTTCAACCTTCGACTATGGGTCACACTCATTTTGGATCGGTGCTGCATCCATGGCGGTTGCCAGTGGACTGTCCACATCCCAGATCAGGGCAATAGGTAGATAGAGGTCAGGTGCTTACCGCACCTACATGTGACCACTGGACCCTTGTCCGTAACTCTCTGTTTTGTCATCCGCAGGCACAGCATGGCTGCTCACCATCTGGATATGCGGGCACAGCATTGTGCGCTGGGCCAGACAGCATGCAGCCAATTCTGATTTTGGCTCCCAGCTGGGTTGCGGATTGCGTGCCCAACTTTATTGGGATGGGCACAGCGGGATGCGATAGGAACAGTTGATGCCCTCTTTGTCTCGCAGGGTGGCGCGCTTTGGACCGCCGGACGTCCTGGTCATCCACTTGGGTGAGAATGACCTTGGGCTGCGCAATGCATGGCGGCTCACAGGTGAGATGAAGGATGACATCTTCCATTTGGTAGCCAAGTGGCCACAGTCCTCTGTATGGTGGTCGGATTTGCTGGAGCTCCAGGCTTGGCGGTATACCACTAAGCCAGCCAAGATCGAGTGAGCCAAGCGCAAGATCAATAGAGCAATCTGGGCATTCATCGAGAGCGTGGGGGGGGGAACAGTACATCNGGTTGCGGATTGAGTGCCCGGCTGTATTGGTTTGGGTGCAGCAGGATGCTAGGGGCGGGCGGTGCATTATGAGCATATTGTGTGCCGGGACCCAGGGCTCTTTCTGCAGGACGGGGCGCATTTGTCCGAACGGGGAAACGCGATATGGCTTGCAGATTTGAGGAATGTTATGCATCAGTATTTGGGTATACATGTGGGGGGGGAAAGAGGGTGAGTGAAGTTTCCTCCCCCTTTTTCATAGCGGTTAGAGGTTTAGGAACTATGCTGTGGTGAGCTAAGGGGGCGCAGATGCACCCCATCACCATTTGGGGTGCGGGGGGGGTCTTATGGGTGGCGACCCCGGTCCAGGATCACAATGGCTGGTAGGGGGCTTCACCTCGCCCTGACCCAAGGGGAGGATGAATTTGAAGGTTCGAATCACCCAGGCAAGGGGGCAAGGATTAGATCAGCCTTCCTGCTTGCTTTATATGACATGGTTCCTCTCCGCTATGCACACAGGTTCAGGATTCATTGTATGGTTTTTTACTGATTATTATGTATATGATGTAATAAAGTTGCGGCCAATGCCTATTTACCCAAAAACATGCAGGCGTTTGTTCTTGTGGGTAGTGCGGGCACAAACATGCTTAGTAGCTTATTCTATTTGGCTTTGGATAATAGTGTAGCCAAACTCTCATCTAGATTCAAATGTACTGCTTCAGAAGTTCCAAACAGAGCGACACTTGATTTCTTTTTAAACCCTCAAATTGACTCTACCACAGCGGAAGTGAAAAGGACATCATATAGTTTTAACTGCTGAGCATTACAATAAAACATAAAGCAGCATTAAAGTTGCTCCGGTCTTAATACTGGGGATTTAAGAAGCTAATCTTATTTCAGCTGAATGGCATGTTCATTATGGCAAATAAATCAGTAATGTGTGGGATTACTGAAGAGGAAAGACATATTAAACCAGTTTAGGGCATCATATTGATTTATTTTTTTTAAAAAGTCCGATTTAGCTTTGCGTTTTTCCAACAGTCAGTTCTAATAAACGCTTGTATAGTGAAGATTAAGCAGGTGGGAAGGCTGCCCAGAATGAGTATTATGAATAACTTAAGGCACTGGTTTTAATTGCAGCAATCCATGATACTTACTGTGCTGGCACCAGAGTGGAATTTTCAAAATTTAAATTGAAGCTTTTACTGAGCTATTCACAAGTGTCTCTTTTTTCATTAAATATTTGAAATAACAGTCTAGTATTTGCATTTCACACACAAGAGAGCAGGTGAAGATTTCATGAGTCACCTTTTTTGGGGGGTCGGGGGGGGTTGGGAATGATACTTTTTAGCAGTGCACATTAACTCAAAATAATTTAGGGTTATTTTTAAGCAAGTCTATTTGATGCCAATACATGAGAGAGTCTGACAAGTTGTACATCTGCCACCTTACAATTCAAATTTTGCTCATTCATGCTTTCTAGAAGATTGCAAGTTGTGGGGAGAGGGTGGAACCCAATCAACTGCAAGAAGGTTTGCTTTAGCACACTGTGGACTTAAACATTTTGTAGGTGAAAGCATAACCCTGAGTTCTCTCGGGAGGAGGTAAAATAAGACACTCGAAGAGAACCAAGTAACATATCTCATTAGATCTCGAGGCTAGGTACACTGGGCACAGTTACAGGTGCCTTACTAGCCAAAATAAAATTCTACATCATGGAAAGTCACCACAGCTGCATTAGCAACTACTCTGACCAATGAAATGGAATATTCAGGCCTGAGAAGAGTGACAAAAACGGGAAACAAAAAAGTAGGTGCCTCAGTCATTTCGTTGGTTCTCTTGCTTGGGTTCTTTCTTCAAGGCTGGGTTTGCTTTAGAATCTCCATTTGCAAACGAGTCTCTTTCTCATACTTTGAATTTAGGTATTGGAAGAAAGGAACTGAGCGAGACTCTTCAACCCGGCCAGCTAAGGGTAATTCATAATGCCAGTTTCACAGGTTCCTGTATTCTTTCTTTGTCTAACCATTATTCTCTTTTGCAGGTATTTTTAGTTATCTTTATTATATTTTTATGAATTATTAGTCTTTCCAGTTGTTTTAACCATTTCCATCATATTCCTTGTAACTTGTAGTGATATCTCATTATATTCATTGGAGCCTTCATTCATTTAACTATAGTCATTTATTTTACGCATTCGTAGAAATTTTAGCTTCTATCCGAGTCTGGCTTGGTTATTCCTGGATCAGGGGAGAGAGACTAGGAAAACAGTCACACCTTCTGCTCTGGGCCAGTCCGTGCAGATTTGGACTCCGGGAGAGAATCTGGAAGCCAAAACATACGCAGGATTTGGCCGGTGCGAAAGTCCCCCTGGCTTGGCCGGCAATTACCCAGAAAAGTACAGAGCTAGTTTTCCCTGCTCTGCGATCTTTGGGGTGATCACTAGCGCGGGGGAGGGCTTTCGCACCAGCCAAACCCTGCAATGTTTCAGCTTCCGAATTCTCTCCTGGAGCCAAAATATGTGCAGACCGGCCGAGAGCAGAAGGTGTGAATGTCGTCTTGCCTAGAAACTTTCTGATATATCTTCTTATCTGGAGATTTAAGATAAAGCTCCAGAAACACAGTTTCTCAAACCATGGGTCATAACTCCAGGTGGACAGAGGGGAGGTGTGTGGGTGGGGGGGGCGGTCACACAATTTCTAGACAAGGCCCAATCCTGCTTGATATTGAATATACTCTACATGCCATCTGATTATAAATCAGTCTCAAAACTGGGTCAGACAAGCAAGACGTTTGTGAACCACTGAGTTACCAGGAGGCAGACAATTCCTTGCATTGTATTCCTCAGGTACGGGAAGGGTGAACCCCAATTTCAAATTAAGATCTCAAGTTAATTGCCCAAAGGTTGTGGCAATTAAGACAAAAGACTCTTTCAAAGAATTTTATTTTTGTTTGGATTTCTATCCTGACTTGTCTCAAAGCCATAAGCTCAGGTCAGGTTACAAACAAAATCAGATACATAGCATTAACAAAACCAATTAAAATATACCCACCTCCATATCCTCACCCCATCCCTGGTCATCAAAAGCCCACCCAAACAAAAATGTTTTACTATTACTGTTCATTATAAGGTAAATTCTCTTGCTTTGCACAACAGCTTTTCAACTTATTTATTTTTCTAAATTCATACATCCACCATCAAAATTGACCCTATCTATGCCAGCTCTCATTTTCCACCTATAGAAACAAGGGCCACAAGCCACTTACTCCAGACTAGTCCCATTGAAACCCACAGGGCTTACCATGACTTTTGCATGATATTGGGTATTTGCAGACATTACGGTACCACACTCAACCACGGTGAATCCCCCGTGGTGGTGGATGGTCCCGTAACGTGTGTTTGCGCACCGCCAGATGTTCACCACGGTGAACCACCAGTGGTGAGCAAAATAACCATGCTTTCGAGGATGGTCCGGGCACCATCTCTGAAAGTGTGTTCAAAGTGATTCTCGCCGGGGGTGAACTCCTGGCGGGAATCACTTTTTGCCCCAACAGACGTGACGTTACCACGCTCAACCACGGCAGGATTCACCGTGGTTGAGCGTAGTAACATCTTGTCTGGCCCCTGACCATGGCCCGGAATCGGCGGTCATGCTCGCCGCCGATTCCGGGCCATGGTCAATACCCTGGGGGGCGGGCGAGTGCCACGGGCGCATTGGCCACTGTGCCCGCCCATCTCCCAGAGGGCAGGCGGCCTTGGGATCATGGGGGGGAGGGGCTGTGTGGCCGCACGTTGCGCCACGCAGTCCTGCCCCCTCCCTGATTCCCCGGCGGAATCTGCCGGCTCATCTGTTGATAGGCCGGTCAGATTCCACCGGGGAATCAATAGAGTGATTCCGTGACGCGGCCAATAGGGCCCCCATCACGTCTGAAATCACCCATTGTTTGGGGGATATTTGAACACTGCAAATACAGGAAAGCAAAGTGTGTGAAAATACAGCATATACACCATAAAGTATATTGCACAGATAGTCCTAATCAGCAGGACACACACATGTGCATCCATATCCTGGTAAGCTAGAAGGCCATCTCTGGAAGATAGCGTGGGAATGTTAAAATAAGTTACAGATTATGATGAGGCATCTCATGGCTTTGTTGATCATGCAGCCCCTTTTCTCCCCAAGAAACCTTGTATTCTGGCATGACGTCTAATATACAGATTAGTAGAAACACAAATAGGCTTCACACTGGCCAAGAGAATGCCAGCTAAATTGAAGAAAACCAGAAAAGATTTAAAACATCATAAATTGACTGACTCAGTTCTTGAGCAACCTGAACTAAGAAGGGTTTTCCCAAGATAGCGGTCATAAAACTGGAATGAAATGCTATTTTGATAAAAGTTAAAAATTCCCCAACTCAAGAACAGAATAAACATGTAAGTTCAAACTCATGTCCTCTTTTAAAGTAAAATCATTTTCTAAATGTGGACTTTTAACTTTTAGAACCAGGACTTCTGGCACTTAAGTTGTTGAGTCTGTGGCACTCCCTGATGCCTCTGGAGACATTTAGTGTTGGGTGGATTTCTTATATTGTCTTTAGTGCTAATAACATTTCCAATCACTGTAGGCGAGAAAGCCAATATTGACAAACAGACTTTAAAAAAGCCGCTTGCTGCACATAAGCACTGCAAGCCCAGCTAGTTTATTGCAAACCATATTCTTAACACTGAGTGCACACCATTTGTTTTGTGGACAACAGTTGCAGCTTGTTTTTTTTTCAAAAAGGCTGGGTTTTTTTTAGTGAGGTTACACAGGGAAATCACTAAAATATAATTCATAGATTTTTAAGGAAAGCAGGACTACTCTGATCATCTAGTCCAGTGGTGGGAAACTCACCGCAGCCTATTGAGCCAAATCTGGCTTGTGAATGTTAGTTTTTATTATTTGGCTCCTCCTCAATTCCTGTATCTAGTTCACAAATTCAGTCCCTGCTTTCAAATACTGAGAGACTGAGCTCAGAAGAAGGGACTGGAGAGGAGAGCATGCATTTCAGGAAAGAGTATGGATCCATGGCACAGATCCATGATCTGGACCCTCTCTTTCCTTCCCCCATCCTGAGCACAACCCCTTAAGCATAGCTACTACTCCCAACTCCTATCGAGCCCCTGGAGATGGTAATAGTGCCCTACAGGATGGAAAATATTTCCGGTTCCTACCTCATCACTTGCATAACAGAGCAGAGAATTTCAGCCAGTATGTCCTGCATCGAGGCTATTAACATCTGGCTGAACTAGAATATGTTTTTAGGAAAGGCATCCAGTCTTCCACTGAAGTCTGCAAGTGACGCAGGGTCCACATCCTCCCTAGTTAGATGGAATCAAATATTCATTTCTCTGACTGTTAAGTTGTTGAATCCTATTTCTAATTTGAAGTTGGATTCTATTATGACTTTATCTGCTAGAGTTAAGTGTTTTAAAATATTTGCAGGACACAAACAAGAGTAAATTCTTTTGGACAGGCATCGTCTTAATAAGCAGGGCAAAGGAAGCCCTTACACTCAACTCCATGACATGCCACTGTTTGAAATAACTTCATGCTGTATCCAATCAATTCCAGAATTGCAGAGAACATTCTGGACATCAATGAGCAAACTGCCACTGCTTGGGGGTGGGGGAGGGCTAGGAATTGGGAAACCCGACATGGCTCTATCTAGGAGAACTTTTTAGATATCCATCCTCTTCATACAACTAGAGTGAATACTGCATCATTACAGCCAGTAGAACTGTGACATGAAAATTAGCTAAGGGAAAGGACAGCAATTGGTATATGCAAAAATGTACCAAAATAGACTTGGCACAGAAAGAAGATTGTGATGCAGGCCAAAAGCAGATATGGAAGGATGAAGCCAAAAGTTCTGTGGCATTTGGAAATGCGTAGTAGTGGAGAATGCAAACTTGACTAGCAGCTGGTGGCTGGAATGGCGAGCTTGGTTGAGTTTCTGAAGTGGGCAGAAGGTGGGACCAGGTGAACTATAGCTGGGCACTATATAAAATATAGTAGACACAGATGAAGGTACAGACAGTCATATAAACTAAGAATTCATCTTTTACTCCACAGTATGTTAACACAAATTTTTATTTTTTCCTCTTTATCCCACACCCTCCTGCTCACACGGCAGCTCGGGGCGGCCCACAATCAAATTATACAATATACAAANAAATATAAAAATATACGATATAAAATTACATATAAAAACTCAATAAAGCATAGAAATAAGAAAACCCTCCTCCCAATCATCCCTCCCACTCATACCTGTCTCCTTCACCAAAGACCTGGTGGAGCAACCAGGTTTTACACTGTCTTCGGAAAGGGGAGGTCTGCGGCTAGGCGGGCCTCCATCGGGAGGGAATTCCACAGCCTATGTGCAGCCACCGAGAATGCCCTTCCCATTGTCACCACCCGGGAAACCCAGGGGACCTCAGGTTGGGCGACCCCAGTTGACCACAGGGGCCACACCAAGGCCCGAGGTGGTCCCACAGCTAGCCAGGGCCCAGGCTGTTATCCAAACAGTAGTTTAGGAGGAGCGTAATTTTATGCAGTTTACTTTTAGATGTTCTCTAATGGACGGAATTGAGAAATCCTTTTGGAACGAGATTTAGCCATAAGGAGAAGATCTCGGACTACAGGTGGTGAAAAAAATCTGATCTGTGACAAGAAGCAGGAAGAGGATCAAAGAACGCCTGGTCTAAGGTACTTTTACAGGTAAGAGGCAGGAGAATGCCAGCTCCCAGCTGATGATGGGTGGCTATGGTAATATGGGGATAGGGAGGGAAAAAACATAAATGATCAAGACAGTAAAAGCTACAGCCACCTATTTATTATGCACAACAGGAATAGGAGGGCCAATTATTTCAGATGGTTTTAGCCACACAGATATGAAATAATTCTCCTAAAAATACAATACTCAAAGAACAAATTGCTATGAAGTAAAAAAATGACATAAATTAATGAAAAAGACCAGAGCACTTAAGCGGACAGTGAGAGAGCCAGGCATAATACCATTAGTGTTTGGTTCTAAAGCTAGTTTATAATAAATTAGGTGTCAAACGTGAAGGATAAAAAGGGGAAAAAACATTCTCCCATACAAGAGGTGTCCATTCATTACAAAAAAATGATATTTCTTTTTATAAAGAAAAACTTGGGGTCTTTCACTGTAAGTGGTTGCTTTGAAACCCCCCATTGTGCTGGAGGCTTCAGAGCACTTGATACTAAACAGGAATGCTAATTGTAAACCTTGTTAAACAGGCGGAGTGGGACTGCTCCATTACTAGCCCATATCTCTGAGATTAATATATCCCCATGAAAGAAAACAATTACTTTACAAAATGGAGGTAGAATTATAAGCAAAGCAAATCACTGTTTGTTCCTGCTCAAAAATTCAATTGACTTCACTGGAACCAGGATTTCACCCAACGCCTTCACTTTTTTAATATTTCAAAGGATAAAGAAGGGAAATGCTTCACTTTCCTTTATATGTTGTTCTTCCCTGCCTCCCACCCCCTTTTTTAAGCATTCAGGTTATAAAGGTCTGTGACAGGGTCATGAAAAACTCCTTGAAAGACCAGGTCCAAAGTGCATGGGGTGGGGAGGAGGGAGGCATTCCTTCTGGGATTTTCTGGGTTCTCAGCATTACCTGGCCAGGAAAGAGTTAATTGGGCCAGTTAGCATGATGGAAACAGCAAGCCATCTGAGAAGCACTAGAGATACAAGGCCAAATTGAGGCTGGGGGGTGGAGGAGAACCTCTAGCTCGGGCTGCTGTAGAGCTTGAATGTTGCCCTGGAATTTGGCCGGCAAGGGCGCTGGGGTTGGAGGCCCTCCCTGACGGATACAAGTTTATAAACATTTATGTTGGAACTGCAAGTAAAGCAACTCTGGGTGTTAAGGAACTGAGCACTGGGGTTGATTGGTTCCAGTCTAGTAACCACTTATGCTGTGACAGAGCCAACCCTGTACAGGGATATTTATACAGTGCTCTTTCACAGAAAAGGGAGCCTATCTGCAAATATAGATGGACTTTGATTATACATGAGTCAAGTCATTCTTCCAGGTCTAAAGGACCATTAAGCATAGTTCAACACTAATTTTAGGACAAAGACACCAAGTAATAACCAAGTGCAGTTCTAGAACTAAGTATTCTAGTCAGGGACCCACGGTCACTGTGTTTTCCTCCCATTTATGGCAATGGGGGAAAAACACAGTGAAGATGAGTCCCTAATTATTTTGTGGCATGAGCGCATGCTAGAGTTAAGGCAGATACAGCAATCTGAACAACCAAACCTTTTAAATGGTAAGGACAGTTCACCTCTTAGAGATCACTTTTGGAAGTTTGTGTGCAAGAGTACTATACTTACAGATGACTATGTGGGTTTTGGCGAGGGCCCCCATGTTACACCACACCTAAAAGTTAATGGCTGAGACCCCTAAAATAAAACAAAATAAAAATTCTTCCAACCTTTATTTGCTGGGCTCCAGCTCAACTTTTGTGGAACTGATAGTAATTAAAAGGTGCAAAGAAATGGTGCAGACTATCATTAATTTGAACTAGTAATTTTTAAAATAACTTCCTGTTACGCAGACCTAAAGGAACTCTCTCAGGTGACACTGACTGCAATACACCTTTCCCTCCATTATGAGTTGGCTGCTGAGGACTACCAATAAGTCAATGAAGTTGGATGCTACAGCCTTACTGAAGTGCTGGCTTGAAGCTCACTCTGAGTAATTCTACATATCACAAACAAAAAACCTGCCAGTTTAAGGAACAAGTTAAGGTGGTTAGAAATTCAATCTGCAACAAAAAGCATGGAAATTGTAAGTTAAGGCTCTTGCCTTAACTTCTGTGCCATTTAAGCAGTAAAGACATTGTACAATATCACATACTATAATCTTAGGAAGCCATGTTAGTCTGTGTCAGCAAATATATATATAGAAAGAAAGTATGGCACCTTAAAGACTAAATTAGAAACATCTCGCATTCTGTGGTTCTGACTGAATTTCAGGGAAGGAGGAAAGAGGTAGTGGAACATTCAAGAGGCAGGAACATGGTGAAATGCAACGACTGGTTTTCATGTGATCCTTTCAGCTTTGTGAAGCACTTTTCCCAAGGGGAACTTTGTCATCATCCCTCCTTGTCAGAACATAGCTCCCTCCTCCCAAGTTGACATTGTAATTCAGTATGTAAACAGCAGTATTCCCACCATCATGGCTGTTTTAGTTGTAGAGAGGAAAAGGATTGGCGTGAGTTTCAAGGAGGCATGGTGTGGCTAGCCTAAGTAGGACAGAGGAGTACAGACACTGGGCGCTTTTACACGATATTTCAAAATCCCACAACACGGGATTAGTCGAGACGGAAGTCCCGGATCATACGCGTTGAAGGTGGTTGCGCATTGTTTTCAGACAGCAAATTAAATATCTCACAATCAAGTATTTAATTCATGGTCCGGAAACAATGCGCGACTGCCTTCAACGCGCATGATCCTGGACTCCCGTCTCATCTAATCCCATCTTGCGGGATTTTGAAATATTGCACAAGTGCGTCACGCCATGGCGACCGGCTCATGTAAAAGCAGCCTCTGTAGGAGTAAGCCGATTGCTGAGGGTTGTTTACGTGGGTTGTGTCCTTTTTCTGAGGCTGTGTACTGTCTCATATACTGAGCGGACTTCCAAGTTAGGCTGCATGGATGCACACGTGAAGTCTCGCCGTTTCAGGAAGACGTGCAGATTACATAGGGCAATGAAGGAAATCAGTGGGAGTACATCATTGTGATGAACACCACGGTGCATGAAAAATAATAAGGAAGGCATGGAGAAAATTCAGTGGAATGTTAGCAGTGGTTTTTACGTGATCTGTCCATTTTGTGAATCACTTCTCTCAAGGCAAACTCTGTCATTTTACTGGGTTGTCTCCACATGGCTCCTGTCATTCTTGAGATTTCCTTGCTGATGTGTTTGACGCTTGCACCTCCCTGTCCATTCCATGTTATTAATTCCCATTTTTATCCAAATGAGCATTCTAATTAAGTATTTAGACACCAGTATCCCCACCTTCATTGTTGCTTCTGACCTGCAGGGGAAGAGGATTGGGGCTGAGAAAACAAGGATCAAGGAGGCACTGCATGCAGCTATTTATGTGACTGGGAAGGGCATGAAGGTGTATGTGAAATAATAAGGAAGGCACTGACAAAACTGAGCGGGGTAAGGACCAAGGATTACGGACCAAAGAAACAGAGTGCAATGACAGGGAGGAGCAAGGAAGTGGCTGGAATGACAGGAGGAAGGCAGTATAATGGCAGTGACCCCCTCCCTGAGCCTCCTGGATCCAGTAGGAGCATAGAGGCGGGAGGTGCCAACACCATCCACACGTCTCAGTGCTACCTTCCGCTCATCCAGGCAGGTTGAAACCCCCTAGATCCCTGTTGGAGGGATGCACTGGTGTCTACGGTTTCAACCCCCTAGTCTCATGCTGGATGAACTCACCTGAACGAAGGTCGGGTGGTTTTTTTGGCTGGTGGTGGGGCAGGGAGCTGGGCCGGGTGGGTAGCCTTGGTCCCTCCCACTTGCATGTTCCACGCTCAATCCAGGAGGTTGAGGGGCAAGGAGGTAATTGTTGGTGGGGCTGTCCAGTGCAAGGCTCTGGCTGCAGCCTCCGTTCTGCAATGTTTTGTTCTCTGTACAGAACTGTTTCCTATAGAAATAATCTTCAATAATAAATAACACTATTTTCATTTATGTCAAGCTAAGATGCATTATGTAGGTTTCCGCTTAGTATTGTGCTGGAGTTGAGTTTTACTTAAAAGAAAAGGGAATTTAAATGTCTTCAAGTATTGGTATTTTCAAATATTAACCTTGTGAACCTATTGCCTTGGTTGTTCGTATTACTTATATTGTATTGCAATTGCTTGCAACTGTATTTCTTTTACCTCAGTCACAGCCTACCCCAACCCCCCTCTCACACACATCCTACTAAAACCTTTCCTGATCTCTCACACACGCCCTATCCAAACCTGTCTCGAGGTCTCACACACACACACACTCAACTGCAATCTCTCTCACACACACACACACACACACACACACACACACACACACCCTCTCCTTCTCGGTCTGTCTCTCTCTCACACACACACACACACACTACCCCAACCCCTCTCCTCGGTCTGCCTCTCACACACACACACCCTACCCAAACCTCTCCTGATCTCTCTCACACCCCCTATCCAAACCTGTCTCGAGGTCTCACGCACACACACTCTACTGCAATATCTCTCTCTCTCACACACACACACACACAACCCCTCTCCTTCTCGGTCTGTCTCTCTCTCAAACACACACACCCTACCCAAACCTCTCCTGATCTCTCTCTCACACGCTACCCATACCTGACTTGACACACACCCTACCCCAACCCTACCCCCCCTCTCTCACACATGGCAGCCATGCAGCTGTAGAGTAGGGGGCAGCAAGGAGAGGGGGTTTGGAACCAACCAGGCCTGGCCTAACTGGAGAGCGCTGGGGTAGGGAGCGCAGGCGAGGCTAGAGGAGGTTTGCGACGGCCAGACTACAGTGGGGCAGGGACCTGGGGGTAGGTGGTCTTGCCTGCCCCCCCCTTCCAATATGCTCCCCACTGGCTCCAGACAGCTGGGGGCCAGGGAAGTGGTCACCGGCAGAGCTGTCACTCAAAGACACCGACTGCAGCCTCCGTGGAGATAACTGCAGCAGCTCTTCTCTCCGTTCTCTTTTTCCCTTCTCTTCTGCTACCCGGGGCTGGTAAGCAGTCTCAGGATGGCTCCGATTGCCTCCAAGAAGGCTGCAGCCACAGGCTTTCAGTGACAGCCCTGCTGGGAAGCACTTCCCCATTGCATCCAGCACCAATTCACAAGTCCCTGGGCATTCTTGGGCAGGTTCTGCCGGGGCATGGAACCCAGTTAAAATGACCCCTAGCCCCCTCTTCCATTGCACCCACTAAAACCTCCCCTCCCCCACACCACCTCATCCACCCAATCACAATTACATGCCTTGGAATGTTTGTCATAATGATTTCCCCATAGATCAAAAATATCCTAGGGCATATACTCCCTAATATGACACAGTAAAGCAACAGTAGAACCCACTAGACCGTGACGCTCATAGAAACATACATCCTCCCAAAACTGAGGAGAGCCTTGCAACAAAAGCGGTTGCCGATCTGGAGTAAAGTGCCTCAAATCTCCAATGCAAGCGAATAGCTGGAATTCCACTGGAGTCTAGATCTCTCCTACCATAACTATAGAACTATACTGCGGCTCTATAATTACAAAGCCTCAGGGAATTTTGTTTAGCCTCAGGGAATCTCTCTCATGATTATATATAATAATTTAAAAGTAATATATTCTAAACAAGTCCATTTTTGTAAAGCATAAAGTTTGTTATGCTATTTTTTCTTGCAGGATAAGGAAAGATTTTTTTTTTTAAAAAAAACCATCCATTGTCATGGGTGTTCTGGGGGTACCGGTGGGGTTGACGGGGGTGGTGGTGGAGTGGCTGTGTTTGAGCTGCCAGAGGGGTTAGGGTAACAGTGTTTGGGGTGTTGCAGAGGTTTCTCCCAAGTTCCCTGTGCCACATTGAAGCAGGCAAGAGTTAGCAACAGTGTCTTAAACAACAAGTGTTTCTTGGAGAAAGGAAACAATGTAGACTGGAGGAGGGAAAAAAAGAGCAGGATCCCTCTAAGACTGGGATCTTTCCTATCCTACAAGGGCTATTATTAGCAGGATCCTTTCCAACCCCTTTCCCCCCAACCCTGTAACAGCACTCTGCTCCATCCATCTGCATCCCCACACACACGGACCATGTCTACATGAAGAGTCAGAGGAGTGGTGCTCCTTTCTCTCTGCAACTCATGGGAGCAGATGGCTTTACAAGTTATTGGCACCGAGAACAACTTACCCTTCTCTGCAAATGTAAAACTGCAGTGCCAACAGCTGCTTAACCACTTTTCCATTAACCAGACACTCCCCTTTCCCCAATAGACTGTGCTGCCGGCAAGGGTGGCTAAAATGGGGGGGAAGAGAGGAGAAATGCCCTTTCCTTCTTTCCCAACTTACACCCCTAGCTCTGGACTGTGTTTATTCTGCCCTACTCCCTCAACTACAGATTTCTCAACGTACCCACTCCATCACCAATGTGCACCAGAGACTAGTACCAAAGCTCGCAATGACTTCCAGCTTCCTTCTTTTTCTCCTAGTCTCAAATCTTTCCCCACAGCTCTGAGAAATACCCATAGGGTCTGTTCTGTACGCTCTCTTCTGCAGCGTTGGATGCAAAAAGGTTGTTACCAGACTAACAGCTATTTAAGAACTCAGAACAATTTGAAGTTGTTACCTAAAGCAATTATTTTCTCAAAGAAATTTCACAATAGAGTTCACCGGTTTTGCAAGTACAGATAAGGGGTGGGCATGTTTCCTAATCCTGAGAGCCATATCCATTTACTATAATGGGGCCAAAGAGCCCGCAGGCGGCTCTAGAGCCACATGTGGCTGCATGGACACACACACATGAAGTTTTGTCGTTTCTGGGAGATGTGCAGATTACATAGAGCAATGAAGGAAATCAGTGGGAGCACATCATTGCAATGGACACCACGGTGCTCTGCATGGATCTTTCCCTCCCTCAAGCAAACAGAAAAGGCCAGTAATTCCAACCTGAGAAGGTACCAGTTCTTGTGCACTCTGGAAATGTAGCTGCAGCTTCTGAGGTGGGTGTGGAGCCTGAAGCCAGCTCTGCAGTGTTTTGAGGTACTGTTAAAGACAGAGAATATGGAGGGGAGTGCTCAGTGAATAACTATCATAGTTGGACTTTACTAATCACAGGATTCCTGATTTTTAAAAATGGATCCCAGTAACCACAAATGCAACCAGCTATTTCAAAGTAAGAATTTTTATTTACATCAGTTAGAAAGGCAAAAGATATATATACAAGAACTGGCAGACAATTTGGTGGTTCCTATTGCTTCTTCTGTGGTTTCCTTAATGTTCAGCAGGTTAAGCATGTCTAGAAATACCACAATATAAAGACCCAGTGCACTTTTTATATGCAAAATACTGTATTTTTCAAATTTAGACCCATGTAGTGAAAGTCAGTGCTACACAAAGAAGACCCCCAAAAAAGTCTTGTAACAGTTTAGAAATAAGTTACATTCTATAGCTAAAATTTAAACTTTGCTGCTGCTTTTTAAAACAAAGTAAGTCACATGAGTACTTTCATTTGGCTTAGCAGTCAGGCAAATAAAAGCAGCTTTTTTTCTTCTTCTTTAAAGTGCTTAACCACCATATCCAAGAGTAATGACTTCCAGACCTACTTAACGTGAATGTGCTCAAAAAGCCACTGCTTATGGTATCAAAGCTGTCATTCTGTAGCTCTGTACATACAAACTGGCTTTATCAGCATGAATGAAAGATCGCTTTGAACAGCCCTCAATCATATGATGCCTCATCAAAGTAATGCTATTAAGGGCAGCAGTTGACTAAATCCCTGCAAGTTGAAATTGGAGTACAATACAAATTGGAGTACAATAGCAATAGGTATAAAAATAGACATCTTTAAAACAGACAGAGGGAGGGTGTCTCAGTCTACTACATGAAGATATTTTCATGTAATAAAGCAACATCAATATTGACTAATCTGTCATCTTACCTACAGCAGAGCAAAACCTCAGCACATATTCCAGGCAATCCAACCTTATTTAGGCTTTGAACACAAATCTGTTGAGGGCAATTCCAATGATTAAGAGAGCAAGTAAGTACTCTCAGCTAACAAAACTCTAGGGCCGTTTTTACACAGATCCCCCCTCCCCCCCGTGTTCCAGCAGGGGGAGGGGGGGCACATCCGTGTAAATAGCCAGAGGTGGTCAGAGGGATGGTTGTGCACCCATGTAAACACCACAGGCGGTGGGTGTTTGTGCGTGTACGTTCCCGACACCCCCCCACCTCCAGCCATCTTCACCCATGGGGCCCTCCAGAAAACCAGAGGAGGCCCCATGGGTGGAGGGGTGTGTGTGTGTCCGTGTAAACAGACACCCATCCACCTCCACCCACTGCAACCAAACACCCATCCCCCCCACCCACTTCCGTCCGTGTAAAAACGGCCTATGAAGCTAGATTCTGACACACTCCGATACTTTTTCTTCAGTCAAGATCAACTTGGACTTTTTTAAAAAGAGTCAATTTCAGCGAGTATGTCCCAATTTATTAATTCTTTAAAATATTAAGACTAAATTCACTCCCTTGATCACATTTACTGGGATAGGAAAGACTGGCTAGTCAAGGACACAGCACTGCTGTCAAATACACGAGAGTAAATGGGGGTGGGGGGGGGGG
>QEPC01006051.1:986158-1014344 GCA_003113815.1 Sphenodon punctatus | reverse complement strand
CATGAGTTTCATGGAGTGTCCCCTAGTTCTAGTACTAGCTGAGAGGGTAAATAACTGCTCCTTGTTTATTAGTTCCACCCCACTCATGATTTTATAGACCTCTATCATATCTCCTCTCAGTCGTCTCTTCTCCAAACTGAACAGCCCCAACCTACCAAGTCTCTCCTCATATGGGAGCCCTTCCATGCCCTTGATCATTTTTGTTGCCCTTCTCTGTACCTTTTCTAGTTCAGCTATGTCTTTTTTGAGATGGGGTGACCAGAACTGCACACAATATTCAAGGTGTGGTCGCACCTTTGATTTGTATAGAGGCATTATGACCGCCTCAGTTCTATTCTGTATCCCCTTCCAAATAATTCCTAACATTCTGTTTGCTTTTTTGACTGCTGCTGCACAATGCACTGTGGATTTCATCGTATTGTCCACAACCAGCCGCAGATCCTTTTCCTGAGTGGTAACTCCTAGCTTAGTACCCAGCATTGTTTACGCATAGTTTGGATTATTTTTCCCTACGTTTGTACTTGTCCACAGACAGAAGTAGGAAAGAAAGTGATTTACTATATGCAGAGATTCTGTGACACTACCTATATAATTATCAACTATTGTGAGACTAGGAGTCTTAATATAAAACAGGACTATAATTGCATGTAAAATGAAGGTGAACATTAATTAGAATGTATTTTGTTCTCTCATTGTGAACATCTGCATTTTCTAGATAATTGTTCTATCTGCCTAAGAGAGTTGGTGAATTTTATTCACCTAACAGACATCCACTGCATATTGTATAGTAAAATGCTTTATTTTACTGAACAATTAGAGGCCTTGACCCTGCTGCACATATATTTGGCATAAATACCTGTAGATTATGTTCAAAGCATGTCAATGTGATATTGACTAAGTTCAGGAACTCTACTGTAGTACTCGATAAACCTTCACTGTTGTTCTTTAAACAATCTGTAAAAGAGGGGAGGGGGAAGAGAGAGATGAGACATCAGGGAGGGGGAAGAGAGAGATGAGACATCAGGAAATCCTAATTTCTAATCTATTTCTACATCTAACAGGACCCTTGGTCCTCTAGCTTTAGAACAAGAGCATCTCAACTTATACTTCTAGTCGGCGTTGCCATTTGGCCGGCACCATGCTGCTGTCTGGCATCATGCTGAAATCCTAATTCACTTGTAGTTCTCTTCATTTAAGATTATAAAGTACTAGAATTAATTGGGCTTGATTAAATGGAAGATTAATATTATAAAGTTCATAATGAAGAGGATATTTGGGCTACCCTTGGGATTTGAGGCAACACAAGCACTACTTTGCATTTCACCTGGGGGGGGGGGGAGGGGGGGGAGAGATTCTTGACTTTAGCCACCAGCACTAGTTTGCATTGTCATGGTTCATCTACACTTTTGACACAATAAACATCTAGGAACCACGGAATATTTAACCTTCACAAATTTTCTGGAAATTTTTCCGATGCTCACAGACCTCAAGCGTGAGAAGCTTAGTTTTGGTTTCACTTCCAGCTATCTGATGCAATCACAATTTTACTTTTGGTTTTGCTTTCGCTTGCAGTCATTTTTAGAAATAGTATTTTTCTGTGGAAAATTTTCATTAGTGGAAAATTCCCCCAACACCTGGAAAATTTTCCACCCCACATCACTGGGTATTTCCCCAGCATGGTTTAATTTAGGGTCAAAGTTAAAGCCGTTTGTGAACATACAGCAACTCTCACTTCGGAGGATTACCAGTCAATAGCACAGAGTGGACATTTGTATCAGATGGAAAAGAAGAAACAACTTATTTTTGGAACCCATCAGCTTCCACAAGTTTCCCCTGTGCAAAAGAAAGTAGCATGCTGACATCATCAGGGTTCCTAGTTTTCTCTTTGCAATAGAAAACTGGAGATTTTGCCTTTTTCCAGAGAAAAACAGAGATTTTAATAATCATCTTTATTTTTATATAGCGCCCCACTGCCATAGCACTCGGAGCGCTTCACATGTAGTAATTTAACACAACTTTTAATCCTTACAACAACCCTGTGAGGTAGGTTAGGCTGAGAGAAGATGACTGGCTCAAGGTCACTCTGAGTTTCTGGCTGAGGTGAGACTAGAATGGGGTCTCCCCCTACCCTCCCAGTCCAAGTACTGCGCACTTCGGCATTACACTACACTGGCTCTCACACTACCTTTTTCCAGAGAAAAACAGAGATTTTGCCTTTTCCCAGAGGATTTAATAGAAAATGGTAAAAACATACATGTTTAGGAGGACACCGTGAGCGCTGCAGTGAGGACACAGAGTGGACCGGAGGGAAAGCAACCTGAAGGCACATGCTGGGGGTGGGGAGAAGAATCTCTGTGTTTGGGGGGGGCACAGGCCTCCTGCTTGGGGGTGGGGGCAGGGGCACTATGAATTGTGGTGCTGAGGTCTTATGGACCTTTGGAAGACTGGACAGGAGGTGGACTTAACTGGGCTCATAGCAGCTTCCCCAAGTGCCAGCCTTTATATGCCCCCGCTTTCTGGTTGGCAAAGCAGTCTGAGACCATGCTGGGAGGAGAAGGCAACAAGCAAAGGGCAGTGAGGGGGAAGCAACCTAAAGGCATGTGCTGGGGGGGGGGGGGGAGAGATAGGGTTCTGCATTTGGAGAGGTGACATTTCTATTTTGGGGGGAGGACTGTTGGTGGGACAGGTAGCTGTAAAACTGCATTAAAATGAAAGTATTACAATAAAATGTAGTGTTCTGACTCATACCTATTTATATTGTAGTAAGGGAAAGTCAACTAGCGTTTACATGTAATCATAGAAAAACAGATTTGGGATTTATTAAATCAGAGAATTTATGTTTTGTTAAACAGAAAGATTCCAATTGTTTCTCACGGACCTTGGACATCATTAGAGGAACTCTTTGATTTTGCGAGAGTACGCAACATGAAAATAGCATTATCAATTATGCACCATTCTAATGGTGGCATAAAACCAGAATTAAATTACATACTTGCACAGTTTGCCGTCTTCCAAGTTCTGTTAAAAAAACTGGAAAGCAGCTCAATCATCTGTAGCCTATCTGACATCAAGAGGCTTCTGGCACAACTGGTACCCTCAGAAGCATTCTGGAAGAAAAACAAAAACATTGCAAAGTCGTACAAGAACAGCTTTGAACATCTCTTCACGGGATGCAGGTAACAACGGGTGTCAAGTATAAAATGGACTTTTGAATCAAGCAGTCTACCTAGCAGGACTGGGGTCAGTTTTACAATTCTCAGAGACTGGAGAATTGCAGAGGATAGAAAAGTCAAGAAGCAATATTACAGCAGAAACCCTTCCCACTGCAAGAGAGACTAGGAGAAAGAATATCAATACTACAAACTAAGCTCCGAGAAGGTTCGATGAGACTGGGATGTACCTTGCAACAAGCTGTTTTTACTGTGAAAAAGCATAGCGCTAGCCAAGGGATTTGCTGAATGAAACTAGCAAAGCTGAGAGTGCTGAGTTCCACGCTTTGATTTAATGGAAAAGACCTGTTCCTCCTTGAACAATTTAGTACATCAGTCAGCAAGGCTCTACACAACAGCCATCTACAATTTAAAAGCCACTTTCTCATAGCCCTGTGACATCACATGCTACCATCCCTTGGCGAGTCAATCCCTCCTGGTGTACAGTTGAAGCTTCTCGCATCGAGGTTGCAAGCTGCAAAGGCAAAAACAACCCCAACAACTCTATCCTCAGACACAGAGGTGGGAAACCTCCAGCCATCTAGCCTGTGGTTATTCTTCCTTTGACCCCTTTCCAATTCCTGCATCTGGCAGTCCACAGATCCAGCCCCTAGTCTCAAACACTCCCAAGAGTGAGTTTGAGTGAGTGGAGATCAAGGGCAGAGGATGGAGCCATAATCTGGACCCTCCCCCTCCTTCCTGAGCCCACCCTTTAAGCACTCCCAACTCCTACACCTATTGCAGAGCTTATAAATATTTTCGAAGTAGCCTAAAGGCTCTGCTGCTCTGTCCTGGGCTCTACCCACCACCACCTTAAATGTGGCTATACCTTAAGCATTTTGGAAGCACATTAAGAGGGACTGGGATACTATCTGCTCACTCACCCGCCCCAGTATAGGCTGACAATTAGTCATGCCACCCATGCCTATTTTCCAATCACAGATACAGCTCATCCATGAATTCCAAGAGACCAAACCAGATTAATCACAAGACTGGTTTAGTCATACACAGCTCTAACTAGGGACATGTTAACTACAATTTCCAGAAGAAAATAAGCTGTTAGGTAAGTGCTACAGAAACTCTGATAATAGAGATAGGCTTTCTGCCATGAAGATCAATAATGTATTACTGATTACATTAGTAATCAACCTACCCAAGACTTTACACTGTGCAAGCAACCTATATTAATTTTTGTATATTCACCAAAACTCAAGCCAAAGGCTCCATTTACAAGTCGCATATGAGCACTTCGGGCAAAATCCTCTGAAGGGTAGAATCAAATGAGACGATAGCCCACTTTAGCTTTTACCAGGTGTGTTCTGGCACGCCTGTCTATTAGGCATCCACCACACGGCCACCACAGAGCTGCCACTCACAGCAGAACTCAGGAACATCATGGGCCCACTGTGCACGCCAATCAGGGCTTATGGGTGCGCATATGTCCACGCATTGTCAATTAAGTTTGTTCACAACCTCACCAGCATCCAGGTCCACCAGCACCATACAGTCCTGCCTAGTACACAAGGCCAGTTGAGAGGCAGGACCAGTAGCAATCTTCTTCCTCCCACAACCATCTCTCAGCTGAGAGGCGCATCTCCCTCCCTCCCAGCTGACTCTCAGCTGAGAGGTGCACTAGAGAGTTCCCTCCCCTGTGGCCGCCTCTCAGCTGAGAGACAGGGAGGGAGACTGCAGGGGAAGGGGAGGGAGATCTCTAGCACTGCTGAGAGGCAGCTTTGGAGTGGGGAGATCGCTAGTGGCACTGCCGGAAGCTGCTGCAAGCACATGAAATACGAGCAGGGGGCTGCCTGTTTATTAGGTTGGATGTGCTAAACATGCAATTGGGGGCATCGGGGCTGCCAAACACAGACTCTACTGGGCTATCATCTCGTTTGATTTCACCCCGAGTGGATAGTGCCACTCAGATGAAAGTCCTGCTGTAGGGAATGGGACTCTCACTCTCACTAATTAGCACCAGTAGCTTTAGCAGGTGCTCTTTAGGTAGTAACAGTACAAGCTTCATGCCAATAGCCAACATGCCTCAACCCTGCTTTAGAATGACCCATATCTAGATGCCAACGCAGCAGCTGTTGGCACTTCTGCAATACATACAGACTGTCATAACTTCCTCATTTACACTCATCTACAGGAATTCCCCTCCTAACACAAGACATGCACATTATCATGTAGACTAAACAGCCTATCATGCAGGGACGCAGATGAGATTTGCCAAGTGGAAGAGCCTTCCATAAGGGCTCTCTTCTCTCAACCCCGGAAAGAACTTACATTTCAGGGGGGAAAAGTTTCAATAGTGGTGGGGAGGAGAGAAATGCTCAAGTCATAACATTAAACTGACCCAATCTCTCACACTGCAGATATTATGACTAGGAATGTGGATGACATCGGAATTCCAAGAATCTGATCTGAAATATTCACAGTCCCCGGCAATAGCAGTTTGAAATCAAAGCAAAGCCACCTCACCTTCTGAGGAAGATAGCCTATTGCGATGCCCAGCTTATGCTTGAATTAAATATTAAATTAGCCTTACCTAGGTTATTTCTAAAACCCATGGTTCCAGCAGGCCTACAAATACCATTATTTAAAGAAAAAGGCTCTTCTCTTGAGCTAGGGCTTTTCCTGACACCTCAAGCCAAGCCAAGCGAGGCACCGGCAAAAGCATACTACTACCAATAACCGACAGCACACTACCATTACTTACACTTTGTGTCTCTGTGGTCACTTTTGATTTTACAAAACTTTCCAGGAGTGAGAAATTAATGGAGGAGATGCTAAGAGAGCCTGGTCCTGAATAAGGAATGGGCTGAGGGGATGCACTCAGGAGAGGAACAGAGATGAGGGCACACAGAGGAGGACATGTGCTCAAGGGGATTGCTCAAGGAGTACTCTCCGGGGGAGTTTTAGCCCACTGGCCAGATTTGTGAATTTGAAATACACCATATAGAACAAGGGTGGGCAAAGTTCCCACACCCAAGATCTTCATGTGGACCAAGAGCCATAAGACACACACACCCACCCCTCTCCTGCTTTGTGACTGGCTGGGGGAGCTGGTGCTCTGTGGTCCTAAGATTCTGAAAAGCAGCTTTGATTCAGCTGCTGAGATTCAGGTGCAGTGAAAGACCATTAAATCAGCATGAGGCCCAGGCTGCTTGCCCACGTTACACACAATTCAACGTTAGATTGTGTAATGTGGGCATGCGCCTTTTCGCATCAGGAAGTGAAATTTACATGAGTTTCATCATAAATGACAAGGCTAGAAAATCCAGTCTGGTCACTAACCTGAGTTGTATTTCACTTTACATTTCAATGTGTGCATGCCAAGTTAACTACTTCTTCCTGTGGAGAGGCACTCAAGCAACCCAACTTTGTGCAAACCATTTCCAAATATCCAGGAAGGATCCACTTTTAACCCCCAGTATACTGTGAATCACTGAATATTAAAAGCAAGTATTTCAGTTTCTAAGAAAGACAGGAGGCACAACTGATGTTTGGAAGCCTTTGGAATGCATCCAAGAAATCACACATTGTTCACTTGTCATCGTTACAGTAACACTGGATTACAGGGCAGTAGGGAGTGATTTTTCCCAGAGCCATTTTGCTGCGCACTTGCATACCTGACCTGCGTTGTGGGACTTGGACTTAACATCAATAGTTCTGCACTTTAGCCTCAAACAAATCAATAAGTCAGCAAAAACTAGAAAGGATGTTCGAGTAGCCCCTGTACATTCGTCTTCTGCTAGGAAGTCATATCCAACATTCACTGAAGCATAAACGGGACTTAGTAGCTTACCCTCCTTCCCACCACTTCTAACTTCCAGGGGACCTTATAACTTCAGCTTGCGTTTTAACCTGGTAGGGATGGGTCCTACCCCAGTAACCGCTAATTAACCAGCCGTAGGCACAAGCAACAGCTTCGGAGTGGATCACAGTCTAAAGATTAAGGAAAGGAAGGCAGGAACCGGCAGGTCAACCTCATTCTCCCGTGTGGCCTAAGGGAAGGCAATGGCCTGTCCCACCCGAGTCTCTCCAGCTAGATGCCTGGCTGGTACCCGCTCCCCGCTTGCCCCAGGCTGGCCGCAGAGTCCCCTTTGCACACGCACCCCCACCGCCCGGGTGATGTTCTCCAGCTGTTCGGTGACCCGCAGAAAGTGCCGGTAGCAGCTCTGGCAGAGGCGCACGGGCCGGGCGTTGCGCGCCAGGCAGCCGGTGAGCTGCAGGCTGCTGTTGGCGAAGCCCAGGAGGAGCTCCTTGCACTCCGGCTCTAGCCCGGCCAGCTCCCCGGAGAGAGACAACGATAGGTCCTCAGCCTCCTCCATCAGCTCCAGCGAGAGCAAGCGGCGCCGGGTCCCGGGCACCCTTTCTTCCGGGCTGCTCTGGGGCTGGGAGCGGCGGCCGGGGAAAAGGCTCTGTCCGGAGCTCAGGCCCAGCACCAAGCCGGGCAGCAGCAGAAGCCGCAAAAGACGCGCGGCCGGGCCCATGGCTGCAGCCTAGGGACAAGGAGGAAGCGGCGCCTCCTTCCTACTCCTGCTGCTGCTGCTAGAAGCGAAAGCGGGTCACGTGGAGCCTAGAGAAATGTTGTCAACATTCGGAACTTGGTCCAACGAGGAGTCTCATTGGCTGGCGGGGGATTCGACGCTTGTGGAAAGGGCGGGGCCTATGGAGGGAACGGTCCCAGCCTAGGCATCTAGTTTAGCCGCAGCTAAAAGCAAATGTTATTGTAGGATCGCTTATGGTGTGCTTGGCACACCACTGGCTAAGGCAGTAGGTGAAGTGGGGAGTAGGTGCAGAGGAAAAGAGTGCATGGGGCAGAGGAAATGATTTCATTAGATTTATTTCCCACCCCAATCCATGTGGGCAATGGTAACGAATGGTGGGAGCTCAGGCCTGACAGATCCTACCCTACCCCACAGTCCATGGGTACACTTACTGGGGGTTCAGGGGGGCCCAGGCTGCAAGTCCATTACATGAGAAAAAACGTAGACTAAATTGTAGATGTTTGAGGATGTTTATGCAAACATTTATGTGTATCTGTGGGGTGTCCAGACCTTGGTGAGATTTGCTGACACTAATCAGAAGCAGTATTAGAGCAGTGGGATAAGCAACAAGCACCAGGCCTCCTTCAAAACAGAGTGCGCTTGTACAAGAAACCCTAGGGACTTGTAATTTGAGAGATGTGTGCCTTTCTATGTGACACCCTATTTCAAGAACTGTAAGGCTATGTCATTTCAGAAATAATGAGATTGTATGTATGGGAGGGGACCATGGTGGTGGGACCGTGTTACAAGTTTCTCCTGAGCCCACAAAAATTATGCTTGGGCCCTTCCCTGCCCCCACACTACATGTGTGGTGCTAGTGGCAGAAACAAGAATAACCACAGGCCTCACCACTTTCAGAATATGCCAAGTCAAAGAAAGAAATGAGTTTCCCTCAATAAGATCCCAGCACACAGCCATTGAGCTAGCCCAAATTTCTAATGGGCAGGAAGGAGTGGGGTAAAAATAATTTTGAATACTTGGGACTGGGTGGTGCATCAAATAAATATTTAGGTGTTTTCTGCAGTGGGAATCACCTATTTTAATTCTGGCAAATTATGGTCAGTAGCTCCAATAACTGTCCCAATACAAGCAATATCCAATACAGTACAAATATTCCCTTGGCTGGATTTGAGATTGGCACAGCACTGAGGGCATGCCATCAACTGGCAGTATGCAGTTTTTGTAAGGGAAAGGAATAGCAGTTCAGGGTTCTAGAGGTTGGATGGCGGGGGAGGGGGGGGATTTGCCCTGCTGCTACCTTACAGATAAGCAAAGGGCTTCATTCCTCAGGACAGCATGAGACCTATAGCTATACAGTATTTTTGAGCAAGAGCTCACTGTTCTATGTAAATTGGCTTTGGTTTGTAAATTACCCCATTAAATAATTTGCATAAAATGTTACACACATAGCTGCACAAAACTGGGCAGCTGTGTACCAGCCAATGCCACTAGACCAGTCTCTGTGCTGTACTCAGATCTGTACCTACAGTAACAAGACTAATGGGATCTAAGACACCTAAAGTTATTTTACTTGTGACATTTGTCCAGTCACATTATTCTCTCAGCCTTACCTACCTCACAGGGACGTTGTGAGGATTAAAATGTTGTTAGTTCTATGTAAAGCACTCTGAGTGCCATGGCAGGGGGGCACTATATAAATATAAAGATTATTAGTTAATTGTTTTGGGGGGGTTTCATATCAGGATCTAAGGATGGATTTATCTTACAAGGATAAACATATCACATTAAACAATTCATCCACGTTCACAGACCAGCAAAGAACATTATGGTCATGATCCTCCAGTGGGACACTGCATGCACTAGCTTTGAGCACAGGCATGGGTCTTACTGAAATGAATGGGATTCATGCCCTTGCTAACTGCTGGAACATGCAGGATCCCACAGAAGGCAACCTTGCCCATGTTCATATTTTCTACTTTCTGTTTTCTACATACAGTGTGATTCCAGATGGTTAGTATCAGTGTTAACTCTTAACATGAGTGCAGGTCTCGTTCTCTTGAATGGGACTTGTGCTGATGCAAAATGCCAGTACTATACAGATGCACGACTGCATCCTTAATCCTGTTGGTGCTTGCATGTTATAAAGAGAGATACAGCAGGAATACATAGATTAAATTAGATTAGATTAGCAGTATGTTCCAGTAAATAATTTGTAGGATTGGTTCCATTCAGGGGGCTGCCATACCAGCTGTATGACTTTGAGAAAGTCATTTAACGTCTCTGTTTATTCTCTAACCCTTTGTATGTCTTGTCAATCCCCCAAACACTGATGTGTGCACTTAATTTTACTGTCACCAGTAGTCTTATTGATTAAGCAGCCATGTCAACGTTTGCAGGTTCAAAGCTTCTAAAGGACAGAAAATGTCTCATCCAGAGTCCAGTTCTTTCCATATTGAAATCAATGGGTCAGTTCCCATTGGCTTTAAATGGATGCTAGAAAATATTGATATATCCATGAACAAATTTGCTGAATTTCTCTCAGAAGAGAAGAAAGGTATGCACACATTCAAGCCAGTTCATAACAAGTATCAGAATAGAAATGAACAGAATTTTACTCCAAGAAATTGCAGTAGGGAGTTTTATGTATTTATCCTTCAGAAAAGTCAATCAGAGGTAAGTCACTGTAGACAGGGAATTGCACCCTTATTTTATCTAGTCTTTACTCTTTCCCAACTGTTCAGCAATTTACTACTGAACCAACTGAAGTCAATGGCTATCCCATTGATTTTACTAGGTGGGGGTTGCAACTTAAGCTTTGGAAACTTGTGGAAACTTGTTGATAATTAGTGACAAGACTGATTTAAAATAGCACCAGCCAGCCTAAAACATCCACTTCACTCACAGCAAGAGGAAAAGAGAAACCCCTCATTCCTATGTTGATGTCCTCCTTTCTCACTACCATTTCCCATTCTAATGATTTATATGTTTGCTCAGAAGGCACTTCAATTTTCAAGTGATTCACAGCTTTTCTGAACTTGGGTAGACGGCAAAATGAGTTAAGGAAGACAATTTTTTTAGCTCTGTGAACCTGTCATCTCACATTGGCTGAATGGTACAAAACAATTTGCTTCAGTACTGTTATTGTACAACAACTTAAGTGAGATAAGGATGAGGCTGTATAGCTCATAGATTCCTTTCCCTCCCATTTATTTTGTGTTTAGGGGGGTGGGTGGGAATTAGGAAGGTGAATAATGGAGAGGCATTGGGTTAGGGAGGCGGGGATTGGAACCTGTGGGGGGTGGGGATCTCCCCCGCTGCTGGGGCGGGGCAGTCGGAGGGGAGCTGGGGCCGGCTGGGGGGAGGGACACGACCATTGGGGTTGTGATGGGACAGGGAAAATATGAACAGGGGGGGGAGGAATGTTAGATCAGTGAAGCGGGACAGGTGCTTGTTACCTGTCCCACTCACTACCCTGCAAACAGATGGGCAGGTGGTTCATGGTCAAAGGACCCCTGACCTTCCTCTGATGTTGTTGAATGTGAGATCGATGGTCAATAAGGTAACAACTGTCCAGGAATTGATCATGGACTCATATGTATCACGGAAACCTGGTTGGACACTGAGTCAGGGCCAATTTTGGCTGACCTTGTTCCAACCGGGTATTCCATGTAGCATCAGCCATGGTCAGAGGGACCAGGGGGAGGGGGGCGGGGGGCGGTGTAGCCATGATTTTTAGGGAGTCATGCTCTGTTCAGAGGTATCCGGTGCAATCAATATCGGGTACTGAGGGTCTCCATCTTGTGATCAGGGGACAGATTGGGAGTGCTGCTTGTATACTGTGCACCTGCCTGTACAGCAGCTTCCCTACATGCTCTGGCGGAGTTGGACTCAGGGGTGGTGTTGCAATCCACAAAGACATTAGTCTTGGGGGACTTCAATATCCACACCGATGCCGACCTTGGGGGAGCGGAGCATGAGTTCATGGCTGCCATGGCAACCATTGGCCTGTCCCAGCTGGTCTTTGGCCCAACACATCAGGGGGGACATACCTTAGACATTATGTTTTATACCAGCCTTGAGATGGGGGCCTGGTTAATGGGGGAGATATCAGCTGTGCCCTTGTCATGGATGGATCATTATCTTCTGCAGACCTCTCTCCTGGCGCATGTCTGCCCCCGGAAGGGTGCAGAACCAATTCAAATGGTTCACCCCCAGAGACCGATGGAACTGGAGCGGTTCTGGAATGCTCTGGGTGAGATATCCTCTGAGCTTGATGACCATCTCATTGATGAACTCATCGCACTATAGAACACTCTAGGAGCCGTCTGATTGATGGCCCACATCAGTAGGCATCCGCTTCCCAGGCGACAGCACCACAGACCCCCTTGGTTTTCTGAGGAGCTGCAGTTGCTTAAGCAAGAAGGGTGGCAGTTGGAGCGACGGTGACATCGTTTGCGTGCTGAAGCCGACAGATTGTGTCATAGAGCCAGTTTACGAGCCTATACCATGGCTATTCGGGTAGCTAAAAAGGAGTTTTTTGCTACCCTCATAGCATCCGTGAAATCCCGTCCAGCCGAGCTTTTCTGGGTGGTGTCCAGCCTCCCTCTACCTGGGAGTGGAGTCGTCTACTGCACGCTGTGCCATGTTTGTAGATTATTTTGTGGATAAAATTACTCGTATTCACCATGACTTTGACACCGCACTTATTACATTAGGGGAACCAGAGGTTATGGAAGTTCCGCCTTGTGGATCAATTTCAGCTGGTGACACCCACCAACGTGGTGGATGTTCTGGGGGCGGTCAGGGCCACTTCTTGTGAATTAGATTCTTGCCTGTCCTGGCTGGTTAAGGTCTGCCGGGAGACATTGGGGCCATTGCTGGCTGGGGTGATCAATGCCTCCCTTCAGGAGGGCAGAGTGCCGGGCTCTCAAGGAGGCAGTGGTGCGGCCTCTGCTCAAGAAACCATCGCTTGACTGACTCCCTCACCAGTTATTGGCCTGTCTCTAACCTTCCCTTTTTAGGGAACCCTTTTAGGGTTTAATAACCTTCCTTTTTAGGGAAGGTTATTAAACAGGTACTGGTTCAACAGCTGCAGAAGCATCTGGATCGTATCCGTTTTCTTGATCCCTCTCAGTTGGGATTTTGTTCGGGTTATGGCACGGAGACTGCGCTTGTGGCATTGGTTGCTGACTTATGCCAGGAATTGGATTGGGATCATTTGACCCTGTTGATTTTATTAGATCTGTTGATCACCAGATGTTGGTGACGCACCTGCGGGACTGTGCAGGGGTGGGCGGGACGGTTCTTTAATGGTTCCGCTCCTCCCTGGCTGGAAGTACTCAGCAAGTGATGCTTGGGGATTATTTTTCATCATACCGAGACCTCTTGTGTGGAGTCCTGCGGGGTTCTGACTTGTCTCCTCTCCTGTTCAACATGTATATGCAACCGCTCAGTGAGGTGGTCAGGGGGTTTGGCATGCGGTGTCATCAGGATGCTGATGACACCCAGATTTACCTTTCTTTTTCATCAGACCCAGGCCCGGAAGTCTCGGTGTTTGACAGTGGTGGGGGACCGGATGAGGGCTAATCGACTGAGGCTGAATCCTAACAAGACAGAGGTGATGCTGGTGAGTAAGGCGGTAGAGGTGACGGCTTCCATTATTGATCGGATTTGTCCTCCACTAGTCTCCCAGGTACGGAGTCTGGGAGTGCTCCTTGATTCGCAACTCCGCCTGGATGTTCAGGTGGAGGCTGTGACAAGGAGTGCTTTTTGCCAATTGCATCTGGTGCGACAGCTTCAACCGTATGTTTCGGACTCTGACCTGGCCACTGTCATTCACGCTTTCATCACCTCTAGACTGGACTATTGTAATATGCTCTACATGGGGCCACCCATGCTGACAGTTCAGAAACTGCAGCTGGTGCAGAATGTGGCGGCCCGTCTCCTGGTGGGACTGGACCACCGGACACATATTATGCCAGTTTTTCATTCTCTGCACTAGCTGCCTGTAGTTTTCCAGGCCCAATTAAAGGTGTTGGTGCTTGTCTATAAAGCCCTAAATGGCCTAGGCCCGGCCTATCTGCAGGATCGCCTCACCTCCCGGATTCTGGATCGGCCCCTGCGGTCATCTGGGGACACCCTTCTCGAGGTCCCCCGAGTCTTCCGGGGGGCCACAATGGGGAGGGCATTCTCGGTGGCTGCACCACGGCTGTGGAACTCCCTTCCGGCGGAGCCCCGATTAGTCCCAGATCTCCCCTCCTTTCGAAGAAGCTGTAAGACCTGGCTGTTCCACCAGACGTTTCATGAGGGAGATGGGTGAATGGGTGGGGGGAGTAGGTTAGGGTGGTGGGTGGGGAGGGATATTTTAATCCTCCTTATTATGAGTCATTTTTAGCTTTATTGTTGTTTTTATCCTGTTATAATTGTAAGCCGCCCCGAGTTGCCTGTGGCAGGAGGGGCGGGGTAGTAAATGTTTTATATATATATATATATATATATATATATATATTAATTTTAACTTTGTACATTTCTTGGGGGCTTTTCAAACCCTGAACAAGGAACTTAGGAGCAGGAGTGGAAAAGCAGGGAAGGTAATATTTGAGATGCAGTATGCTCCCATTCCCCTCGTCTTCCCTCTCTTCATCCTAGATTGTAAGGCCCTTGGGGCAGGGATCTGTCTCTAATCATGGCCATTCAGCATCAGGCACATTGCTGTCACCATATAAATTATTATTATTTTAGACTCGTCCTATCCCAAAAATGGCTCAGGGTGGCTTACAACAGTTACAAAACACAATCACAAATCATATTTTATTTATTTATTTGTATCCAGCAATTTGCTATAACAAAAGGAAGTATAAAATTAAATATAGCAACAGCAAGAGAAAACATATAATTAAGAATTTAAAAGGATAATAATAATAATAATAATACTGATACCAGTAGTAATGAAATACACCCCTTAGTATCTGGGCAAAAAGAAATTGTGATAAGGCATTATAAAAATACTATATAATTCATCTTATATGAATAGCAATATGTAGACTGAACATCAATGGATATATAGATGACACTGCCCCACTCTGGGGACATTCATTTTAGGGTCTATAATAGATCTCACAACTCTGTTCCTTTTAATGGCTCCCAACTTCTTACCATGAGCTTAAAAAAACAGGCTACTGCTTTAGTTTTATCCATATCTGTTGCTGCTAGCAAAATTGTCATCCTTTCCTCTACGGCAAGGGAGGGGTTCTGAAACAGAGGTTCTATCCACATATTCCTAAGCTCCTTATAGCGGGGACAGCAAAATAGCACGTGTTGCAAAGTTTCAATTTCCTTCATGTCACAGGCACCGGTTCTATTTAGATAGGGAATCCGTTCTCTTCTACCTCTTACTACCGCGGTTTCAAGCAAATTAAATCAGAACAAAGTTATCAATCTTCTAAGATTGGGATCCTGTAAGTGGAGAAGATATTGCTCCAAAGCACAGGATAATTTAACCTGCGAATACATTGGGGCAATCTTACTTGCTTTAATATCTTGGATATCATTATTTACAGCTAGATATCTAACTTTCCACTTAAGTTCCGTCTTATCTAAGGGTATTTTCAGACGTTACGATACCTCATTCAACCACGGTGAATCCCCCGTGGTGATGGATGGTCCCGTAACGTCTGGTTGCTCGCCGTCAGATGTTCACCACAGTGAACCACCGGCGGTGAGCAAAGTAACCACGCTTTCTAGGATGGTCCGGGCACCATCCCCAAAAGCGTGGTTAATTGAACCACGGCTGGGAATCGGTGGACGGTAACGTCTGTTACCACCACCAATTCCGGGCCGTGGCCCAGACCCCAGGTTGGAATCTGGTGCAGTGGCCGGATTGGCCGCTGTGCCCGCCCGTCTCCAGGAGGGCGGATGGCTGGGGGGGCAGGGCTGTATAGCCGCACATTGCGCCGTGCAGCCCCCCCCCCCCCATTCCTCGCCGGAATCAGCCGGCACATCTGTTGGACGTGGCTTTTTTATTCTGGCGGGGAATCAAAAGTGATTCCGTGACGGGGCCAAGAGGCATCACGTCACGTCTGAAATCACCCTAACTTATGTGCTAGGATGCCAGTATAATTCAGAGCGAGGGAGAGACTGTCAGCCAATTTCTTAATCCCTCTCCACCATTTGAACTGAACACTACCTTGATGTAACCTTTGTTCCAAGTAGCACTGATATGCCAAGGGTGAAGCCTTTCCTTGTGATAGTTTACACCGGAACAATAAGGCTCTAAGGTTGCATTGAGACTCAACTTTTAGGGAACCCGTTTCCACATGTAGAATGGGGAGTGGTGTCGCTCTCGGAGCTCTCAAAATACTCCTTAAAAAGTTATTATCTCCCATCTGATCCTATAGCTATAATATGTTATTTGTGTTCTAAAAAAGGAGTTGAGACAAAACCTTAGCTCCATAAATGCCAATTACTTTGTCAACTGCAGGAGCAGTACGATATAGCCTTAAAATCCCGGCAGCTGACTGGGCTGCCTTAGTTGCCCAGCACTCATAGCCCTCCAAGCTAGTGTTGATGAAAATATAAGTCCCAAATAGAAATGGTGAGTTACCTGGAATATTTCTTGCAGGCCAATCCTTCATCTATATTTCAGATGATCCGAACCAAAGCATATAATTTTGGATTTACTGACATTAACTGTCATGATTTTGGGAACAAAAAAGATTTAGCGCATCCAAACACTGTTGGAGACCCTATTTCGTCTGTGATAGAAGGACGATATCCTCTGCATAGAGTAGTATCGAAATGGGTCTCTAATAAGGGGGTGGGGGGGACGTGGTATGAGTAGACCATACCATATGCACCAAGTCATTGATAAACAAATTAAACAACAATGGGGTCAGAAGACAGCCCTGCCTTACTCCCTGCTGTAACGAGAAGGGCCTAGTAGTCCACCCACGTGGATCCACCATAACCACTACCTTAGTATCTTCATGAAGAGATGATATTAACTTCAATAGGCACTGGTTAATCCCCATCTTGTATAGCTTCTGCCATAGAAGCTTTCTAGGGACAGAATTGAAGGCCTTTGCCAAATCAATGTGAGCTGCATACAATTTAGTTCTCCTTATTCATACATATTTATCAATTAAGTGTACTAGTATAAAACAATTATCCATAGTTGACCTTCCTGAATGAAATCCTGCCTGTTCATCTGCCAAAAGAGAATGGGATTGAACCCAGTCTTCCAAAGAATTCAAAAGGGCACAAGCGTACAATTTGCTTAAAACGGGCAAAAGGCGAATAGGTCTGTAACAGGTAGGATCATTTGGATTTCCCTTCTTAAAAATAGGTATAATAATCTCCACCGCCCATGGACTTGGAACCAATTGGGTTGAATTAATAGCTGTAAAAACCTTAGCGAGCACAGGAACCCACCATCCAGGGTTATCCTTAAACAATTCAGGGGGAATGCCATCCATACCTGGAGCTTTGCCTGGTCGAAGTTTACGAATAAACTCATATACATCCCTTTCCCTAACTACCAAAGAGAATGTTCATTAGATACCAGATCCAAAGAATGAGCTACTTCAGGACAAGAGTCCTGATACAAATCCCTATAGAAGGACTTCCAGGCCTCCTCTTTAATTTGAGCTGATCTCACCATTCTACCCTTGCGTTGCTAACAGTTAAGCAGCTTCCAAAATTTGGTCAAATCCTGAGTCTTAGCTGCAACCTGCAGCTCAGCCCAGAGCTAAGCTGCCTTGAGGGTCCTCTTACTCCTTAGAAGACTATGGTACTCCTTCCTCTTCAAAACATGTAATTCCCAATCAGTTTTCAAATGATACCTATTCCAAGATCTCCTCACCTTAACAAGAGCAGACTTGGCAGCTTTACATTCCTGATCATACCAGGTATTTTTAATGGCTTGACTCTTATAACCTGAATATGATGGAACTTTCTTAGTAATATATGGTGACAAGTGATCTATAATAGAATCCAATAGAATACAAACATCCTTATGTTCATCTGCTGCCATAAGTGTCTCTCGCAAGCATAGGAGATCCGAGGAATACAGTATCTGTGATATTTGAGCTGAAATTAAGGAAGTCCACTTAACTGGGAGTCGAACCAAAGACATAGCAGTGGGGTCAGGAGAATCCTGCCCCTCTCAATTACCCACCCTTTTTAGTTCCAGTTGTAAGGGATAATGATTCCCCTCAGGTCTTACCAAGACCTTCAAGTCTTTAACAGGAGGGAAATGATCAATATATAATCAATTACACTAGCACCCCATATAGAATCATATGTGAATTGACCAAAGAAATCCAAGAGAAGCCTGCCATCAACAAACCGTACTCCAATACAAACTGAACCAATTTCCTTGCATGAGCATTCACAATTGGATCCATAGATCCTCGAGAAGGGATTTTGAGATAAGATTGTAACTGAGAATCGATACTATCCAGGGGTTGATTGCCTGTTCTGGCATTAAAATCTCCCATTATAATCATCACATTAACAACATACTCTTGGGATAATTGGTTTAATAGATCATTAAACTGATCCCAAAAGGTGAATAGATAATAAGGAGAGGTTTTGGGAGGGACATAAATGTTGATGATTAAAAGTTCATCAATTCCTGAGCATTTGATCTGTAGAGCCATATAGTTCCTCAGATCAACAGGAATTCGCCTAATAACAGGCTGCATTCTGTTAGAGACAAGCATTAAAACCCCTCCCGAAAAGCAACCTCTCTTTGGTTCCCTCATTCCAGGTACATCAAAAATCTGAAAACCATCAAGATAGAGGAGATCTGCTTCACCCTTTGGGAGCCAAGATTCTTGGAGGCATACAATATCATATTGAGATATGAAATCAACCCAATCCCTATCCATTAGCCTCGATTTAATACCTTCAGTGTTCCATGACAGACAAGAGATATTAGTACTTTGTGTTTGTCATAAGGGAGAAGAAGGAGACACTTCAGAGGGGAAACAAGTCTCAACTAAAGTAAGGGAGGCAGTTATCTTAGGTACTAATTCTCCACTACCTAAGGCTGAGTCTAAAGACTTCTGTTTCATCCGCTCATCCCGACTAGATAGATCGGGGGCTGTGCATTTTACAGTTAATTGTGCAAGGAGAGTCATCTCCTCTTTAGGGCCACAACCCAATAAGGGTATTGGTTCAGAGGAGCATAAAGCCATTGTATGTCCTTGAGCGTCAGAATTGGAAAACTAGTGATGTGATGATAGCCCGTGATATCCAATAAATTCCATTCGGACATGGTATCCAGCTTGGTATTGAAATGACACTGGGAGTTCATAGGATCAACTACTGGAATATCCATAGTCTGGCTATAAATGTCTGAGGAGGAATAAAAGATGGCACCAGCCAGAGTGTTTTCCACTCTTTGTATAAAAATCCCCGAGGCTTTTAGATACCTCCAAGCCCTCCAAAGTTCAGATACAATTCCCCTACTGTAAATATAATATCCCATCACTGAAATCAGCCCCTATTGAGGAAGGGAACGATGTCTACAACCTCCCCAGGATTAACAGTAATTCTCATGGTAAACTGAATATGATCCAAAAGCCTAGTAAGAGCCAAACCTTCACAACTCAGAAATCTAAATCTCTTTCTCTTGCTTAAGTGCAAGATAATGGCTGGAGCCCAGCGTTCTTTAATATCTTGTGGCCAGACTTTACCAAAGTTAGATTTCAGAGAGAGGCTATTGGAGATATTCTTACCAGTGCCTTGGCCAGGACAGAATGCGTGATCCGAAGAGTTATCGCATAATTCCCCCAAATGGGGCTTGCTGGGCATAAGAGGGTATGTGAGTCCTCCCTGCGAGTTGCTAAAAGAGTTACCCCCAAGCATTGGTGAGCAATTTGCTTGAATAACACAGGATGGTTGTGTGGGGAGATTTTCTTGAGATAGATCCAGGGAATGGTTATTATACACACCTGCCTGGGCAGGCACCATTGTGGATTCACTCAAAAAAGGGTCCTCACTAGATAGTAAGTGAGGAACATAGAGAGAAAGGGGGGAGGAAACTACCTTGTGAACAAGGTTTCCATGGGCTACAGGGAAGTGAGTGTCAGTTTGAGTAGCAATATCTTGCCCCCGATGGCCCCAGGGGCTCAGAGATTGAGAAGTGAGACTGAATTTATTAAATTCCAGCCATAACCATCCTACCAAAACTTTCATTGAGAAAAAGGAGTTCATTTAAGTGGTCCAATTTTTCTTCTAGTTCTTTAAATCTGGTATCCAAATCAATCTTTTGTCTCAACATATATAATCATCAAATCTCTTACCTAAAGATAAAAGATGAAGACATATATCTGCAAGTTTACCAGATGATTCCGCAGTATGTAGAGCTCTCATTTACCCCATCTACAATACCTCCCACTGAACGTGAAGGTAAAAAATAATGTGTCAACTTGGATTGAATTGGAACAAGTGCCTTTGTCAGCCTACAAACTTTCTCTACTTTTTCAATTTCAGCTGGTAAATTGGTATAAGAGCGGGTCCCATGGGATCTCAGCTCCATACTGATGTCCCAAATAATCCACGAAACCAGATAATTCGAGAAATCGTCCATGATACAGCAAGGCAGGGTTAAAGGAGAGTAGCCCACAATTACTAAAGGTATAGATCATGCTCCCCAATTATATAACTATATAATCTCCAAAACACAGCTGTCATATATACCTTATTTTGCATGGAATATCAGCATAACAGTCAAATGACAGTGCGGTAATTAAGGGAACCAGAACACTGTATAAATAAACAGAGTCATTGGGCAGTTCCCGTGTCCAAGTTCACGTAACCTCCCCCAGAGCGTAGATTCAGAATGTCAGACAGGGAATTCCCTTACTGGCACCGAATGATGATATCTTACTCCAGGGACGGAAGTTTGAAGCTTTGCGAAACTAACGATGGTGATACTTGTCCCCCAAGTGGTGAAGCAGATCCAAGATATATTTCTCTGGAACAGCCCGACTCTCCACTGGTCCTCCAGATAGGCAGTAGCAAAAATCCAAATGCAAAGGGGTGGGGGTGCCAACGCTGACGCGTCCCCACGAACGGCACCACCAATGGGCGACACCCTTTGGTGTCACCCTTTGACTGGTGCCCAAAGGGCACCAGGCCCTGGTTAAATACCTGATTGGGAGGGAGGGAGGGAACTCCAGTGAGTGGCAGGCAATATCAGCTAGGCAAACAGCTTATCCCCACAGCTTTCCACAGTTCAAACCCTCCACAGACAGCAAAGGGCACCAGGCCTTGGTTAAATACCTGATTGGGAGGGGGGGAGGGAACTCCAGTGAGTGGCAGGCAGTATCAGCTAGGCAGACAGGTAACCCCTCCAATCCCCGTAACTTTCCACAGTCCAAACCCTCCACAACAATCACAAATCATATAAAACACTGAAGGTTTCTGAAGCTGCTGTGGGGGTTGACTGGAAATACCTGGAAATACTGAGGCTGCCCCCCATCCCTGCCTTTCTGCTAGGCCCTGACCAGCTTGAAGTAGGTTAGTTACACATAAAAGTGAGGGAGTTATTTATGTTCGGTAAAACCAGTTGTGTTGTGGTTTTACTATGGTTTTGTACGAAAAGATGGGGGTGTTGTTTTTTACCTATTATTTCATTTCTTCTATTCTGTGGCAGGACATTTAATTTTCCTGATTTTAACTCTCAGTCTATATCCTGATTCATTCTCATCAACTGAATTTCAGTTAAATTGGAAGAAAGAAGAGAAGGGATCCTGGGGAACTACCAGCCAAAATCTGTGAAGAGATACAAGGTCTACAAGCCAGAGAGAGAAACCAGGAACTGCAGAAAGACAAACAACCGGGACAGGACTGTATCACAGATGATATTAGGCTGCCTACACTCCGCTAGAATGGAAGAAACAATTGCTGAATATATGGGTGATTTCAGACGTAACGGGGCCCATTGGCCCCGTTCCGAAATCACCCTGTTCATTCCCTGCCAGGGTCACCCCGGCACGCCGCAACAGACGTGCCGGGGGGATCCTGGCGGGGAATCTGGGAGGGGGCGGGGCCGCATGGCGCAGTGTGCGGCCGCACGGCCCCGCCCCCTCCATGCTCCCGGCGCCTGCCCTCCGGGGAGACGGGCAGGCGGTGGGGCCAATGAGGCCGCCGCGTCTGGCCAAACATGCCACGGCCCGGGATCCCGCCGGTGATCCCGGGCCGTGGCGAGCGGCCAGACATGACTTTTTATTGATCATGGGTGGGGATATCTTTCACCACGCGTCCACAGGAATTGGTTCGGCTAGCCCGGGAAGCGTGGTTGGAATTGGCCCCGCGCGGGTGTTCACCGTGGTGAACATCTGGCGGTCGCGAACAGACGTTCACGCCGCCTTGGCCCCGCCGCGGGGTTCACCGTGGTTCACTGTGGTTCAGCGTGATCCCATCACGTCTGAAATCACCGTATCTATCTTGTTATAGGCAGTTTTCAGTCTTGCAGCTATTCTGAATATAAGCTTATTTCCTTTTGTGATCTCTTATTAAATATGGTATTAAATGGCGTGTATGTGTGTGCGCGTGCCGCTTGGTGTGAAGTTTGCCTCTTGGAAATCTTTTGCTGTACGTCCCTTTAGAGAGAGAATCCTGGGTAAATCTTGCTTTTCCTTATTCGTCAACCTGGTGCTAGCGAGAAGGGTTCAGACAGACTATTTCCCCTTTTAATCGCAGTTAGATTTGCATACATAGGGAAGTTGGCATGACTCAAGGTTCTGGTGTGACATCAACAGAATATCTGATTCATCCTCTTTTGGAGGACTGCATCATGCTCTTTGACTTGGGGTTCAGCCGCACTATCCGGGACAGCCCGATCCCCCATGCGGCCCATGGTGGGCAATTGCTGCCACCACACTTTGGGGGCAGCGTGGAGAGCGAGGCAGATGCCAGATGGGCTGCTGTCAGAGGTCCTGTCATGCCCTGGGGTGGGTCGACACGCCAGCCATATGCATGGCCACGCAGCCCCCTGCCCCACCCACTATTCCACCCCGGATGTGATGTGGCTGCATGAGAACAGAGGCAGCACCCACCGCTGTCCCCTGAGCAGTGGTACACTACTGCACATTTGGCAGCCTTACCCCACTTTGGGTAAGGCTGTTAAGTGCTGCATCCCTGTTCTTTTTCTGAGGACACAGGGCATAGCATCCAGCTGCCTGCCACACTGTGGGGTGAACATCTGGCAGCCACCAGGCAGATGATGCACTGCATCGTGCAGTAAAGCTGCCCAAACTGCGGTAACATCTTGTGTGGCTAAACTCATAATCTAATAAATCTTTTCCATCTTCACAACTATCTATTGTTACTTTTATCAATGTATAGGGTTATGTAAGCTCCCTCTTGAGACTAGTTTACCTAAATCCCAGTAATTTTTAACCCAAGTCACTGTCATCCATAAAGTTGTCTAGCTACCTCTCCATCTTCTCCCAATCTCCTCTGGAAGTTCATTTCAGGACCAGATAGATCCCCTTGGCAAATAATACTTTGCCCTCAGTTCCTATATGCTTCATTTGTCCTACATTTGTCTCGGTGATCCATAGATGAGATTTGTTTAATGTTGTTTAATGTTTTTGAAGCTTGATTTACTAATTGCTGTGAAAAATAGGAACAAGGCCTTATGCTGATGCAGCTGAAGTTAGCAGAAAACCAGCAAGCACTGGTCTGACATGTTCAGTGACCCAGACCAAGGCAAGCAATCACAAATTGTACCAGCTGGAGCCTATGCTTTGTCTTGTTGACAAGATTTCTGACAGACCCCTCTCATGACCTCTGTAGATATACTATTGGGCTTGTGCATGTTTGCGCAAAATTGTATCATATTTACCTGCATGAATTAAAATCTCATCTCTATAATATTAATAATAATAATAATTAATAATAATTTATTGATGGCACTGGTTTACACCATGGCCTAAAGTTAATTGAACAATAACAAAGACACAAATAAAATCATAATGAGTATAAAATGATAACAGCAAGAACAACATAATAAATATACAAATCAATCCAGCTAAAAATATCAAGAAAGATAGCTATAGTTAACATGGGAGTAAGGGGTACATGGTCCAAGTCTGGACCTCAATAAGCTGTGTTTTCTTTTATTTATACCCATAATAATACCAGTAAAAAGCCAAACAGTCCCAGATCTAAACAAGCATTTCAACCAAAAATCCCAAACGACTGTATATTGGAGCCTTGCTCTTCAATGAGGGGTCTTGGGGCAGAGCTTATTCCCTGATGACAATAAAATTCACCCAAGCAGTGCCCTCTGATAGCTTCCATAGTCTATAAATGTAACTAACCCTCCAGAAGAAGATCAAGTTCTCCTAATTAGGGCCAGAGCCATATTGGCCAGGGCACGTAGCATAGCAGCATCTTTTGCTGAGAACATCATACTTAGCAGTTGATGATGGAACCAGTATAATTTGTTTTGCAACACAGGAGTCAAGAATTTAACACAAAATTTTTCTGTTAATGGGCAGATAAATAATAAATGGGGCAGATCTTCAATTTTGGCTAAGGAGCAGCTACATATCCTAGCAGCGTAAGGAAGCCTCTTTCTCCTTGCGTTTAACACCCTCGAAGGGATAAGATCAAACCGGAGCAATGTTAGCGCTCTTCGCAAGATCGGGCTATCCAATGCCGTAAGATAAAGTTCTCTCCCAGGAATTGTTTTAATATGTTTATAAAGGGGTACAAATTTTAATCTTTCAGTCTTTTGCCTATCACTGGCAATAACAAGATCGCTCAATTGTCTGGTAATCAAAGATTTAATACTAGAACTAGGGAGGGATGTCAAGGCTTCTATAGATAGTCCCACCTTCCGCAAAAGTCTAATTTATCATATCCCCGAAAAGTAGCTACTGAAGATTCTGACTCAGCAAAACATAAAAAAGGCAATCAGTCTTCAGTCATGGATCGCATCGTTAACCATAGTGAAATCTGGGCCAGGTCAAGTTTGATCTCAACAGGGAAGACTCCTGTTTCTAGCCGCACAAGAGCAGCCAGCGTACTTTTGGGGACAGAAAGAATGGATCGAAGGAATTGGTTTTTTTAAAATTCCAGCTTGGAGTTTAGAAAGGGACCCCAGACCTCAGCACCATAAAGTGCTTGAGAGTGCTAGCTTTCAAATCTAATAATTTTAGTGCAGGAGCTATAAGTTTCCCTCCATCAGACCTCCAAAATTTTAATATCCCACCATTCTCATCTCTAATCTATTATGCCACACACAAGAAAACAAAATCACTTTATCTTGAATACTAAACTTGAACAAAAATATCTAACGGGGGCAGGAGGGTGTTATTATATAATGCTGCCCTGGGATTTGCAATCCCAGTCCTGTTCTCAGATGCTCTCTTGTAAATTTCTATCAACAGAGCAAGATGCTACTCTGTAGAAGTTTCTCTATACACAGTGGAATACAGACGGGTGAGAGGTGCATTTAGTGCTAAACAGTGCTATTCAATGGAAGAAGACCAGAGGTGAAGGCCTTATCACAACCAGTTGAAAATGCAAAGTAGTCAGGGGCCTAGCTAGCTTGGGATGGGCCCAGGGACAAGAAATGTCCATGGTCCGTCCCCCCTCCCCCTTTTTTTCCTGCTGGTGGTAAAGCCGACGGCTGGCCTAGGAACACCTCCCAGCTCAGCCAGCCTAGGGGTGCTGGGTTGCTGGTGCTCAGGACTTATTTGCTGTCTGCAGAGTCTGCGCATGCTGCTGGTGACCTGCTGCTCGGCCCATCCATCTTCTGGGTCAGCGGCAAGCTGGTCCCATGGGGCACTCTGTCCCTTGCAGCTCGCTGTCCGCACTCTGGGGCCGAGCGCGACCAGCTGCAGCAGTGCCATTGCTGCCCCAGCCCACCCGACCAGCCCTGGAGACCAGGTGCTTTTTGGGCGTGCCAGAGCAGGCTGGGCCGGCTCGATGTGGGGAGTGCTGGAGTGGGAAGGTGCCCGGTGGTGGTCCCATTTAGTGGAGCTGCCGCCAGGCACCTTCCTGCTCAGGCTGGGCCTCCCTCGAGCCAGCCCTGCCCGGACCAGGTCCAGACTAGTGGGGAGGACTCCTCCTCCACGACACGGCACCAGGGGGGGCGAGCCAAGCCGTGAGGCTTGTGAGTGTGGTCTGGCCTGATGCAGACTGCTGCATGGGCCCCTATCCCTCCCTGCCCACAGTTGCAACATTGTGTTAGACAGGGCCGGGAGGGGGAAGGGGCCCACGCAGCAGCTGGAAGGGTCCCCGCCAGCTCAGGTGGCAATTTTAAAAAAAAAGGGGGGAGGGGGAAACGGTGGCTTAGCTACCTTGGATATTGGCCCCCAGCCAGTACAGACCCTGGGACAAATGTCCCTGTTTGTCCAATGGTAGCTATGCCCCTGAAAGTAGTTTTATGCTGGCAGAATGCAGTAACCCTGCTGATCATACTGGGATTTTGCTAGGGTAGTAATAGCTCGGCACTCTCAATAATGAAACAGTGTTATAAGAATTTTAATGCTCACCATGAGTGAATGCACTGGGTTTTTGCTTCCAAGTTTCAGAAAGAACAGTGTCTTCAACAGTCTGTTGGGACATCAGTTCAGTTCTGGCATTTTTTTTAAAAAAAGAATGCCCCTTTCTGAATCCACAGCATTGGGTCTTGAAGTACTTGGGGTTTTTTCCAGGAAGGCTCCCATCCAAGTTTGGAAACACTTGACCCATCTTAATTTCTTAGATTGGTAAACCACACCCTGAAGTGAAATAGCAGCACATAAAGCTGTGATAGCTACTTCAGACACATCTCAACTCCTGGACCTGTGTCAGACCAGCTCGACAGGGGAAATCATACCGTTAATCTTGTCAGACCTTTCAACAGCCTTTGATAGTTGATCATGAGGTACTGACGTGACTGAAGCACCTTGCAGGAATTCGTGGGGCCATTCGAGTGGTTCTGTTCATTCCTTTCAGGGAAGTCCCAGAGGGTGGTGATGGGAGATTGCTCATCATCCCATTGAGTCCTTCCCTGTGGGGTCCTGCAGGACTACATCTTGTCCTCCCTCTTATTCAACATGTATCTGAGGCCACTGGGTGAAATCATACATAGATTTGGAGTGTTGTGCCACCAGTATGACGATGACACTCAACTTATCTTTTTCATCCAACCCAAAGCCTGTAGTCTCTGTGCTTACACAGTGTCTGGCTGCTGTTGGGAACTGGATGCACATGAGCCAATTTAAGCTGAATCTAGACAAGACTGAAGTGATGATGGTTGGCCAACCCTGTGATCTGGTGGCAGTAGGAAATCCCATAATTGATGGGGTTCAGCCTCCTCTAGTCACTCAAGTTCACACCACAGAGTGCTCCTGAATCCTTTGCCATGCCTGGAACATAAGGTTATGGTGGTGGCGATGAACCTGACCTGGCCATCACCAACTCCACCTGGTCAGAAGGCTGTGACCTTTTCTTTCAGACTCGGACTTGACCACCATCATCCACGCCTTGTTACCATTGAGGCTAGATTACAACAATGCACTCTATGTGGGGCTGCCCTTGAAAACTGTTCAGGGGCTGCCACTGGCACAGTCAGTGGCAGCCTGCCTTCTGACCAGGGTGGGTCACCAGGAGCACATTATACCAGTGCTCCAGAGCCTGCACTGGCTTCCAATAATATTCCAGATGCAATTCAAGGTGCTGGTTTTGACCTATAAATTCCTAACCAGCTTGGGCCCTGCATATCTAAAAGACTTCCTTCCCTACTTTCTATAATGATGCTGAAGAGGTCATGCACCCCTTTCCTAAGATCAAGGGGTGTGTGTGTCCCTCTTGCAAGTTCCTTGTTGTGCCAAGTCCATATGGCAAGGGTGCACAGGGAGGCATTCTTGATGGCTGCTCCACAGTTTTGGAACTCCCTTCCCTTGGAGGTTCGATAAAATCCGAGTGTAGCAGGGTACAGTGCCTGCGATGTCTGTGGCTCTTTAAGGGCTAGCAACTAAAGGCTTGGGGGAAGCCAGCACCTGGGCTCTGCCAGCCCAGCATAAATGAACTGACCTAAACTCAGTGAGGAAAGAAGTTGGGAGATCTAAGGTGTGGAAGCAGAGCTTAAGGGCAGAGGCGTAGCTAGGTTGGAATGGGCCCAGGGACAAGAAATGGACTTTGCCCCCCCGCCCCCCGCCCATCACCATAGACTCCCCTGCCCTCTCCCTCCCCTCTTTCCTCACCTCAATGTCCTTATTGCATAAAACTGTCAACAAACGTACTTACTAAATTAAAACATGTACTCAGCTACTGCAATGGCCTCTTCCTTGCTTTTAGCTATGGAAACACAGAAATAGTAACATATGGCCTCCCCCTGAGCCTCCTCCTGCTTTCTCAGCCCCCTCCCCCCGAGACCCCCCTCCTGTTCCCCCAGCTCTGTCCCCCCACAGACCCTCCTTCCTGTTCCCTCCCCCTCCCCCCCCCCCCCCCCCC
>QEPC01006051.1:956339-966645 GCA_003113815.1 Sphenodon punctatus | reverse complement strand
CCCCCCCCCCACTGCACAGGTTCTGTGCCCCGCCCAGACTGCCCTCCCCCTTCCCCCCATCCCCCACGTCCCCCATGTCTCCGGAGCCTCACCCTCACCTGCCCTGTGAGCGCCGCAGAGCTCTGGGAGCTCCCCTCCCCCCCGCTGTCCGTGTCCCCAACGGCGTCCTGGGAGGCCTCGGTGTCCGGTGGGGCAAGGGGTGGTGGGAGGGAGGGAGGACCTGGGACCTGAGGGACCCCCATGGGCGGCTGCTCCCTTCGGAGTCCTACAGGGACCGGGAGGTGGATGCGCGGCCCCAGCTGGCAGGGTGGCAGCTGGGGCGGTTGGGGAGGCGGTGGGGGCGCCGGGGGCCCCGGCATGGGGCCTTGGGCAGGCAGGGTGCCCGGCATGGCAGCTGCCATCACATAGGCACTCATTGTGCCAGCGTGCAGGAGCAGGGAGGTCCCGATGTCATAGAACCTATCCATTTTAGCGGAATGCTCCTGCACCATCCCCTCGATGGCCTGTTCCAGCCGCCCAAACGCCTCTACCTGCCTGCTGTGTTCCCGCTGCAGGATTGACCGTGGTTGACTGTGATCTCGTAACGTCTGAAAATACCCAAAGAGCAGAATGCAACTAGAGCTGGAAGAGTAGAGATTTGGGGAAGAGAAGAACACACAAATTGAACACAGATTGACAAGGGGGAGCACCACTACCAAAAGGAGAAGGGAATCTAGCTACTTATTAAGGAAGGAACCAACACTCCACCCACACAGGGAGGAGTAAGCATACAAACACAAGCCACTCACTGGGGAAAGCTAGAGAAGCCGGTGCAAGGAAAGTACTACAGAAACAAAGGAAGAAGGAGGGGTGAACAGAACAGTAAAGGAGACTCAACACTGCAACTGACACAGGGCTATAAGGAAGAGTACAACTGATACAGTAGATGCAGGAAAACCAGGTGTGGGCAGAGCAAGAGCCAGAGAGGAATGGCAACAGAATCTCCACCAACTTCCTACAGCTCCTCCCAGCATGCCTTATATAAGACTGGGAGCCAATCAGGATGTTAGCGGTGGGAGGGAAAGAGAGGATAAGACACACAAGCAGGGGGAAAGTGCTTTGGCACAAGTACCAACCTGACCCTGAGGTTGTGAGTTCAGACCTGACCCCTGACAGGGAGGAACAGGGATAAAGAAAAAGAGGACTGAGAAGGAATACAATAGGAGTTTATAAAATCATGAGTGGTGTGAAACAAATTAATAGGGAATGGCTGTTTACCCTCTCAAATAGTATTAGGGGATGCTCCATGAAACTAACAGATAGCAGATTTAAAATAAAGTATTTTTTCACTCAGTGTACAATTAAGTTGTGGAATTTGTTACCAGACAATGTGGTCAAGGCCAGTAGTATAGCTGGGTTTAAGAAAGGGTTGGGCAAGTTTCTGGAGGATACCATTAGCAGCTATTAGCCAGGTAGGTTTGGGAAACATAGCCTCTTACTGCCGGGAGCTGGAAGTGAACAACAGGGAATGGATTGCCCCATAGTGACCCATAGTTGGGTACTTCTCCAAACGACCGAGCTTGGCCACTGTCAGAGACAGGATGCTGGGCTCAATGGACCATTGGTCTGACCCAGCATGGCACTACTTATGTTCTTATGATAAGGTGCAGCACAAGGAACTGGGTGGAATGACAAGAGGAATGCCATAATAAGCAGGTAGAATGACATGGTTCTTAGTGAAATAAGTGATTCAGAAGAGTTACCGGATACTATGGGGAGGAGTCCTATCCTTCCACCCAGTTCCCATAGTTGTCTCCCTGTCATTGCACTCCTTATTGCCTTCCTCCCTGTTATTCCACCTCCTCTTCTGTTTCTTTTTTGTCATGCCACACACACACCCTTACTCCTGTTCCCTATCGGGCACGTACCGTGTCTATCTTATTCTTTGTAAAGTGCCAGGTACATCGCTATCGCTATATAAATGCTTATAATAATAAAATAATAATAATAATAATAAATAATTAATATCAGAGATTCAGCTCATTGTATTTCCCAGGATTCTTGGATTCTCTGTGAGGGGAGTTGGGGCCAGTGGGCTAGAGGAGGGCTGGGAACCAGGAGCCAGGACTCCTGGGTTCTCTGTTATAGGGTTGAGAGCTAGTGTGTTAGAGTAGGGGGATGGGCTGGGAGCCAGGACTCTTGAGTTCTCTGTGAGGGGGGGAGGGGGATAGTGGGTTGGGAGGGCTGGGAGCCAGAATGCCTCTGTTCTCTGTAATAGGCTTTGGACCTAGTGGATTAGAGCGGAGGAGATGGGGGGAATGGGAGCCAGAACTCCTCAGTTCTCTGGGAGGACAGTGAGGACTAGTGGGTTAGAGGGGGGCTGGTAGCCGGGACTCCTGGGTCCTGTGTCCTCTGAGATGGCTAGTGGTAAGCGGAGAGGGCTGGGAGCCAGTACTCAGTTGTCCCATTCTCCCCAACCCAAATGAAAGGATATGTCCCCAGCTTCAGTGTTGCCCCCAACCTACAGAGGAAGAAGACCAAGGTAAAGTGTGGGTGCATGAAGACTAAGTTGTAAGTGAGCACAGTATATGAGACTGTACAAAATCTTTACTGCTTACATGGCATGGAGGGTAAGGCGGAAGCCTTAACTTACCATTTCCATGCTTTTTGGAGCATGACTGAATTTGTAAGGGTCTTAACTTCTTTCCTAAACTGAAGGGGTTTTGAGTATAGAATGTCCTCCTTTTTTGAAAATACAATGCACTAAATTGCCCCTGTTGGCACACCACCATGATTAGCACTCGAACAGTGAAATTTCAGAATTTCAAAGCCTCACCGTGTACTGAAATGTGGCTGCCTCTGGGATGGAGGCAGGCATATATACTGGAATCCCTCACCCTGTACCGAAATGCAGCTGCCTGTGGGGTGGGGATGGCCATATATACTGGAATCCGTCACCATGTACTATAATGCAGCTGCCTCTGGAGTGAGTGCAGCCATATATACTGGAATCCCTCAATCTCTCACAATGTACTGAAATGCAATTACAATTCTACTGTTTTCAAAAATCCTAAAATCAGCAGATTTACAATTAAATCTCAGGTGACACCCCCTTCCCAGCTGCAGTTTAAACCTGCTACCCACTCCCAGCATCCTCTCGCACCTGCGATTTAACCCCCCTGGTCCCAGCACCACTCCCCAACTGCATTTGAAAAACCCTGCTCAGTCCCAGCACCCCTCCCTGGCTGCAATTGAAACCCCCCGCCTGCTCCCAGCACCCCTCCCTGGCTGCATTTTAACCCCCTCTGCAGGTCCCAGTACCCGAACCAGGATGTGCAGTGGGGACGGGTCAGACAGGGAAGAGTAGCAGGAGACACTTGAACTGCATACGCGTGCCATTATGAACACTCCATTGACTGGAAATTCAAAATCTTATTGTTTTAAAACTACCGAACGGATTTTGAAAAATAAAAAAAGGCATGCACGGGAAGGAAACCTTGAATTTCCTAACACCTTAAAGTGCACTTTCAAGTGAATACAACAAGTGTCTGAAACAGGCAGAAAAACCAATTTTAATTCCGATTTTCAAACTGCTGTAACTTTTTTGGTTTTTGACTGATTTGCATGAAATTTGGCAGATTGTACCCCTACCCAAGCGATCCTCTCTGCCAGATTTCAGATAAATAGGATAAATGCTGCCAGTTTTCAATGGGGCTACTTCTGAGTAAATAGGTCAAGACTTACAGCCATACTTACAAAAATCCATTAAACTTGGTGGGTTTCAAAAGCCCGTTGAACTCAATGGAAATCTTGCCATTGATTTCAATGGGCTTTGGATCATGTCCTAAGAAAGAACAAAATTGGACCTATATTTCATACCTGTGTATAATTTCAGTTTGAAATTATGCATTTCCCTTTTCATGATAGATAATAACTACTGATATTTCCTAACTGTAATTCTCAAAGGCTACTGGCTACTGTTCAGAAACACAGAAGACTGTTCCCTTATTATTTACTACGTAAGGCGCATTTTAGGACAAATTTCCCTCTCAGATTTGAAAAACTGATGGGGCACTCCAGCCCTTGTATCCAAATTTGTTCCTACCTTTAATTTCCAAAACGAGTTTCATCTGACTCAGCCTATTTGGACCAACAGTCTCGCTGAAGGAAATTAGATCCTTTTTGCCCTATATCCTTCCCAATTCTTAACATATCTCTGGGTTTCACCTGCACAGCACAATTCAGTTAAACTATTTAAAATACAGAAACTACCACACTGGATTAGATCTATGGTCCATTCTAAAATCAGCAATTAGAATTAGAAAATATTGAACTTTCCTTTGAGCTTTTCAGGCCTGACTTTAGCCAGACCCAAGCAACATTTTGCTGGACCAAGGGCAAACTCTTTTTAACAGCTCTCGGGCAGGGACTGTGTCTATCTTATTCTCTGTAAAGCTCTAGGTACATTGCTGGCGCTATACAAAAGCTTATAATAATAATAATCTCACACAGGCATGCCAATTAGCAAACAACAGTTCTCTACCCTTGGAATCTGGTGTCAGCCCTAAATTCTGGGCATTCTGGAGGACCAGAATCTTACTTCTTTTATAAGCTGTTTGGCACAGGTAAATCTGACAAGACTTGGACACTGCATACAAATATACTTGCCAAAATAAGATTGTATCAATAATCCAATTTAGCCAGATTTTTTTTTCTTGTCATGATGGGCTAGTAAACCCCAAGCACTGACAGGCCTCTGTAAAGTTGTATACCCATTTTCTCCACTTACTTGGGACCTGATTAAAATCTTTATTCACGTGAGAAAAGTAGTCCTATTGGCTAGTTCAACAGCACTACCTTTGTGAGAAAAGAGCTGCAGGATCAAGCCCAGGAAAGATTCTGATGGAGTATGTAGTAGTTCAGGATTAGGCTATTAGAGAATATCTATTAGTTACATCTTGTCTGAAGAGACACTTGCATGTATCTATCCCCATGTTCACACTAAACCTAGTAGACACTGATAGAGACTAAACCAGCTGTGTGAAACCCCACTGGCTAAAGTTATTCTACTTGTGAAGCACCGTGTCCACAATTCACAGTGCTGCTGCGCTGATATTGTATCATGTGCATGTTAGACTCGCTTCTTTTTTTATTTTAACATCCTCCCCTGATTTTAAGTAGCCATATCGTCTGATCTCTGAGATAATAATTTAGGTAGCACTTTACTGGTGTATTTTAGAAGGATTGTTTATTGACAGAGTGCATACTCATTTAAAAAAAACAAAAAAAACAATAAAGACCTGGATTATTTTACTGGGCAACTGAAGAGGATGGATTTGAAGCTGTCAGATTGCAGGATATATAACTTTTCCACATCTGGTCGGAGTCAGATACTATTGAGGGTCTGTCGACATTGAATAAATCTCTACACAATATTAAGAAATAAATAGAATCCCAACAGGTGCCACAAACTTTCCCTCTTCAGCCGTCATTGAATTCCATGGAAGCAGAGGGCAATCTGCACCTCACAGGATCAGGCTGACATTTTTTTTAAAAAAAATTAAAATATATTGCTCCTTTTTCTTTGAAACAACCTTTATTCATATGCAGATTTTCAACATCTTTAGAAATCTGTGTAGGATCTGTGCTTAATTTTGAAAAATATATTCCTTTCATCGGGTCCAGTCCAGGATTTCTTACACAGGTAAAACTTGCACTAAGTTGAGGGGAAGTGGCACACGCAGTAGGATCAGGCCCACTGATAACAACAAACCCTTCCCTTACACCTTTGCCTCAGCTGTCACATAAATCCTATTCTCATCAAATGTGGGGGAGTGGGTGGGGTGGGTTACCTATAGAATTAGAATTTATGCTCTTTGAACCCAGTGTAAATTGTTCTAACACATGCCTTTCTGACACAGATCCACTTTTAAACAATAAAATAAGAAAATGATTTATTTTTATTTTAAAGCTATGTCGTTTCTTATATAAGTTTATGTATGAAACACCACAAATATTTTGACTTACAGTTTATTAATGCGTGTCACCTTTTCGGGCCCATTCTAAAGTGGATTTAGGCCGAGCTGCAGTGAACTTTTCATCAAAGCTGTGAAATCTGGCTAACAACGAGCCCTTCAAAGTTGTGAGCTTTATTTAGCTTGTGAGCTTACTGCTATTCACTCAGTGAGCTCCCCTTCTTCATCACAAGCCTTGAATGTGCCCGAGAAGCTTTCAATGAAGAGCAAGGCTTTCTTTTAAAATAAAATAATCATAATCATTAATAAAAATGCTGCAAATCACACCACCATGCTGGTGGGAAATTCAAACTGCTCTCGGCACAGGAGCCGATGGGACTGCTAAAGTGAAAGGTAATGTTCAAGATGAGGTTAATGTGTCATGATCTTCCTGTGAATGTGGGAAGGTAGCTGGGGGAGGGGGAAAGGGAGCCGCGTCGGGGCTACTATGTGAGAAACAGACTGGGGAATGGGAGCAGGGACTGAGCAATACTAGTCGGACAAAACTGGTCACAGAAATAAACAACTCAGCTCAGTGGAGCCTTCTGGTATTGAAGATTTCTACATCCCAGTTTGGCTAGAACAGAGCTCACCGGGTGTTACATTGGAAAACCTGCTAGATTTCTCGGCACGGTCTAACCCTGAGGCTCTTGCAAATTTTAATTAAACATCTTCCCCACCCCCTTACTTTTGCGTGTTGGGCCACAAAAAAGAGAACTTTGTCATCTAATTAACATTTATCATAAATGTTAATTAGATTTAAGCATAAGTGTTTCGGGGGAATGCTTTTATTTTAAATTTAAAAGTAACAAATAAAAAGGGCGAAGTCTCAGCCCCCCAATCCTTTCCAGACTGGAAACTGGAGTCAGTTTGAATCGCCCATGTTTTTCTTTATTATTTTATTTTAATTTTTGCTGATACTCCATCGCTCCTGTTATCCCCTTTAGGGGCTGGTCAGCCTGTTGCTAGAGTCGCTGGGCTGAGAGAAGGGGATTCGAGTGGCGTCTGTAACGCCCGGCAATGCCCAGGGATCCTTTCAGCCACGCTGAGGAGGAGGACTTTTAAGGTTTGTAAAGTTTCATCGTTGGAAGCCACTTTGTATGGAGGCGAGCTCGGAATTCGAAACATCTGTAACTCGATCGCTGGCAAGTGTCTTTCCCCCCCTCTCTTAAAACTGCTTGGGGGGGGGTCTACTGGGGAGTTTACTAGGTTACTTACTCCTGTGTTCAGATGTTGTAGCTCGTGGCTGCCTAGTTCCAGTTTCTTCCACCAGGGGTCGACTTTGTTTCTTTTTTCCCCCCAAGCGCTGATGAGACAGATTCCTTCATTCAGCTAAACATGTTTATAGGAGATGTATTCAACCACCACCACCACCACCCAAAAAAAATGTGCCCGGTATCTCAAGCCTCCCCAGCCAGGCAGCCGTATCCAAACTGCTTAGGCTCCGATGCTCCGATGACCAGCAGGTTTTTTTTATTATATAAAACCAGTCAGCCCAGAGCTCTAGCCTACCCCAGAACTCTAACCTTTCCCACCGCCTAGGGAGGGCGAAAGTGGGATCCGTTTGGTTGTTGCTGATTAAAAACAAGCTTTGCGGGGGGGGGGGTGTGAGAGAGTTAACGCGATGATGCAGCAGGTGGAGTCATTAAGCAACAGAAAAGGAGCTGACCTTAGTTTTGCAAAACAGAGCAAAGCCCGGGATGTGTCTGTAGTAGCTGATATTTGCCCTAGCCCCTCGGGGATGAGCTGATCCGCTGCTGTGAAGGCGGGAGATCATTATCAGAACAAGTCCCTTCCGAAAAGCTGGAGGGAGAGATCTAGCGGGCTCAGAAGTGACTTTAACCCAGGGCAAAAATAAATAAAGAAATCCAGCCCAGCACCACCCAGACCCTCCGTTAGTTTACTCCTGCCGAGCGGGGAAGTGCCCACTTTTGCTGCTTCAACCCAGCTGTAGCGATTGCCCTACAAATGAAATCCCGGGTGCAAGGCAGTTGGCAGTAACCCTCAGAGCCTCCCAGTCCCAAACCACTGGCCCAGTTTCCCCAGGCCGATCTCAGAAACTGCTTTGCGAAGGGAAAATCGTCGCGCTGCTGGCTGCTGTTATTTCGCGGGGTAGCGGGAGAGTCCGCCCCCCCCCAAGTTGGAAAGGCGCAGGGTTGTGTTCTGCAATGGACTCCATTTCCAAACAAGGCTGGGACTTTGGGACAAGTGTTTGTCTGCGGCTCCCCTCCTCCCCAAAGCGGCTCCCCTCCTCCCCAAAGCTGGCTAGCCACTCTCTGCAGCCCCGCCATGGCTCTCCTGTGTCAGTTTCACTTGCCTTGGCGCTGGCCCGGAGCAGCCCTGGAACTCGGCTTTTTGTTATTTTCCAAGGGAGACGATATTAATTAAAAGAAATACATGATTAAAAAGTAATGAGTTGAATAAAAAATTATCGCTGCTCATTTTCTGATTATGTTAATTGTTAAAAACCCTTCAATCACGCTGTTGCAGTCAATGGGTTTTAATGTGAAATTAGTGGGCTCTTGATAACTTCCAGTCCAGAATAATCCTGGCAGTTTAGTCATCATTCCTAATAACGAGTCTGTTGCTAAGAACAAGATTTTTTTTTGATTTTTTTTTTTACTATGATTTTGCTACATTCACGCAGCCCTGATCCCTCCCTTTCTCCTCCTCTCCCCCTCCCGCCCCCAAGCGCCTGCCTCTGTGGTACACAACTTCACGTATAGAGAGGACTGCAGGCTGAAAGCTTCTGTCTTGTATGCCAGTTACACACACGCCCTATACACAGACGCACACACAAGTACAACTCTCCAAATCTCCAGCATTTCCTGTGGAACGGACAGAGAGCAGACCGTGTAGTATTTCGGGGGGGGGGGGGGGGCGTTAATTTTTCTATCAAACTTATTTTTCAGCTTTACATTTTAAAAATCTTTTATTAATTATATAGGAAGATAATATCACACATTTGACCTAGAAGTATGCATTAACAAAAAATATTTCATTTTTTAAAAAACAAACTATTTTTGTAGATATTTGTTTATGTATTGCTAAAGAGGTTAACATAAGGGGGACGACGAGGAAGCTGAACTATGTGGGATTCATATACATCTACAGTGGGGGGGTTGGGTTTTGGTTTTGTTGTTTTTTGTTTTTTTTCAGTTCATGATTTATTTACACAGGGAGACGGTCATATACCAATTTTTGCCTTACCTCAAGGCAAGTCTGCCTGCATGATTGGAAATACGATGGCAGCTTTATCCAAGTATTTTAGACTAAATATTTACACCATGGAGCTGCCTTGCTTTCCCAGGCAGGCTGCGAGTTTGGTAAGAATTCGTTGAAGGGAGGCTCCATTTGTTCAGAAATGAAACCTGTCTTTTCTTGTTCCATTTCTCAGCTGCGGGAATCTGCCCTCCACCCCCCACCCCCACCCCACGTTCGGGCTCTCTGTTTAAAAGAAGATTCCGCCCCCACACGCAAGCGGAGAGGGCAGCAGAACAGATCTGAAAGACGGGGGGGGGGGGAGAGAGAGACTATGGAAAGACAAGACTATGGCTTTATTTCACCACATCTTCTCTCCAATTAATACTCCTGCTACTAGCATCTCCTGAATCAAACACGGCCGTCCGCAACCCACCCACTTACTCCGGAGTAGTCCACACACACACACTCCCGCGCCGGCCCGCCGCAACGGGTTGTGGATCGCACGCAGCCTCGGTATTTTAGTCCCCAGTACCTTAGTATTAACACTACGCCGTCTAAGGAATCCTTGGCCTTTTCCAGGCGGCTCTCTCAGCACAGACTCTGCAAAGTTTGTTAACATATTTTAGATCGGACTTTTGACTGTTTGTTTGGCCTCCCGTTTCCTAAAGCAAACTAACTGGGGTTGGGGGAGGAGGGGGAAGAGTGATATAGGTTTTTAAAGAGACGTTTCCCAAGCAAGATTGGATGGAGCAAGAGGAAGCAGGGCTACTAGTCGCTCTGTAAGCCCTTCTTTTATTTAGGCAAAACTCGCGTGGAAGTACAAGGGAACGAGAGAACCATAGGATGGTACCCTCAGACAGAGGTTCACTCCCATCAGCAGTTAACACGTGGCAGCTTCACTCCAGAAGGCTGAAACGGTGAGGGGGAGGGCAGATCCTCATTATTTATCAAGAGAAAGCAGACAAGGTCAGGTCCTAGAGATGAAACTGACATCAAGAGTAAAATTGTCAAAATGTACTCATCAACACAGGGGCTACTATCCACAAACCACTTACTTCGAAGTAGAGGCTTCAATGGAGTGGATTGTGGATCCCGTGGCTTGATTTTTT
>QEPC01006051.1:905698-950698 GCA_003113815.1 Sphenodon punctatus | reverse complement strand
GAATGGAGGAATCTGACTTTATTCAGCTCTGCTGAACTGAAGGGTAAAAGCAGCAAGTCCCTCCCCCCTCACCCCCCAGCTGCCTGCCTGACAGCCACTAAAAACCCCAAAGCCGTGGCGGAGACAGGAGAGATACTCTGTAATTACTCCATGCAGATCACACTAATCAAACTTGTCAGAGAAACGACTCAACTTTTTTTCCTTCACCCCCCTCTCCCGCCTCCAACTTGCCCCCTGCTATTTATTCTGCTTTCCCGGATCACTCCAAGTTTAGCTTTTCTGCCATGCCACTGCAAGCCGAAAATCCTTCTCCTTGGCCCCCTCCGATCGCCCCAGACTCTCCCCCCCTCCCCTCTCTTCCCCCTCCCATACAATGAAGGGTGGTTTTAGAGGTTTAAAAATCGATTCTCTTAATTAGTCGAATCATTAAGGGGAGCACGGGAGGGGGTCTCTAGGGAGACGGCGCAGACCCTAGCTAAGCGGGACAGGGACTGTGCCCTCCCATAAAAATAGTTTGCTCCCCCCCCCCTAGAAATCTTTGAATGGTTCAATATTTGTTATATTGAACAATCGCATGTATATATTTAAATAAATAAATCGTTTGGTTTTTTTAAAGGCTTTTGACTGGGAATGTTTTTTAAACAAGTACATGAAATTTTGAGCGCAAGTAAAATTGCCCACCTGTCATGCAGTCTGCCCCCCATCCACCGTCCCCCTAAGTCGGAGCTCCAGCCCTAGGGAGGAGAAAAGGAGATTATCAGGACAGTTTGGCCCCCCTCCCTTTAAAGTCAATGGGAGTTTTGTCATTGACTTCAATGGCAGAGGAGGACTGAACCCTACATCTGAGGGGAATGGAAGATACTAGCAACCAAGACCTTGTTCATCTCGGTCATTTCTAGGGTGTTTTTAAAGGGAGAGTGGAAGAATCCAAAGAAAAGGGGAGCTGGGGGTGGAGGCATCCCAGATGTAGTTAAACCCCAAAGACTAGAATATTAACTTTTTCCCCCTGCATCTTGTCAATGCTATCATGGCTTTGATGGGAGGGTCTTCAAGGTGGCACATTTCTGAACTTAACCCCTTTTCAAACTAACTCTCTACCTCCTTGTTAGTGCCTGGCTCTGAACTTCTGAAGAGTATTTTTGTGTGAGTCAGGGTTCATTCACTCCGACTCTTTTGTAGGACTTTCTCCCTTTCAGTCCTCAGTGTGTTACACCAATTAAAGGACGACGTGCTGTAAATGTAATGGGCCGAGGAGTGATTGTTTTTGACAAGCAACAAAACACATAGATCCACCCCTTAGATTAGGCCGTTGAAGGGGAGGTTCATGCCGGTCAGTTTGCTGAATAGTTCATGAACTGTAATTCTGAAGGCTCGTGTGAAAGAAAATGTCTCTCTCTGCCTCTCTCTCTTTATGAAAAGCAGAAACAAGCAGCATCTATGGGGGAAGGGGGTTGCTGGGAGGGTGATGGGAGAAGGAAGGGAGCACTGATGGCCTTGCCTTGTCATTCAGGAGGGGGAAAGGTAACAGCCAAGATACTGGATACTGAACCTACCATCTCCATTTGCAGAGGTGCACATCCATCATCTAGCCTTATGCTCTCCTGGGGTTTTATGTCATCATCACCAAGACCTAGCCCTTATTACAGACTATAAAGGTGTCAATCCTGGTTCTTTTGAAGTCAAAGACAAAACCTCCATTGACTTCAGTGGAGTCAGGATTCTGTCCCTTACATATCTTATGGTAGTGCCTAGCAACCCCCACCCCACCCCTAGCAACACAGACAAGTAGCAAAAAAGGCATTTCCTGCGCCAGAGAGCTTGCAGTCGGGTTGAACTTACTCCTTATATTACTTCTAGCCAAGTAATGGCTAACTCTCCTTGCTCTGCATTATGTCCCATGGTTACAAAACAGACCACATCTGAGGGACGTATTCTGCCACCCTTATTAATCCCAAGAAGTACCATAACCTGCAAACAGATCTCATTAGGCTACTCATGAGGAAATGCCAGGTGTGTCAGAGGGTGTTTTTAGATGGACACCTGTTCTGCCACACCCCTGGGTAGCCCATCCATGTAAAGGCAGACCACAATCCCAGGGGCCAGCTCTGTCTGGAATTCTGACCTTGGGCTGGCTCATCTGCCTCCATCCTACCCAGGTCATTACATTCTCCATTAAGGTCTAGGAAGTCCTCCTCTACTCAGGCTTGTCTTGTGGTAGCTGACTCCTCCTCCCCGCTGCTACAAACCACCTCATCTTTCATGGGGCCCAGGAGTCACCTTTGGGTGCTCCTCTACTCCGTGCCCCCTGGGTGCCAGCTCTTCTGCCCCAGGCAGCTCGTTGGGCACTGTGCGAGCCATCAATGGTATCCGTCCATGCTCTGGTGAGTTCAAGTATCATGGGTTTGCCGGGTTTGCTCGTTTGCTCCAATGCCCATTTCAGCCCTAGTGCTTAATCTGCGTCTGTACATTTAATGGCACCCCATTCACGGACACATGGCAGAATGAAATCAGTTTCAAAGTGTCCCTCCAGTGTTGCACTGACTGAACCAAATCAATTTAGATTTTAACCGTTAGCTAAACCCATGCAACCTTGTGTGTAAACTAGATGAAAGTCACACGGAGAATCATTTCATACTCTAACCGGTTTAGAAACCTGAAGACAATGAAAACAGCTTAAAGCATGGACTGTTTGGGGAATCATTTTGATTTTTTCCTGCAAAATGTTCTGACAAAATATATATACATTCTTCCATTTTCATCAGTGTTTTTCTTGGCTCTTTTGGGTTGTTTGACTTGTCAAAAATTGAAAATCCAATATTTTGGTTTCCAGTGAAGATGGATTGTGTGGGTATTTATTAGGTACTTCGTGTCCAGGATTTTGATTTTTTCCCCCCCAGGATTTTGGTTAGAACATAAGAAGTTTGATACTGGGTCAGGCCTCTGGTCCTTCTAGCCCAGCATCCTGTCTCTGACAATGGCCAGCCACAGTAGTTTGAGAGAAGTATAAATACAGGCCATGGAGGTGTGACCCATCTCCTGCTAACCACTCCCAGTAGCCAGGGGTTTAAGCCAGTCGGCATTTATGACTCTATCCTCTAAGAATTTATCTAGTTTCCATTTGAAGTTAGTTATGGTGCTGGCTTTCTTTGCCCCCTATGGTAACGAGTTCCACAACTGTATTGTCTACTGAGCTGAAGAAGTACTTCCTTTTGTTTTAGATCTGCCACCGTTTAACTACAGAGAGTGTCCCCTTGTTCTCTTATTGTGAGAAAGGACAAAGAACAGCTCCCTATTTATTTTTTCCACACTGCTCATGATTTTCTAAATGCCTATCTTATCCCCCTTATTAACTGCCTCTCCTCCAAGCTAAAGAGTCCTAACCTGCTGAGTCTCTCCTCATATGGAAGTCGATCCATCCCTTCTGTCATCCTTGTTGCCCTTCTCTGAACTTTTTCCAATTCTAGTATATCTTTCCTGAGATGGGGTGACCAGAACTGCACACAGTATTCAAGGTGGGGCCGTACCAAAGATTGATACAGCAGCATTACGATATTTTTTCCTTTTTTATTTTCTATTCCTTTCTTAATAATGCCTAGCATTCGGTTTGCCTGTTTGATTGCTGGTGCACACCGAGCTTATGTCTTCAAGGAACTATCCACAATGACTCCAGGTTGCTTCTCTGGAGTGGTTACACTCAGATCAGAACTGAGTATATCATGTATGTAAAGTCAGGATTATTTTTCCCTATGTGCATCACCTTGCACTTATCAACATTGAATTTCATTTGGTATTTTATTGCCCATTCATGTAGTCGTGCAAGATCCTTCTGCAGTTCATCTGCAAATTTAGCCACCTCACTCTTTACCCCCTTTTCCAGCTCATTAATGAATATATTAAATAATACTGGTCCCAGTACTGACCCCTGAGGCACCCCACTGTTTACCACTCTCCAACTTGAACAAGTGAGGAAAGATGCATGCCCAGGGCATCCATGCATGCAAAGCATAGGCATTCTTTACAGTTCCCCCTTCCCTGGCCCTTCTCCCTCTTTACTGGTCACACCTTCCCCTCTGCTCCCCTCCCTACCTGCTGCAGCCATTACAGGTCCCTGCCATTGCCCAGTGACTAGGGGCCTTAGGGCGTTTTTAGACGTGCACTTGGATCAGGCATGGGAGTGGCGAAACAGCCACGGCACTGTTTTAGACAAACCGGAAGCGGAAGTTGTACGCGTGATCAGCGGCCGCGCATTCTTTTCCGACCGCATATGTCCCACCAGAGAAATCAGGCTGGTTCAATCATGGTCGGCAAAGAATGCGTGGCCGCCAATCACGCGCACAACTTCCGCTTCCGGTTCATCTAAAACAGCACCGCGGCTGTTTCGCCGCTCCCGCGCCTGATCCCCGCTGCACGTCTAAAAGCCGCCTTAGTGCTTAGTACCTACCCACCCATGTCACAATGGGCATGATGTCACCTGTGACATACAGGGTCACAAAGTCACAGACAGACACAACCTCCCCCTATAGGTAAAGAATGCCTAAAAATGACCATTTATTCCTACCCTTTGTTTCCTATCTTTGTTTTAACCAGTTACCAATCCATGACAGGACTCTTTTTTTTATCCCATGATTACGTAGTTTGCACAGGAGTCTCTGGTGAGAGACTCTGGGTGATTTCAGACATGACGGGGCACCTATTGGCCCCATCACGGAATCACTTTTTGATTCCCCGCCGGAATCAAAATGGCCCGTCAACAGACGAGCTGGCTGATTCCAGCGGGGAATCTGGAGAGGCAACGTGCAGTCACACAGCCCCCCCCCACCCATGCTTCTGGCCACTGCACCCAATTCCATCCCGGGGTCTGGGCTACAGCCCCGAATCGGTAACAAATGTTACCGTCCGCTGATTCCGGGCCGTGGTTCAATTAACCACGCTTTCAGAGATGGTGCCCGGACCATCCTCCAAAGCGTGGTTATTTTGCTTACCGCCGGTGGTTCACCATGGTGAACATCTGGCAGTGAGCAACCAGATGTTACGGGACCATTTGCCACCACAGGGGATTGTCCGTGGTTGAGCGTGATCTTGTAATGTCTGAAAATACCCTTTGTCAAAAGCTTTTTGAAAATCTAAATATACTATATCAGCTGGCTCACCCCTACTCACGTGGCATGTGCTTATTAATAATCTCATAACCCTGGACCTGTTTTTCTGCACTGGCCTTGAGGTGGGAGATCCATTGGTGGGGGAGGTGTCAGCGGAGCCCTTGTCGTGGATGGATCATTACCTCCTGCCTGCAAGTCTGTATCCTGGCACATGTCTGCCCCCAGAGAGGTGCAGAACCAGTTTGGATGGTTCGCGCTCAGAGACTAATGGAACTAGAGAGGTTACGGAATGCTCTCAGGGAGTTGCTCTCTGATCTTGACGACTGTTTGCTCAATGACTTTGTTGCTTTTTGGAACACCTTGCTGACTGATACCATGAACCCAATGGTTCCCAGGCATCCACTCTCTAAGCATCAGTGCTTCTGGCCTCTCTGGTTTATGGAGGACCTGTGACAACTGAAGGAGGATGGGCGGTGGTTGGAGCAATGGTGGTGTTCTTCGCATGCTGAAGCCGACGAATTGCAACATAGAGCTAGTTTACGAGCCTATGCCATGGCTGTGTGGGCAGCAAAGAAGGGGTTCTTTGCTGCCCTTATTGCATCTGCGAAGTCTTGTCCAGTGGAGCTTTTCCAGGTGGTGAGGGTGTGGCAATAGAATATAGTGTTATTAATATCTTATGTTCTCCTGGCCTGGACAAAGGAAACCAGACCTAACTTCGGTCAAGCAAAGGCAAAGAGCAAAGAGAGGGTCCAGAACAGCCAGCAGGCCTGAGATTGTGATGGAATTCAAGCTGAGATGACTCAACATGTGGATAAGGCCCCATCAGCATACTAACAAAGGCATAGCCAGACAAGTATCTTCTCCTGGCACCGCCACACATGCTTAACAAAGCCTCCTGCTGAACAACTGGAGTTGACAAATGAAACCCATTGTGAACAGATAAGTGGGACATTTGCAACTCTGCTACTGACTTCCAGGCCAGGAAAAGAACAGTCAAGGAAAGATAAGGATGTTAATATGCTCAGGGCCCTCCTGCCCAGGAAGACGCTCTTCTGATATGCTAAAGAACTGTGTGATGTCACCATGACATGGCATCTGGCTATTACTGACCTGTACCTCAGAACTGTATAAGAGAACCTGGTCATACAACATGACTTTGGGTGAAGGCTAGTGGTCACCAGTTGGTGAATCACGTGGTTTCACTCCCTTCCAGACCTTGCACACACGGATCACAACTTGTCTTCGCTCGCCAGCAGCTCTACTCTCCAGCACCAAAGGGCCCTCTCTCAGTCTTTTCCCTGAATCAGCCTGCGTGCTTCCAGGATTTGGCCAGTCACAGGACACGTAAGATATCTTTATCTGGGGACTATCTGTATAATACTGTGTGTGTAGTATAATCCTGCCAAGAATAGAAAACCAAGGTGTGCCGTTCCAATAAAGTTTTGTTTTGTACCACATTGGAGTGGTGTTTTATGACGATCTCGATCCCAATAATTAATTAGTAACATTTGGTGGAGAATGTCGGGGAAGGGAAACTGAGGCAGAGTTGCTAATTGTCAGGTCCAAAGGGAAAATTTGAAGAACTCTGACTCTCAGGGACCCTTTTGTCGTCGTTTTAAGGTTCACGGGCACTGCTGGTTCAGTGTTTAAGCGTGTTGTATTTTTGGAGACATACCTGGTTTCTAGATCTTTGCATTATTATATTTATCGCTCTATATATTGATATCTATGGCTTGGTTCAGAAAGAAATGTACTGGAGGGGTCCCCTCAGAAGGGTGGGAAAAAGTTCAGAAACTGCCAGCTATCTCACAAACTGTTGCAGAGAGTGGTATTTGCCCATGGGTGAAAGATGCATTGTGCTCCCCAGTTACACAGGAACAGCTCTGTGACATGTGGGAAAAATTTTTGCTGTTGTACAAACCTAAATCTAAAGATAAATTCTCAGCCTTGTTGTGGCTTTTTAAACTAGCTATTGAAAAGTTACAAAAAGAATGCTCTGATTTAAGAGAAGAAAACAAATCAATAGAGGCTGAGAATGGTCACTTGAAACACAAATTGACAGAAGGTCAAAACTGGAAAAACGAGACAACAGCCAAAAATCTCCTGCAAGTCCATCAGCTGACCAGACTTGAAAATCATAATAGCCAGTTACAGCTTGAGAGACAGACACAGGCAGACATGATTTCACGTCTTCAAACACGCTTGCAAGAAAGTCAAGCTGCCACTAGGGCTGTCATGCAAAGATTAAGAGAAATAAAAATGGGGGAGGGAAATTCAAATCATTCTGCTTGTGAAGCTAAAATCTCAGCTCTCACTAAACAATTGGAAACCAGAAAAGGTCTCATAGCTGCAGTCCAGTCCAAACCAATACACTTATGCAGGTCTATTGACCCAGATGAAACCCCAACTTCTGAGGAAGAAGATCTGGTGGATGAGATATGCACACAAAATATTCCCCAAGAAATAGCGAATGCCCCACCTATCCCTGAACCCCCTGACAAGATTGCAGTAATAACCACCCAAACCAGAGTTAAACAGAAGGGGGAGGAAGAACAGACCACCACTACCACTATAGACACACCTATGTCACAAGCAGAAATTAAAGCTGCTGCTGGCACTCTGGGACCCCTGAATAAAAAAACTCTTTTAGATTGGTTTGCAAAAGCAGCCCAATATAATATGTGGACTGCCACAGATCTTAAAGTAATTGCTATGGCTGCAGCGGATGCTAATATCTGGCCAGACATCAACCAAGCTTTTGCCAAAGGTAATGAGTCAAAATTAACCCTTAATCAGGTAATTAGAAATATTGTCAAAGAGTTTCACACTGCAAGAGGTGCAGCCCAGCGTTACCATACTGACACACAAACCCCAGGGGAATCTGTAAGAAAATATGTGCTTAGACACCAGCTCCTAGCTATTGCTGCTGATCTAATAGATGAAGACGGGGTTTTCCAAATTAAGGATTTAAATTGGGACCAAAAATGGTTTATGCAGAGTGTGTATGATGGGCTAAGTCTACACACCCAAATGGCCATGGGGACACCTGATTTTGATCATGAAGAATGGAAACTAGAGGAATTAATTAATAAAGCTAGGTTAGCTGAGTCTTTAGCTGAAAGGTGGCAGGAACAAAACACCAAAAGTAAAAATTCCTCCAAAGCCTCCCCGGAGTATAGACAGGCTCTCTCCTACACAAATACAGGAATGCCCCCCAATTATGCTCACGATCACACAGCAGGGAAATGTTCCCCATGCCAGCCCAGGGACTTTTATCCCTTCCCCTGGGATGTCCAGGCTCCTGTAGGGTCCCCCAGGAGTCCCCCTCCATGGCCAGGTTTCCAGGACAGGGCTTGGAGTGAAATTCTGACATTCACTAACTTGTTTTGGGGAATGTATTTCACCCATCTCTCCATGTGGCTCCCCCATTCTGCCCTAACCAGCAACAGTGGTCCCTGGCCCCTACAAGCGTAATCCAGCCTGAAGCAAGCCCCCCCTTTTGTGTGTTTGTGTGTTAAGGAGGGAAATACAGAACAGTGTTGTTGGAAATGTAGTAGGTATAAGGAAAAGATTTTAAGGATGGTTCTTGAAGGATAGGATGAACACTGGCTAAATGGGCATGGTGTAGCATCCATGCAAGGAGGAATTACATGTAAGTTGGAAAGAAGGCTAGAGAAAGTGTTTAAAAAGGGTAACAAAGATTGCTTTTATTGTTGTGATTGGTAGGGTTGTCTTTTAGGTAGTCTGTTTAGGTGTTCTGTTAAAAATAGGGCCTCATCTACACTGTTTTTGCCAGCAAGGGCTAAAACTGTCTGTAAGGAGGAATAAAAGCAGCAGTCTCAAAAATCCTGCCATTTACCATGCTTCTGTGCTGATATGAGTAATTTGTGTGTGCTTGACTATGTGGGATGTATGAGATAGGGTGTATGTATATTTGTATGCTCGAGGAGATCCCCATGCGGGTATGTGTGTGCGTGACTTTGCCTGAGGTCCCTGAGATAGGGGTGTGTGACAAAAATTTGTGTGAGCACATGTGCAAGTGTAATGAATGTTTTATTGAAAGCTTGTGTAAGTGGGTGCGCCTGCTATGTATGTATGTTTGAGGATTCCTACAAATCAGTGCTGGAGCAGGCAGCCATTATGCATGGGTTGTCTACAAAAGTAATACTGTTCGTGCTCTTACAGTATTAAAAGGGGGGAGGATTTATATAATTCCAATGTTTAGATTTATGAATTAACTATGGGAGTCACCCAATGTGCATAAACAAATTAATTGCTCAGGAAATTAATTAGGCCTTGCAGAGGTCAGATCTCTTTATTTCTTACAGTAGCAAGGAGGAGGACTTGGAAGACAACAAACTAAGGAACCAACCAGAGTTTTTATTTTATTTCATTTATGTGCGTGTGTGTTATGCCATGGCTGTTTGTCACTCAGTGTTGTATGTCTTTCTATGTGATGTCACTAAACCTTCAGTTAATTTCTTCACCACCACTTGTTTATCTATGCTTTGTAGTTTGTTTTTTTTTTTTTACAATTTTTCTCTTAACCATCCTCTGACCCTGTCCAATGACAATATCAGCAAACATCACCCCCAATGTTCTCCTTTTGTATCACCACTTTTTCAGGCTTGGATACACTCCCTATAGACTCAGTCCACAACCTCTCACAGGGACTGAAACAAATTGGGGTAACCCTTCCAGACTGGAATCAAATTATGTTACAAGGAATTATAGCCTCAGAAGCAGCTCTCAACTTGTTAGGAATACCAAATTTTCTGTTCTTGGTACTCAGTGGCAGGAAAAGATCTCTCATTATGCTGGACAATATACTTGGCAGCCTCCACATGGAACCCATGCACCCTCATCTGTGGGCAGTGTCCTCAATCAAAGAAAATCTTAACACTAATTGGATTAAGGTAATCGCATAATATCTCCATGCACCAAGGAGATATTATTCTTACCATACAAACTGTAACCCCCAAAGGAAGTCATTTTGGGGCATGTGCCATACAGGCACAGCAAATTTTCAATTTGGAAGAACAATGTGCAACTTAGAAGGCTGCTATGTACTATTACTGCCCAAGCCATATCACCAGTGCTATTACAATAACAGAACATATTCCTGTATGATTTCCCCCATAAGCAACCAATGACCCACAAGTATACACTTTAGGAAATAAATGTTTTTATGTAACAGCATCCCCTGGAATTCCCGTATGTTATAATGAATTATTTGTGCACACTACCCCGGACACTGGATTCATGTTCACGTGTAATGTAACTAAAAAGTATAATAATTATTAGTCTTGGATGTTGGGCCAAACACGCAATGGCTATGCTTCCACAAAGAGCAATCTATGACTTCCAACCTTAAGTAGATATAGTAATTATTTGTGATGGGTTTTATTTAATTTATTTGTCTGTTTCATGGTTTACTGTGTTTTTGGGCTTGTTCTTGCACCTCATCCTTGTTTTAGTTTAATAAGTTGCGAAATGCAGTATGTGATTTTTGAAGCATTGCTCTGACCCCTGTCAGCCACCCTTTCTGGTTTCCAGAAAGGAACTGCATTGTTCAGTTGGTAAAAACGCGTCAGATGGGCTTGACCATGCTCATATTGATGTTAAGACAGGTACAGCCAGGAAAGTTTTAGTATGGCACACTATCCCTTTCCCTCAACCAATGTCCCAATGTTGTTTTAATCAATAGACTGTGTTTTAATCATTGGTATAGTTATTTGTTATAGTATTAATGATCTTAGGCAGAATAATTTATAACACAATGGTTTTAGTTTAAACAATTATAACAGCTTTGCAAGTGGGGTAGCGCCCCCTGCTGCGCAAAGTCCATGCCAAAAATGGTGTTCACCTCATCCTGTACTTTCAGTGCACGGTCAGTACTGAATGATGTGACCCAATCACACCGCCATGAAACACCGTTTTGGTAAAGAAGTGATGGTAAAGATCACTTCCAACGAGGGTTAAGTGCTGGTAACCTCTGACCCCGCCCACACACTCATGAACCAAAGATGTATCAAACATTCTCTGTTACCATACCAATTTTATGTCATGATTTCCATTTCTCACCTTATTCAAATAATCACGTTGTATTTTCTATTGAACCACCTCATGTAATCTACACACCAATTTTTCTAGACTTGGCAGTTTTTGTAATTTTTTTATGATACGGTTTTAAACGTATCACAGGGGGGAATGTGGCAATAGAATATAGTGTTATTGATATCTTATGTTCTCCTGGCCTGGACAAAGGAAGCCAGACCTAACTTCGGTCAAGCAAAGGCAAAGAGCAGAGAGATGGTCCAGAACAGCCAGCAGGCCTGAGATTGTGATGGAATTCAAGCTGAGATGACTCAACATGTGGATAAGGCCCCATCAGCATACTAACAAAGGCATAGCCAGACAAGTATCTTCTCCTGGCACCGCCACACATGCTTAACAAAGCCTCCTGCTGAACAACTGGAGTTGACAAATGAAACCCATTGTGAACAGATAAGTGGGACATTTGCAACTCTGCTACTGACTTCCAGGCCAGGAAAAGAACAGTCAAGGAAAGATAAGGATGTTAATATGCTCAGGGCCCTCCTGTCCAGGAAGACGCTCTTCTGATATGCTAAAGAACTGTGTGATGTCACCATGACATGGCATCTGGCTATTACTGACCTGTACCTCAGAACTGTATAAAAGAACCTGGTCATACAACATGACTTTGGGTGAAGGCTAGTGGTCACCAGTTGGTGAATCACGTGGTTTCACTCCCTTCCAGACCTTGCACACACGGATCACAACTTGTCTTCGCTCGCCAGCAGCTCTACTCTCCAGCACCAAAGGGCCCTCTCTCAGTCTTTTCCCTGAATCAGCCTGCGTGCTTCCAGGATTTGGCCAGTCACAGGACACGTAAGATATCTTTATCTGGGGACTATCTGTATAATACTGTGTGTGTACTAATATAATCCTGCCAAGAATAGAAAACCAAGGTGTGCCGTTCCAATAAAGTTTTGTTTTGTACCACATTGGAGTGGTATTTTATGACGATCTCGATCCCAATAATTTATTAGTAACAAGGGGGCTGGTCGATCTGACCTCCCTCTGCCTGGAACTGAAACTCTCCGGTGCCTGCTGTGACATGTGTGTTGATTACTTCATGGATTTTATATTGTTTTATATTGTAATAGCCTTGGCTACACAATAAAGTATTATATATATATTACTTCATGGATAAAATTGCTCGTATTCATCATGACTTCAATGCTGCACTTATTACACTAGGAGAACTAGAGGTTATGGAAGCCCTGTCTTGTCCGGTTTCGTGGGATCAGTTTCAGTGGGTATCGACCACAGATGTGGAGGATGTTCTTGGGACAATCAGAGCCACGTCTTGCGAATTAGATCTGTGCCCGTCCTGGCTGGTTAAGGCCAGTCGGGAGATGACTCCCTTTGGGAGGGCAGAGTGCCGAGCTACCTCAAAGAGACGATGGTGCGGCCTCTGCTCAAGAAACCATCACATGACATTGACTCCCTTACCAGCTATTAGCCTGGCTCTAACCTTCCCTTTTTAGGGAAGGTTATTGAATGGGTAGTAGCTCAGCAGCTGCAGGAACATCTGAACCGCACCGGTTTTCTGGATCCCTTGCAGTCCAGGTTTTGTCCGGGTTATGGCACTGAGACTGCACTTGTGGCTTTGGTCGATGACCTCTCTGGGAATTGGATCAGGGTCAATTGACCCTGATGATTCTGTTAGATCTGTCAGCTGCTTTTGATACCATTGACCATGAGATGTTGGTGACTCGCCTGTGGGACTGAGTCAGGGCGGTATTGTTCTTGAATGGTTCTGCTCTTTCCTGGATGGGAGAACTCAGTGGGTGGTGCTTAGGAACCGCTCTTCATCTCCCCAAGACCTCTCATGTGGAGTCCTGCAGGATTCCATCTTGTTCCTTCTCCTATTCAATGTGTATATGCAGCCACTGGGTAAGGTTGTGAGACGGTTTGGGGTTTGGTGTCATCAATATGCTGATGACACCCAATTCTACCTCTCTTTTTCATCTGACCCAGACCTGGGCCCCTGGCAGTCTTGGTGCTTACTTGGTGTTTGGCGGCTATGGGGGATTGGATGAGGGCGAGCCATCTGAAGCAGAATCCTGATAAGACGGAGGTGATGTTAGTGGTTAAGGTGGTGGGTGTGGCATCCCCTGTCATTGATGGGGTTCTCCCCCACTGGTTCGCCAGGTTTATAGTCTGGGAGTGCTCCTCAATACCCAGCTCCTCCTGGATATCCAGGTGGGGCTGTGCTAAGGAGCACGTTCCGCCAATTGCATCTGGTGCGGCGGCTTCGGCCGTTTGTCTCAGACTCCAACCTGGCCACTATCATCCATGCTTTCATCACCTCAAGACTTGACTATTGTAACCATCTCTGTGTGGGGCTGCCCATGGTGATGGTTTGGAGACTGCAGCTGGTGCAGAATGTGGCAGCTCACCTCCTTACGGGGACTGGTCACCATGATGAGCACATTACACCAGTACTCCAAGCTCTGCACTGGCTGCCGATAGTCTTCCAGGCCCGATTCAAAGTGTTGGTGCTTACCTATAAAGCTTTATATGGCCTAGGCCCAACCTATCTGTGGGACCACCTCACCCCCTGAGTTCTGGTCCACTGAGGGAGCCTTTCTCAAAGTCCCCTGAGTTGCTCCTGGAGCGACTATGGAGAGGACATTCTTGGGGACTGCACCTAGGCTGTGGAACTCCCTTCCAGCGGAGACCTGGTTGGCCCCGGACCTTCCCTCCTTTTGATGACAATGTAAGACCTGGCTGTTCCGCCAGGTTTTTGGTGAGGGAGATGGATAGGGTAGGGAGTTGAGGTTTAGGGTGGTGGGGTTTCTTTTGTTTATTCTCTGACATCCCCCATTGTGGACTGTATTGTTTTATGTTTTTATATATATTGTATTTATTATATTTGTATTGTATTTTTATTTTTTATACTTGTTAGCTGCCCGGAGCTCCTTTGGCATGAGGGGCGAGGTGTAAATTTGTAAAATAAAATAAAATAAATAAATAAATAAATAAATAAAATAAGTTAGTGAGGCAAGACTTCCCTTTGCTAAAGGCATGGTGGTTTTTACCCATCAAATCATGCTTGTCAATATTCCTAGTTTTTAACAATGGTCTCCACCAGTTTGCCTGGTATTGATGTCAGGCTTACTGTTCTGTAGTTTCCAGGGCACCTCTGAAGCCCTTCTTAAAAATTGGGGTTACATTTGCTAACTTCCAATCCTCTGGCACAGAGGAAAATGTTAACAATAAGTTATATATTACATATTCTTTCAGTAATGTCCTCTCCATAGTCGCTCCAGGAGCAACTCAGGGGACTTTGAGAAAGGCTCCCTCAGTGGACCAGAGGGGCCGATCCAGAACTCAGGGGGTGAGGCGGTCCCACAGATAGGTTGGGCCTAGGCCATATTCTTTCTGGCATGATGCTAATTTCAGATAATTCCTCAATTTCCTCACCAACAAAAAATAATGTTGATGTGGGTATCACCCCCAACATCCTCTAGAGTAAAAGCAGATGCAAAGAACTGATTTAGTTTCTCAGCAATGACCTTGTCATCTTTGACCACTTCCTTTGTTCCCTGATCAGTTAGCAGACTAACTGTCCCTCTAGCAGGTTTCCTGACTCTGATACACTGGAAAAAAATTGTTATTGGATTTGGTATCCTTAGCAAGTTGTTCCTCAAACTCCCTCTTATTTTATTTATTTATTACTGTTATTTCTTACCCCTTCGGCAACTCAGCCCAGTTTACATTATACAAAAATAATAATAAAATCAAGTACTATAAAATATTACATATAAAACTAAAATATATATACACAACATTATAAATATCATAAACAGGAGACCCCAAGTTAAAACCGTTCCCCGTCCCCACCAATCCAACCCTCCCGCTACCTGTCTCCCACACCAAAAGCCTGATGAAACAGCCAGGTTTTGCATTTGCATTGAAAAGCGGGCAGGTCCAAGGATAGGCAAACCTCCACCGGGAGGGAGTTCCACAGCTGCGTTGCCACCACTGAGAACGTTCTGTCTGAGCCCCCACTAGAGAAACAGAGACCTCAAGAAGGGAGCGCCCAGCCGACCACAGGGGCTGCTCCAAGAACTGGGGGGTTAGGTGGGCCCACAATAAATGGGACCCAGACCGTATAGGGCTTTATAGGTAAGAACCAACAGGTGAGGTGACGAAGGCATGAATGATGGTGGCAAGGTCAGAGTCTGAGGCTGCTTTTAAATGAGCAGGTCGCCGTCATGCGACATTTCAAAATCCCGCAAGGCGGGATTACATGAGACAGAAGTCCGTGATCATGCGCATAGAAGGCGGTCGCGCATTGTTTGCAGACCACAAATTAAATACCTCGATTGTGAGAAATTTAATTTGTGATCTGCAAACAATGCGTGACTGTCTTCTATGTGCATGATCACGGACTTCTGTCTCATGTAATCCCGCCTTGCGGGATTTTGAAATATTGCACGAGCAGGTCGCATGACGGCGACCCGCTCATTTAAAAGTGCCCTGAGATATATGGCCTGTCTTACCATGGTTTTACACTTTCTCTGCCACTATCTGTGCTCATTTCTAGTTACCTCATTTGGAGTACTTTTCCATTTTTTTGAAGGACAATTTATTTGCTCCAATAGCCTCCTTAATTTTACTATTTAACCATGCAGGCATTTCTTTGGGTCTTTTCCTGCCTTTTTTGACTTGTGGTATACATTTAATCTGCGCATCTAAGATAGAAGTTTTCAGTAGCCTCTATGCCTCTTGCAGGTCTTTGACCCTGATGACTTTCCCTTTTAGTTTCTCCTTAACTAACTTACTCATCTTTGCATAGTTCCCCTTCTTGAAGTTAAACACCCTTGTGGCAGACTTATTTGGTAATTTTTCACCTATTAGCATGTTGAATTTAATTGCATTGTGATAACTATTAGCAAGTGGCTCTGGTACTGTTACCCCTTCCACTAAGTCCTCTCCTCCAGCTAGGACAAGAGCTAAAATAGCTTCTCCTCTTATGGGTTCCAAGACAAGCTGCTCCAAGAAGCAGTCATTTATGGTGTCTAGGAACTTGTTTCTGCAACACATCCTGAGGAGATGTTTTCCCAGTCAACATGGGAGTAGTTAAAATTCCCCATTATTATTGCACTGCCTACTTTTGTAGTCTCCCTAATATCCCTTTGCATATCACATTAACTGTTGTCCACATCCTGGTCAGGGGGTTGATAGTATAGCCCACTACTATCCAGTTGCCTTTTAAACATGGAATTTCTATCCATAGTGATTTCAGGAGCGAGTCCCTGTCATTTATTATTTTTATCATGTTTGATACAATGCTGTCTTTAAAATGATGACTACTCCACCCCCAGTATGATTAATTCTGTCATTTCTATTTTGTATCCCAGTATCCCATTGATTGTCCTCATTCCACCATGTTTCTCAGATGTCTATGATATCAGTGTCCTTACTTAAAACTAAGTACTCTAATTCCCCTATTTTACTTTTGAAGCTTCTGGCACTGGTATACAACTATCAAAGCAGTTTAATATTCTGGTGCATGTGGTTGCATATTTTGTTTAATATGGAAGTATTTAAGTTCAACTGCTTCACAGTATTACCCTCCAGATCTCCAAGGCACCAAATACCAAAATTCCAAAGTAAGCACAATACTGCGCACAAAGTACTGAATAAACACAGTAGCCAGATTACCCACATGAAGTAATCAAATAAGCAAAGTCATGAGTTTACCATGGTGACAAAGATGAATTCAGAGATTCATTTGTGGGAATAATATGCAAATTATCTTCATGAATATGAAAAGTGCTTTTTGCTTCAGGCCTAAATCTTTTCCAACTCTTCTTCCTTTCAGTTCATCTCACTGGGACCTTATCCCTGCCCCACTCTCTTGCTGCTGGAAGTTGTTTACACTGCTAATCAGCATGTATGCTCTTTAAAATCTGTACTTGCCACTGTAGTAGTTCAATGACTGTGTGAATCACAACTGAGCAGTTTATCTCCCATTGGCCTCATTGTGCAGAAATATATCAGCAAACAAAAAGACACATGTGCTCTCTTGCATACAAAGCTATGTTATACTCATTCTAGGCTGTAAGATAGCAGATCTTGGACCTCTTACTTTTACTGGAACAGGTCTGAAAACTTCTCATGCTGGGCCTTGAGGTACTGTAACTGTAGAGTAATGGAGAATAAGGAGGAAACTGCCCAAAGATTTAGAACATTTCCCTGGCAGAGGTGGATTTAGACCAGGGGTGGGGAACCTCAGCCCTGGGGGCCAAATGCGGCCCTCGGGAAGTTTTTATGTGGCCCCGTTCCACTTCCTGGATCTGGCTCCTGGATCCAGTCTCTGCTCCCAAGCACTGAAAAAACTGAGCTCAGGATAAGGGAGCAGAGAGGTGGGCATGCACACAAGGGTAGGAGACAGATCCACGGCACAGATCCATAATCTGGGCCCTCCTTTTCTTGAATACACCCATTAAGCACTGCTGCCCCCAGTCTCTATGTGGCCCTCGGAGCTCATATTAATTTTCAATGTGGCCCCCGGCACAGAAAAGGTTCCCCACCGCTGATTTAGACGATGCACTCAAAGGGGAATGATAAATGTGATCTACCACTTGGTTGCACAGTTTATCACAGGGTCGTATCCCCCAGATATGCATTTGTGTATTAGCCACACAATACATTGCAAAACCGTGGGATAAATACATAAAGGAATAAAGGAGTACAGAAACTCCAATCTCATGTCCCACAATTTGTTCCAAGAGTTTATTCCCCTCCTGGAATGATAAAAGGGGGAATCTTCACAATACGATTCCTGAAGTGATCTCCTTTCTTTAGTTCCTGATCCCTGCCCATGTATTTTTGAAAAGGGAAAAGGTGATTTGCCCAAAGATGAGGAAGATAATGAGAAAGGGTAGGAAACAGATTCTTATGAGAGATGCTTGGTAGGTTAGGGTTCTTCAGCTTGGAGAAGAGACAGCTGAGAAAGGATATGATAGAAGTAACTTGGGAGCTATTATCTAACCTCTGAAATAATACTAGAACCAGGGGACACTATGAATGTAAAATAAACAAAAGGAAACAATTTTTCACTCAGCGTACAATACTGGTGGAACTTGTTGCCAGAGGATATTGTCAAGGCCAATAGTGTAACTGGGCTTAAACAAGGATTTAATAAGTTCTTAGAGGATAGGTCCATAAATGGTTATTAGTCAAGTTGGTTGGGAGATGTAGCCTTTGACAGTTGAAAGTTAGAATAAATAGCAGGGACTGGATCACTTCATTATAAAGTACTGTCTACTTCTCTGGAGTGATGGAAGATGGCCACTGTTGGAGACAAGATGCTGAGCTTGATGAACCATTGGTCTGACCCAGTATGACATTTCTTGTATTCTTATCATTGGCTGTACTACTGGAGTTATACAAGAAGAAGTCCCAATAACTACAAGAATGGGTACAAAAATAATGCCTCCTAATTTTTTCCCAGACAAATGTTGTTTAGAAAAATATTAGATTTACGTGGAATATTTGCATCTTCACAGTATCTTACATCTTCACTGAACACAACAGTTATTTTCCAGCATAGTCCCCACCCCATGTCTATAGACAGCCTTTTCCCACAACTGAACAAGAGCATGTTGTAGCAGGGCCCAGGGCCACATGGGGCACTTGGGTGTCTCTGGGAAGTTAGCCAACCCTGCTGCCATGACTATTCAGTCATCTAACCTGGCTGTATCCCCAAGTAGGGGGGCAGGGTGCACTCTGTGGGGTACTCCTGTCCAACCCTTGGTCTCCTACTGCCCCTCACAGCCAAGGCTCTGAATAGTGCACTTTGTTAATCAGGGTTTAATACCCTCTAGTGTCCTTTGACCCTTCAGGGTTCAATATAGTCCTCCCTGGTTGGGGTTCAGCCTCCAAAGTCTGAGACCCTCAGGGTTCACTATGGGTTCTGGTGGCCAACCTAGGCAGATCCTACCTGGTCTCTGGACTGCCTCCTGTTCCTTGTTCCTCCTCTCAGGTCCTTGCAGGCTAGGTCCGGGAGGGGGGGGGGTGGATCACTGGCAGGGCTCCAGTGAAGGGAGAGGAGAGAACTCACGCAGAAAGCTCCTTCCTCAGTGGCCACCACCACCCTTCGACTGAGCTCAGGCCTCTTTATAGACCTGAGCATATTTAGTTTCACACAGCCCAACCGAGCATGTCACAGGACTTAGAGCAAATCCCAATTTTACAGCCTCACTGGCCATGCTCCAAGACTTAGAGTCAGAAAAGGGTTTTCATGCCTAACTGAGCATGCTCCACAGCTGCCTATCTGCTTAATGGCTGCAAGAAGCTCAGTAACAGGGCTTCTCTGGCTGCAGGTAAGCCACCCTATTACACATGAATCTTAAGACTGCAGGTAAAAACAGATGTGCCACCAGTGCAGTGGCTCCCCAGCCTGGAACGGGGTGAGAAACAGCAGCCACCCTTCCCTGAGTTAGGGCATGAACTGCTGTGCCCAGTCGGCCAGGGAGCCATCCTACTGCCCGCATGGCCCAAGTAGGGCAGGAAGCACAACAAATGTGTAGACGGCCATTCCCATCTATGCCTTGCTCCCCAGCGCCCCACCCTTCACCATGATGGACAGTCATGGTGTCCAATGAGGCAGGCGGTCAGCTATGGTGCTAACCTGCTGTGGCCTGCTTTGGCCCGCATGGGTGGTCCTTAGCCCAGGCTGTGACCTCGGAGATTGTCTGGAGGTCACAGTTCGAGCTAGCTGCCAACTAGCGGCACGTGTTTACATGAACCAGCAGTCCTGGGCCACAGCAGGCCAAAGTCACATCTGTTTTCACCCTTTGAGAACCAGTGTACTCTATTTGATAAGGTGCTGGACTTGGACCAGGAAAAAGAGGGTTCAAATCCCATCTTAACCATGAATTTACTGGATAGCCTTGGGAAAGTCACTACATCCCAGCTTCAGATTCCCATCTGTAAAGTGGGATTAAATGACTTATCTCACAAGGTCGTGGTAAGGATGAACTAGATAAGGATTTTAAAGCATTATGAACACTGAAAACACTATAGAAATGATTATTAATGGTGCATTATTAATAATAATGTCTAAGTCAGGTTTTCTGTAACATAGGTGGTGTGTGTATTGCATTGTGCCCAGCGTGGGTGCACCATCTTTTAAGAAAGATCTTGCCAAACTAGATTCAGAGAGCAACAAAGATGATACCTCCCTTGGAAAGCAAGACAAGATAAGGAAAACTTGAAGGAACTGGGTATGTTTAGCCTACAGAAAGGAAGGTTAAAGAGCAGCACAATATGAGTTTTCAAACACTTTAAAAGCTGTCATGAAGAAGGTGGAGAAGAGTTGTGTAGCTGGGTTTAAACAAGGATTAGCTAAGTTCTTAGAGGTCCATAAATGGCCACTAGCCATTGGTCGGGGATGATCGTTCTCCACTGCCCCTGAGGGTAGGACAAAACAAGAGGTTTACATCGCAGGAAAGGAGATTTAACTTCACTATTAGGAAAGACTTCCTAAATGCCGGAGCAGTGGGGCAACGCCTAGGGAAGCTGTAGAATCTCTTTCACAGGAAGTTTTGAAGAAAAGACTGGACAATAAATATCTGTCAGGGACAGTGAATCCTGGCTTGGTTGTGTTAGATGAATCGCAAGGTCCGTTCTAGCTCATAACTCTAGGTACAGAATACATGAAAGTGTTGTATGTTGTAGAATGATTCTAACTGATTTTCATTTGGAAAGAGCTAGATAATTGGTCAGGGTTTTGCTAGCCTTGAATTATACATTCATCTATGCCCCAAATATTTTGTTAATGTTTATTACATCAGGCACACAGGTGCTTTTTAACTGCGCTCAACGCCTGTTTCAGAAAGTGAATGATAAATTCAGCATCCACTTGGAACTGCAGCATAATTTAAGAGAGAAAAAGACAAAGTAGTTCAGATGATCCCTTTTGTTGGAAAAACTATCATTTAAACGACTTTCCCTCCTGCTCTTACACTTGGAACTAACATGGCAACTACATTTTCTCTAGACTAGAATGATTTAAGTGAGAAAAGTGCGATTACCTGGAATGAAAATTGACAAAACAGCCAAAACTCATTTATCTAGGATAAGTAAAATAATACAGAACGTCTTATATTTTTAAATTCATAGATATGAATTTGTGTACTTCAGTTGACTAAAATAATTAATAACCAGTATATCCCTTACTGAGGTCAGGTGGCTAGTTAGATAATGGTTACTGTATGCTTTGAGTCCTATCATTGAAAAGTGCTATGTAAACTCAAAACTTTATAGAAACTTTTGTTGCAGATTCTGGAAAGAGTTTTAGCCACGTAAGTGCAACTGGATCCCAAGTTCTGAAAATTTAATAATACAAACAACACAAAGTATTTTGCAAAAGTAAAGATGCCGGCTGTGATCCTCAAGCCATTTACGCTGAAGTAGTCTCACTGAAAGCAATGGAACTACTCCAAAGCAAGTGAATTGAGGTCTGTAGCCAGAGAATCTGTTGGTAGGACCCTAACTCCAGTGAAGCCAAGAGTTTTGCCATTGATTTCAATAAGAGTTAACCTCATAATGAGTGAAGCCACATTGCATGCATGTGATGGCACAGAATGAAAAGCAATGCATACTTTAAGCTATTTTTTGCTAACAACGTACTGTCAATTTTCATGGAAAATTAGCTTCTGAAAAAATAAGAAGGAATAATGATCTATTTGTATGTAATTGTCTTCTGACCATTTCTAGTAGATTCTGCAAATCTAGTAGCTAACCAAGAAAAGCAAAGAGGAGGGCTCTCGGGTTGTCTCTTTCTAAGATCCAAACATAATATATTTTAGCAGGTGTAAAGCTAATGTTTGTCAATAAAGGGGAGGGGGATGGAAATCAGCTAAGAAGGACATCCAGGCTTACATCCAAATATGAGGGGCAGTGTCCAGACTGGATAGTGTATATTTGATTGGCAATTAAATGTAATGTCCTATGGAGATGGTTTTCATACCTTCTTGTTGAAAAGATGTCAAGAACACTGGTCTGTTTACCAGGGCTAATGCTGTGTGAATGCTTCAGCATTTAGCTGCACGTAGTAGGATTTTTACTGCACTCCAATGTGCTTGTGAGCAGATCTGTGACAAAGATTTTATTTTCTTCTTAAATGTATGACATGCTAACAACCTTTTCCCCTACAGCTCCCTTTCAAATGACTCCTGATACAGATGTAAACCTCACCTGCATTTGCTCATTCTATAGTTCTAAATTTGCTTGAGGAAGATCCCTGTATGGCTCAAAAGCTTATATCCTGTCACCAGGAGAAGTCGGTCTAATAAAAGATAGTCCTCTGAATGACTTTGGGTGATTTCAGACGTGCCGGCCTCCTTCATTGCCATGGCCCAGGATCCGTTTCAGATACCGGACAGGAATCAGGCTGGCCGTCCTTTAGACGTGCCGGCCTGATTCCGCACGGAGATCGGGGAGGGGGCGGAGTTATGTGGGGCGACGTGCAGCCTCACAGCCCCGCCCCTCCCATACTCCCCTGGTCAGCCGTCCTCCTGGGGTGAACATCTGGCGGGAACCCCTTCAGACATTACGGGCCCTCCTCCATCACAGGGGATTGACTGTGGTAAAAGTCCGTAATATCTGAAATCACCCTTTGTTTCCCCCTCTTACATTTGGGACCAGCACAGCAACCACACTCTCGACTTCAATCAGGGACCAGTGTTCACTCTTTCCCCCATTGACACCAATGGAGAAAACACAGTGAACACAGGTCCCTGACTACAATGAAAGATTTATTTGTAAGTGGAGTGGCCACAGAGATTCTTTTAGTGATCTGTTCCCAAAATGCAAAATAGTTTCCTCTCCTCTTCTAAGTGGCTTTCGGTAATTATCTGCATAATGATTTCCTGCTATCTATGGGCGTTTTCACACAAGACACTCTCCACCCACTACCCACCCACCACCAGGGCTGTAGTGTTGCCCTATGGGTGCCCCACAACATGTATGGTGGGTGGGAGGTGGATGACTAGTGGGTGGAGAGTGTTTAGTCTGAAAAAGCCCTGTGATATACTCATTGTCTGAGCCCACAATCCTGAGACCTTTGATCAGTTTTCCCAGTTCTCAGAATTTCACAAACAAGTCACTGAAGAGGGAAAACATGCTAAACCAGCCAGATGAAGGTGTTCCTTACATAAGCATGTGGGGAGACCATGTGAACGGAGGGGCAGGAAGAAGGGGATAGAAGTAGTTTTATATGACTGGTCTGTGAATGATCATTGGTGAAAGTAGATACTTGTGCAGAGAGATTAGTAGAAATCACATTGCCTGCTCAATAAAGGTGGGGAAGACAGAAACATATACAAGTGAATTCAATTCAGAATTCTCTCCTTGGGCTTGTTCCAAGAAATATCTCTGAAAAGACAGGAGTATCATCCAGCCAAGTCCTAGTTTTGCTATTAGCCATTCCTTAGTTTTGTTTATTCCACTGCATGTGACCTCTTAATGTTGGTTTCTGTTTACTTTGTCCAGTGTAAATCTCTTTTATAATCATGTAAGACATAAATGAGTTGCATCTGTATATGCAATCCTGACTCTGCTGAAGCCAGTGGGAATTTAGCCGTTGACTTAAATGGAGTCAGGATTGTGAAGTGTATCTAAACCTAATGTAAGCAATACAGCAAAACACCAACTGCTCACATAAGGAAGAATGTTTAAGATGTAGTGACAAACACAAGTACTATGTAAAAAGGTGTGCGTCAGGAAGCTCGCACGGAGTCTTTAAATCAATATGTTACACTTCTTTGTTTAAACATTTGTATTTAAAAATCCTTAAATATTGAACAATCTGGAAATAGACAGGCATGAGAACTAGCCAGTAACTTATATGGTCCCCACCTCACACATAGCACAGCATCTGAGCCATTCACATATGTTTAAGAATTCATTAATTACCCCCAGTCCATGACTTTTCACACCCACCCCCACACCCACCCACCCACACACACACACACACCAACCAGTTTCCTGGTATGTCAGTCTCCTGTCAACATGACTCGGCTATATGTATTTCCTGCATCTCATAGAATCATAGAGTTGGAAGGAACCTCAGAGGTCATCTAGTCCAACCCCCTGCTCAGTGCAGGAAATCCACAGCTACAGCATCCCTGACAGATGGCCGTCCAGCCTCTGTTCCCCCTATTCCCTCACAGCTATCCCTATTCCAAGAATGGAGAGTATGGTTCAATCCCCCCCTCTCCCCACCCTCCAATTCTTATCAAGAAGCACATAAGAACAAGTTAGACCCATGTTGACAGTGGTCAACACTACATGCTTCAAAGGCAAGTGTAGGAGAAGCCACAAGGCATATTATGGATTCCATCCAATTCCTTTCAGGCACTTCCAGATCCTGATTCTCCTAGTCCCCTCCTCCTTCCCTATTCTCCATGTTCACACCCAGGTTTGATTTCTGTCCATCCAGGTTTTCACCTCGTCTCCCACTTCTCATCTGTTCCCAACCCATTATTCCCCCTTCCTCCCAACTGGCCTGTTCTGTCTGCAGAAGACCAGTATATAAATATTTAAACTATTTTTTACATTGATTACAGGACCTATGATACCTCTTAAAAATAAATCCTCAAGATCCTGTGTGAAAACAAACGAGACGAAGGCAAGGCGGATCCCCTGGCTGTCCCAGGGCCACTGCAGCCACCACCCTTCGGGTCCACAGGGAGGGCAGTTCAAACAAGCAGCCACCTCCCCTGAGGAGTCTGGGCCGGGAGGGACTGCTGTCACAAGTTCCTCGGCCAAGGAGCCATCCACACAGGGCAAGACTCCTGGACTCCTGCTGCGCAGCAGGATCAGGCCCCCAGGATGTGTTGCCACCAAACAGCTGATTAGGGCGACCCAGAGGAGCATGCTTACTTCATCCAGGTATATACGCCAAACAGCTAGTCGGGAGGCCCTGGAGAAGCACGATCACCTGGCATGGGTGAGCACACTCCTCCAGACCTCCCCCTGGTCAGCTGTTGGGTGGGCCAGGTGAACATATTCCTCTGGGCCCAATCCTCAGACCTTGCCTTGCAGTGGGACTGGATGGGGCCTAACAAATGGGAGGGTGCACACTGACCCAGATTAGTTTAGCTGGGCAAGCCTTAGCCCACACTTTGTCACCGACCGTCTCTGGATGATGCATCTGGTAGCAGCCAGCTGCCTGCCCTGAGGTAGAAGTGGGAGACCATCTGGTAGCCACTGAACTGACGAGCAGGTAGCTCGTGGACTACTGTGAGCTACTTTCACCCTGTCTCAAACAACATAGTCCATGACCTTACTAGACAACCCATTTTGTCAAAGGTAGAAAATAAATTATGCTCCCTTTGGAATGGGCACCCAATGTGTCACCCAGTTACAGAACCTACAATTGCTTTAAATTTTAAACCACCATAACGTTGGAAGAGACTGCAAGGTCAACAATAGACCTGATGGGAAGTTATGGTCAAAATGAGCTACTTCAGACTCTAGGCCTGCCACCACAGGAAGCCAAGGAGAGAGTTCAGAATTGGAAAGGTGGTAGAGGTTTGTAGCAGCAAAGTTCCTTTAGGCTTGGGATAGGCCACCACCCAATGATGACAACACTTCTCTGTGTCATGGGTAGCTGGAGGTCATGCAAGGACTTACATATACCACTTTGGGTCCAAAGAAGAAGAGTCACAAAAGCTTTCATTAAGCACATGTGGGCAGCTAAAACGCGAGGAGCCCTTAAATTCTGAAATGGGTCTTGAAAACATAAAGTACAAAAATTTCTAAGTCTGAAAGAAAAAAAGCAAAGAAAGAGACTCCCTTCTAACAGCAAGAAGTTAACATCCATCATGCATACATTTTCATACCATGAATCGGGCAAAGGTGGAGTGTATTCCAAAGAACCATCATCCAAAGAACCCCAAATTCTCCTTAAAGGGACACTCACCTCGTCACAGAGCATCGCTGTTAGTCAGCCTAATGTATGGAGCACTGGAACTGGGAATTCCTTCATACTTCACCAAAATATTAGAGCAATATGTCATCCAAAAGATGTCTTGCTCTTGCTATGACCCCCAAATGACAGGCATACAGCTCACTTCTACATCATGAATCATGTGTGAAGAAATAATGCTGTACAGAAAGACATAAATACAGCAGGGATAATTTAGAACACCCAGCTTCCCACTCTTACTCACACAAGTATCTTCTCTGACACCAACAGGTTTTTTAGACGGATGGCAACTCCACTTCTGCCCACAACAGCCCACTTCACCCCTGAGGTAGCCAGTCTAGTGTCTAAAGGTGCCCCACCAGATATGCAAGCGGAGCAGGCTGTGCCTGCTCTGGTGCAGCTCCGCCGGCAGCGCTCCAGATCATCCTGCGGTGCGTGCCACACAGAGTGGGCCAACCAAAACCCAGGGCACTGGCCAGAAGTGGAGCTGCTGTCTGTCTGTTGGGCTTCAGCTCCACACTTCAGCTCCACAACCAGCTGGCCATTGCCCCGGTCAGCATTATGGAGTAGCAGCCGCCAAGCTAGAGTGTCGGCTGAGTGGCCACAACTCTATGGTGTGTGTGGGTCGCCGGGTAGCCAGCCCGCAGTGCAGGAACACCTACTAGTCCATCTAAAGCAGACCCAGGTGGGGCTAGAAGCAGGCGGATACAGGGGTGCACCCCGGGACTAACTCCAGGGGCAGGCAGCCTCTGCATCCATCTAAAAGCACCCAATGAGACTACTACATGAGTGGAAACTGTTATAGGGAAGGACCCATAGCAGTATATGGAAATTCTTCTTTAATACGAAGAGATGCTTTAAGTTGCTATCCAACTAAGAAAAATGGTGTTGGTATTGCAAAGATATAGCCGAAGTCACTCTAGTATGCTTTGGAGAACAGACTGATTGAAAGATATTATACAGAAAGTACTGTTGACGTCAATGACTTGTATTTGTTTTATTTTTATTTTATTTTATAAAATCATTTGCTACCCCACCCCTCCTGCTCCAACAGCCTGGGACAGCTTGCAATGTTAAAACACATAAAATCAGTAAAAACCAAACAATACAATAAAAAGAGAAGGCACAGAACCAACTCCCCATCCCAGCCCCCATCCCACCCTACAGCCCATCTCCCTTGCCAAAAGCCAGGCGGAACAGTCAGGTTTTACACACACGATGGAAGGAGGGGAGATCCAGGCCACCCGAGCCTCCACCGGGAGGGAGTTCCACAGCCTAGGTGTGACCACTGAGAACTATACTAAAGTAAATGTATAAAGTATGGATGGAGCAGTTGTGCTTTCTTCTATATATATTTCCCCTCTAAAATAAAGCAATTGTTTCTGACATTTAATTACTATTTTAATGGCAAAACTCCCAGTGATATCAGGATTTGATTTGATTTGCCTGAGCCAGACATTCAGGTACAGGCACAAGGTTCTTTTAAAGTAATTACTAATAGTATCTTTTGAAATACTGAGATTTATTTAATTTTTTTAGACAAATTACTATGGAGAAAGGCAGTTACATAAAGCACAATTCATTCAATTGCTTTCTGTTATTTATTTATTTTGAAGCTTCTAAAACATTTTCTGCCATTTGGCATGACTCAAGATGTGCCATTCTCTAGCCATTCAGATAGTAGCTGATCCTGCATTCTTTCAGGCCTTGAAACTTGCACTGCAATCACTAGGCACAATGAATTCAGGATTAGGGCCAGAGTTCTGAAACATAAATATGCCACTTGGGAGTAGTTGTTTTCCTTGTCTAAAGTCTATAGAAACTGAGGGCTCGGGGGGAGATGAAATGTAATGAGCATGGCACAAATGTTTAGATGCAAGACATTAGACAGACAGACAGATATGCAGTGGGCCTCTATTAATCACATTTTAGGGACATATTAGATTTGTCATTGCACGACTACTGTAGCAGCCACAGCTCATTCAGTATGCAGGAGAACCAAAGAAGGTGAAGTATAAAGTGATATACAAAATTAAAATTAAAAAAAATTTAAAAAAACTATTTCCTTCAACAAGCTTCACCTTTCTTCTGATCCTGATAAATTAAATAAACCATAATCATTTGCAAATGATGGGATCATATATTGGGTCACCTGCCACCCTCCATGGCAATAATGTACTGTAGAACTGTTACAGTTTAGGATATAAAATAATCCTTATCTGAGGTATAAAATCCCTTCAACTTTCAAGCAAACGTCTCAGTGCAGGACGCAGTATTTGTGATGTCAGTGTGTGCCCACTATATCCAGGCAGGGGGCCAGCTAGAATTTTACCATCCAAGGGAGTTTTGCTCTTATGCCATAAAATAATTACAGTCCACACAAGATTAAATATCAGAAAGCAGTGAGTTTTTATATCAGAAACATCAGAAAGCAGTGGACTGTTAACGCCCACGACTTCCTATGGCTGAGAGGCAACAGCAGCAGAAACTAGTTTCTCTCACTCTTTCCCCCTCAGCTTCCAGGTTCAATAAAGATTACATCATGGAGAAAGTATGCCATGTAGCCTGAGAATCAAAGCCATCACAATTGGAGGCTGTTTAACTGTAATGTCGCTGAAACACATCCTTCCCACCCCCCACTTGTCCCCTCACCAGTCCACCACCCCAAGCCCTCTGCTTTTCGTACTATTAAGGATAGTTTTATTGGGGAGAGGAAAATCTGATCAAAACTGTCGACCGCCAACTGCCGATTTTCTATGGATTCAATAAAGGCCACCTTAACGATTTCCCTAATTAATGGATGACATCTTTGGCTGGAGGAGAGGCAATGTATTCTACTCTGCCTTAGTCTTTGTTAACCTTCTAATTAACTTTCGTAGGTCACCCAGGTCTCCCAAACCTAAAAGTGAAGAGGGCCATTGTGCTAGGAGCAGTAAACTTACTTTTTCTGCCTGGGTACTTAAAAGGGGGAACGATTATAGGCAGGGAAAAATAACTCCATTTAAAGTCTTTGTGACTGCAGAGAATGCATAGATCCCTGCCTCAGAAAATAATTGAAACACCTTTTATACCAATATTTCCATGCATAATAAAACAAATTAGCAAAATGCATCTAAATTCAGATGCACTTTCCAATTACTTTTGGAGAATGTGGACTTCGGCAGGCCAACAAAAGGACTTAGGTTTACTGAGCAAATTGCAACTGCAACAGCTATCGGCCATTCTAGTCAGTGATCACAAGCAGAGGATGAGCTAATAGTATACACACATGTATTTTAGTATTACAGTATGAGGCCAAGTTACTCCATAGGGTAGATCACTGAAGTCAAAGGAATTGTGCCAAGGTATTCAATTTGGTCCATTGGCTTGTGTAGAATTTAAGGCTAAGGCTAAGGCCAATAAAAATAATCTCAGTTCTTCAACTAAAAATATAGCAGGCAGAAAGTATGGGGGGCTGGATGCCCCTTTCCTGTTTGTGCCATTTGGTTGCTGAAATTTCCCCCTCTTTTGTACTCAACAGCCCCAGTGAAGGTAGCCATAATATTATTTTGGGAAGCTGTTACAAAATGTGCACAAGATAAGAAACCAGTAACCTTACATATTCGCTTGAAGTTTACAGTTTCTTGAACAATAACCGGTTAAGGAAGGGAAACCTGAAAGACTTTTTTGTATTGAGTCTGATCATCAAAGTACATCAGGGGTAGGAAACCTCAGACCCAGGGGCCAAATGTACCAGTCTCAAATTTTAATGTGGTTCATTTCCAGTTCCTGATTCTGGCCCCTGGGTCCAGTTCCTACTCTCAAGAACTGAACATCTGAGTTCAGGGTAAGAAAGTAGAGATGAGGAAATGCACATAAGGCTAGGGGACAGATACATGACACAAATCCATGATCTGGGCCCTCCTTTTCTTGAGTATGCCTCTTATGCACCCCACCTTGCATGTGGTCCTCAGAGCTTGTACTACTTGTCAAAGTGGTCCCTGCCGCCCGGCTGGGTTGAGTCCCTCCTGCCCCCTTCACCTGATTTCTTGCCCCGGACTCTGCTGACCAGTCGGGAGGGAGGCATGGGGACCCCGCGCCTGCCCTTGGTGGATCCCCGCAACTGCCCCGTGCCCTTGTGCGCGTGGCCTTAGGCGCAGGTTGGGCGAGGGCTCGAGGTGCTGTTCATTTGTTGTTTGGAGGGTGGTAGTGTCATGGGTGTAGGGGTGGGATCGAAGAGCATATTCCACAATCCATTTACTTAGTAGTTTGTTTTATCTATGATTAGTGATTATCTTTAGGACCATAATGCCCAGGAAGGGCAAGAAATTGGGGGCAATAACTAGGACCCGGGCTAGGCAGCAACAGCTGTCTGAATGTTTTGCTTCGGCAACAGCCTCCCCTAGGCTTAAGCGGGATGGGCTTTTACTAGAACACTTGGGCGCTTCTGTAGATGCCCCCAATACAGGACGGGCTCCCTTGGTAGCTGACTTGGGTATTCCATCTCCCCCCTTGATGGGTTTAGAGAGAGTGGGAGTAGGGAGTCCCAGTGAGGGTCTTGGGCCTTTAATTCCATCAAGGCCGGCCTTTCCTGATCCCTTGCTTTTGGAGTGTGCCTTGGTCTTCAAACAGCAGGGAGAGAGGTGGCTAGCTATGGCCGCCAAATCCCGGGGGCGTGCTGGGGTTGTTTCGGGTTCCCGGGTTCCCCCCCCCCCCCAGAAACAGAATTTGCTCTGCCCAGGATCTAGTAAAAGAGACTGAGCCCCAGTTTCCAGTTGTTTTGGGTGTCGAAGGGGATAATGATTGTTTGAGCCATCGGACAGTTGGGCTAGGGATTTCAGCTCTGGTGTTGCCTTATGCTCCTGTCGAGTCTTTGCCCGTCTCTCTGGATCAGGGTGGGGAGTTGTGGGGAACATTGAAGCTACCCAGCCAGGCCAATCTGGGAAGGGGGGAATCCTTTGAGGTATCCCCCGGCGTTCCAATTACCCCTGGAGTCAATGCCCTGGGATCTCAAGAGGAGGCTGGCTCTTGTAATCCTCATCACTTGGAGGAGATAGAGCCCCCCCCCTTACTGGGCCTGTAGGGAGGGAGGAAGACCCCATTATTTACAGGGACTTCACTCCAAAATTACAAATTGCTACCCCTGTGCTCCAGGAGAACCGGGCCCAGGGGTGTGGCTGCCATTTGCAGCCAGAAGCATACAGGGCACTTATGGAACAAGTTGAGGGGATGGACTCCAAACTCCAGGCACTCCAGCAGCAGATGAGTAGGATCTGGGACTGTGTCAACTGTCTGAGAAGGAACAAGATCGCCACAGACCAACAGAGAGTGGACCAGAGTTCTCAGACATCCTCCTTGTCTGGCCCTAGGGATGTTCCCCTGATACCCAAGGAGGACTGGGTTATTACGCCTGTTATGGACGCGCTGACTATTTCAGTTGATCCATTGCCATCTGGAGTACTCCCCATCTGGGACTCAAAATTCTGGATTGTGCATCATCTCTCTGTTATTTTGGGCTGCTCTTTTTTGCCGTCTTATGTAGCCCATTTTTTCTATCTGCCAGCAAGGGACAGTGCTGTACGCTTAGTCATTTATTTTCATTCAGCTGCCATAGTAAAATGGCTCCTGTCCAATGCTTATTGTTGTAGTCGGAGGGGGGTTTATGTGGCTAAAATCTACGTTAAGAGGGAAATTGTTCTACTTATGCCCCAAGTTTTGCCCCTTTCATTCGTCTACCGGGCAGGAAACCTTGACTTGCCCCAGCCACCTAGGGGGAAGGTAGGTGTCATACCAGATACCTCGAACAACCAGGCTCTAATAATTCAGCTCAAATTGAAGCTTCTTCTGTTTTTGCACCAGCTTTAGGCTGTGGGTCTACTACTTTATCTAAGCTGGACCATTTGCACCCTAGGGCTCCTGGCCTAGCTAGTGCTGGGAGGCCTTCTAGCGTGATGGCAGCTTCTCAGACCTTGCCAGTGCCCCAAGTTGTCAGTCCACCTCTAGGCCAAGTTTCCCAAGTTTCTAAAGTTTATTTATCTCCCAATGTCTTCTTGCCCAAAAGGCAGGTGCCCCAGATTTAATGCCCGATTGTATTGAGCCCCGGCCTGGGTAACCATGGACTAGTTAGGAATAAGTTGGGCTTTCCTCTTAGAGGGGCTTCGCTCTTGGAAGAGCTTCTGGCTGCTGACCCTGTGAGTAGGTCTACTGTCTGTGGGGCCACGGGTAAACCCTAGCTGATTACGTGTGGTATCCCTAGATTAAAGTTCACGCCTTTTTTAGGGTATTTTAAGTATATTTTATAGATTTGAATATATGTATGGTCATTATGCTGTTGTATGTTGTTTGTTCAAGCAATGGCCTATGGCTAAGCTTTAATAATAAATTCAAGTGGTCCCTGAGACAGAAAAGGTCCCCACCCCTGAAGGACATAAATGAAGATCAAGATAGCCGATTTCTGTTTGTGGTTCTAGCAATGACTTATAATGTGGTGTTAGGAAAGTCACTCAGGATCCCCATCTGTTAAGTGGGTTTTGTGGTGCTTAAATGAGATTGCAGAAGCCGCATCCCTGGGGGTTAGACAGACATCTCTCAGGGATGGTATGGGTGCTGTGGATTGTGATTAATGGAAAGATGGTGGACTAGATAATCCTTGGGATTCTTTCCAGCTCTGTGTTTACAGATAATCTGAGATCCCCAGATACAATGTGCTATAGAAGTACAAATTATTAAGTGACAAAAGATCCATTTTTAAAAATAATTAAATTAAGTCTTTTGCTAAGGACTTAATTCCTGCTCTCCTCCTGTTACACAAACACACACACTCTCTCTCTCTCTCACACACACACACACACACCAGTTGCAGGCAACATGGGTTGTTGGCCATAGCAGGCGAGAGATCAGCCAAGGCAAAGCTATGCAACTGCAATGCCTAGTTTAGGGCTGTCACAAAAGGTGTACCCCTACAATGTACTACTACTACTAGTGGTAATCCAGCCCATATTACTGTTTGGATACCAAGCTATTTGCTACCTGAGGTCACAGGTAGTTAAACAGCTTTTTGCACTATGCAAAACATATCCCTGTTGATATATAACATGTCCAAACTTTGCATCAGCTTTTTAGGAACTAGCCCATTGGTAGACAAAAGAATGGGCAGAGCAGAACATCACAATTCTTCATCTCATGGTGAGGTTCTGATATTTTCTCCCCTACTTTAGCTGCACTTTTTGCACATTTTCATCCAGTGACACAACTGCATCGGGTGATAACAGATGAGATGCTGACTCAGTGGCAGCCCAACCCAGCATGGGGAAGAAAAGCACTGTGGACATGGTTTGGACCAGGTTGGGCTGTCAAACAAACATGCCAGCAGCTGGGTCACTTAGGAGGGCAGGGAAATACATGAATATGCGCCCAGCTGGCCCTGCACTGTGCCCAGCACTCTGCCCCCCGCCATGATGGGCAGCCATGGTGGCCACTGGTGGCCAGTCCTGGCTACTGGCCATTGTGGACCCAATCAAGGCCAGATCATTGCAGACCCCAACCAACATGATTGCCCACGGTGGCCAGCTTTGCCCTGATTGGGTGGACCTTAGCCCAGGTTGTGACTCTGAGACTTTCTAGGGTCACAGCCTGGGCTAGCTGTTGATATGGCCTGAGCCACCTTCTGGCAGCACCTGCACAAATGCGCAAGTGAGGTCCGAGCCGAATCTGGTGAAAGCAGGTCACAGTGTGATTTTGTCACGTCTGTTGACACCCATTGATTAGCTGAGAACATCTGTTCTTAGGTCTATTGTGTTCCATGGTCTTGCAAATAGTATTGTGTCCCAGTAGTCTGTGGTCACTATTCTCCATTAGCCTCCTCTTCTGCACCAGATGATCCAGACCCAGTTGGGTGAAAGGAAAACATGTACAGATGACCAACCAGGCCAGAAAGGGAGACATTAAGAGACTTGCTAAAGTTGTACAGAAAGACCTGGAAGACAACAATTTTTCACTTAAGTCCTAGCTTCTTAAGGATTCAGTGCAGAATTAAGCAGAATGGGAATGGGCTGCAGGTGAGATCAGGGGGTGGGAAATGAAGTGCAGGGATGGGTGGCTGCTGCGTGGCACTTCCACAAAGCACCCACCCAGGTGGAGCATGTCGGGAGGGATTCAAACAGACGGCTCCCAGCATTGCTTCCCCAATCACAGAGGCAAGCTACCATGCGCTCCCTCCGCCATGGACTTTGGGGAAGGTGGAAGTGCCCTGGGCTGGCCTTTGCAATTGACATGTCCCTGGTGTGAGCACTGAGGAACCTGGACTCCCCAGCACTCCCGGCCAGTTCTCGTAACTTGCAAAGGCCGTGCCCCTACCCACAGTGCCTCGGAGTGGTGGAACAGTCTGCTGGCATGGCTGGCTGCCCCAGTTCGTACGGGCAGGGGCTCTGAGCTATTGGGCTTGCCCTACATGGATTTCTGGGCAGTGTTTCTGCGTGGCCATGCTCTGTGGCTTACAGGAGCGCACATCCCCTCGTTCCACCTTCAGACGGGCAGTGGGATCCAGGGCTCCTGGGTGGCCATGTAGGGTAGCATCTTGCCTAAAAACACCCCATCTCATCCCATTCTCTACATCACAGTCAGCATTCAATTTGTTAATTAAATACACCTAGGCAATTCTGATTTATATGAAGGCTCTTTCTTATCCTGGCTTCCTATGGAAAGAAGATTTCTGTGATCACCCTCTGTATATATGTGTAAATCCCCACCCCACCTCCTTGGCAACCTTTGTTCCAGCAGGCCAGTTTTATCCAAATTTGGTAAAGGGGAAGAAGGCCCAAAGATAAAGAGGGATCCAAAATCTTGTGCCAATAGGTGCACATGGAAGGGAGATAGATATGTCTTTAAAAATTACCACTGATTTACAATATTAGCCTCCCACTCTTTCGCTTTAGGAAACCAAGCTCCATTAGTTCAGATGCTTGCTGCTATTTGCTTATGAAGACAATCTCCATTTTCTCATGTTTTCTCCTACAAGAGGTTTAAAAATAAATAATAATAATAATAATAATAATAATAATAATAATAATAAATCATCTCAGACGCCTTTATGATACCTGAGTAAATAATTAAATTCACAATGTTACAATCTATCCCTATACCAGAAGTAAAAAAATGACAAGAGGGTTCATTGTATTTTATCCATTGGCTATATTACAGAGGTGGGCAAGTGGCAGCTCAGGAACCACATTCAGCATCTTGGGCCCTTGTACTGTAGTTCTCACCAGAAATGGCTGCCTGGGGTCGTATCGATGCAGTTCCTTCAGACATAGGTGACCGGTAACTGTCAATAGTGGTGAGGAGCACAGGTGTGGGGGCTGGGCAGGGGTTTTATAGGGCTTCTGGAAATCAGGGGGGGAGGGGGGATGTGTGCCCTGTCTCCCCCAAGCAGGGCCGGCCCGAGGCATGTGCCACCGGTACCCAGGCACATGGCCCCGCGGGGGGAGGGGCCCCGCGCCGCCGCGGGCTAGGGACTAACAGACACTGCCGGTTTTTGGTTTTTTCCCCACCGGGCGTCTCCAAGTCAGTCCTCATGGGGGGTGGGCGGGTTGTAAACTTCCTGGGAATCCCTGGCCAGTTATACGCTGCGGAGCTGAGCTGACACAGTCAAGTTGCAGGTAAGTAACCAGCCACCCCTCATCCCCTGAAAATGCCCCTCCCCCCAATTCTAGTGAGTGCCGGCCAGCCTTTGGGGCCCCACAGCAAGGCTTGGCACATGGCCCCTGGAACCCTTGGGCCGGCCCTGCCCCGCCCCCAAGTCACCTATGCCTTCAGAAACAAGAGAGGTTGATCTGCCATTTTGGCTGCTGGAGCCTCATAGGTAGGGTGGCCAGATATGCACATTTTAGAGGACACATGAGAAATACAGGTTGCAGGGCTGCACTGGAGCCAATACAACCCTGCAACCTGTATTTCTCATAAGTGTCCTCTAAAATTTGCCTATCTGGCCACCCTACTCATAGGGGCCATGGGAGCAAAGGGAATGGCCTTGTGCTGTTATTGTGGTTGCCCAAATCCACCAGACCACCTGGGAGCCAAAGCTTTGATGTGAGGGGGCAGCAGAGGGAGGCAGCACTGTTTCATCCCCAGGATTGGAGGAAGCTACAATTGATGTAAATCAATCACGTTGTGGCTCTCAGTAATATGACAATTTTGGATCGTAGCTCTTGGGCTTGGAAACTTTGCCCAGCCCTGTAATATTATATCCATTGGTTCAGAGTCTTCTAGCGAATTCTGCAAATCTACCTGGGCTGGGCCCTGTTCCTGATCCCATTGATTCTAAATGGAAGTTGGTTTGAGCCCATACATCCAGCATTATATCTTTCATTAGAAGCTTTCATTTTATCTTTAAGAGGTGGAAACTCTCACATAGCCAAACAGCTGTCTGCTGGCTTCAAACTGAATTTCTGCAGCCATGATTTACACCCAAACAAGCGGATACTAGATGGACCTGTTTCAGAGAGAAGTGTAAGAAAAATATCTGGGCCAAATTAAACAGTTACATTAGGGATGATTTTGACCTGATTCTCTGTAATTCTCTTAAATGCCTTAGAGTGAGCATAAATTACCCTGACATCCATTTCAAGGACCCTTTACAATGTCGGAGACATGTCAAGGAGCCTAGCTGTAAATGAGAAACAAGCACAGTCACTTTTCAGACTAAGACTACACCACACACAAAAAGGGAAACTACCCTGATCATAAAAGTAAAAGTTATGATAGAGGGACCTGATCCTACAACCAGAGCCAGATTAGTGCATAGTCAAACCAGGCATATTTCTAGGATCCAAAGTTGCAGAGGACAAATTGAGCCTCCTCCATCTGCCCTATCAACACAACCCACATCAAGCCAGGACTACGACTCCCAGCAGCACCTGCATAGCAACCTGGCCAGCGTCAGTCCAGTGGTATCTGACTCATGCTATGAATAATGTTGGAGCAGGGATGGAGTCCACTGTCAGGATGCTTTGCCAGACAAAGCTCAGTAACCACCAAGGGGTGAGTTGCCTTTGGTGCCTCTGCAAAATGCTGCCATGCCCATGAGCTGGACATGTTTGCCTAGAAGTGTATATTTGGGTGTTTTTCAAATGAGCGCCATCGGAGGGGGGTGGGTGCCTGTGGCTGCTGAGTGGCGCAGCTGCGGGGAGTCCACACACACAATGTGAATGGGAAGGGCTTCAAACAAGTGGCTCCCAGCATGGCTGCCTGACCACAGAGGCGGCCACCCTCCATGGCCCACAAAGGGCACTCCGGATGTTTCAGGAGTGCTCCGTGCATGGCCATGAGTGACTGCTGCGTGGGTCACAGGAGCGCACCACCCCATGCACCAACATCACATGAGAAGTTGGACGCATGGACGGTTGGGGGCCCTTTGTCTAGGACCTGGTGATGGGCTAATCCAACCCTGCCTGTAACCTTCAATGAGTACTGTTATTCTTTATGATTTATATTGCATTAGTATCTCGAGGCCCCAGTCAAGACCAAGGCATCACTGTTAGGCACCTGTAAAAAAAATGGAGGGAAGATAGAAGAGCAAATGATGAAATTGCTAATCAATTCTATGAGCAATTCTATGAATGACATTATTTATTTTAAATATTTTTCTACCCCGCCCCTCCTGCCACAGGCAGCTTGGGGAAGCTTATAAATACTAAAAACATCAATTAAACCAACATAAACAGGAGGAAAAAATCAATCCCCCTCATCTCCCCCTCCATTACCCATCTCCCCCACCAAAAAACACCTGGCAGAATAGCCAGGTCTTACAACTGTTCTGAAAGGAGGGAAGATCCAGGACCAGCTAGGCGCCAAGGCACGGCCACCAAGAATGCCCTCCCCTGCATGGCCCCCTGAAAAACCCAGGGGATCTCGAGCAGGGCACCCCCAGATGACCGCAGGGGCCGATCCAGGACCCAGGGTGTGAGGCGATCTCACAGATAGGCAGGGCCCAGGCCATTTATTATTATTTTTATTATTATTAACAAACATTTATATAGCGCCAGCAGTGTACATGGCACTTTACAAAGTAATAAAATAGACACGGTCCCTGCCCCTAGGGCTTACAATCTGAGTGACAGGAGCTGGGGGAGAGACATAGGAAGGGGAACAGAGGGAGAGACAAGGGGTCAAACATTCATGAAGATGCGAGGTCTCAAGTGCACGTACTTGGCTTGGTTACGATGAGAATGACAGCAGGCAGGTCCATGTTGCAAGGATAAGGGTAAACAGATCGTAGGTATAGGAATAGTGGCTCAGCAGGATAAAGAGTCAGACAGAGCAGAGCGAAAGAGGTGAGTTTTAAGGAGAGATTTGAAGGTATGAAGGGAGGGGGCAAGGCGGATGTGGACAGGGAGGGAGTTCCAGGCATGGGGGGCAGCAAGTGAGAAGGGACGAAGGCGCTTAGGGGAGCAGGGAAGGCGTGGAAGGGTGAGAGATGGGACAGAGGAGGAGCGAAGTGCACGGGCTGGAGTATGGAGGGCAATAAGTGCAGAGAGGTAGGGGTGAGCAAGGTTGTGAAGAGCTTTATAGGTGAGGGTATATAATATAAAGGGGGAAAATTTAGGGCTTTATAGGCCAGGACCAACACCTTGAATATATGATTACATAGCTACATAAGTACATAATACAGAGGTTCCCAAACTGTGCATTGGGACACCAAGCGGGGTTTTGTCATCTGTGGATGGGGTCACAGCCACAGCTGATCTTTGATATAGTTTGCATATTCTTGGTGCTACCTGGGGTTGTGGAACTATATTTAAATCTCAAAATAGGTTCATGCAGACAAGTTTGGAAAGTACTGATGTAGGTAGTGCATAGTGTAGTGCAGCAAATCAAACATAAAGGGGGAAAATTATCTCTGACTGACACATGATTAAACCATCATTGGTTGCCTGACTTCCTGCAGGTAGCACAGCAGAGAACTCTCCTCAATACCTGACACCTGTTTTGCTCTCTCCTGCAGTTATATAATGACAACTGCTGACGGTCTCTAGATAAAGCCTTTCCTTTAGCTATTCCTGCCCCTTCCTGGCATCCTATTCTTTATACCCATTCTTGAATTTAAGATCTCCCTTAATTTTTTCTTTCCCCCCCCCTTACCTCTTCAACCTCATCTCTTTTGACATTTTGTCTTTTACTTGACCCTTTTCTTACCCTCTTCCTTCTCCTTGTCCTTAAGCATGCCCTTCCCTTGGGTTTCTTCCCCTTTGTTTTCAAACATGCCTTTGTATCTCCTCTCGTACCATCACCCCTATCTCTGGCTACCATTACATTTGTATCCTCCCATCTGCTTCTCTTCATTTCAGGTGATGAGTTTATTTCCATACTCTTGAACTTCTCTCTGACACTCTCCAGTTTGGTTTCAGACACTTCACTCGACTGGAATTGCTTTCATTAAAATCACAAATGACCTGCTCTTTTTAGGCAAGGCAAACAGCCTCTTCATCCTCCTCCTTGATCTTTTCTCCACCTTTGACACAGCTGATAGCTCATGTTTTTGGAGTTGTCTTAGTCTTCCACAGCTTCAAGTTCTCATGAAAACTGCTGACATGATTTATAGTTACTCTAGGTGAATGGAAAGTACTACTGGGGCAGGCTGAATATGATTAATCACTGTGTTGTCTTCAAAACTGTTGCTATCTTTTATATTGTGTGCGTTACAATCATAAGAACATAAGAAGTGCCATACTGGGTCAGACCAACGGTCCATCGAGCCCAGCATCCTATCTTGGACAGTGGCCAATCACAGGGGCCTGGGAGAAACACCCAACAGGTCACCATGCTATCCATTCCCTGTGCGTCATCCCCAGGCTCTCGATAGTAAAGAGTTTTGTTCCCCAATCCTATCTTGCTAATAGCTGCTAATGGACCTATCTTCCAGAAACTTGTCCAAACCTCTCTTAAACTCGCTATACTGCTGACCTTGACCACCTCCTCTGGCAGTAAATTCCACAACCTAATTGTACGCTGAGTGAAAAAATTACAAATTCTATGAATGACATTGGGCAGCAATCAATTCATGTGCATGTTGAATTTCCAAATCTCTAGATCATGTCTTGATTTCAGTCCAAGCTTTACGAAAGGGCAAAGCCAGTATATATGCTGATGAGAACTCCATTGACTGCAGGGATTCTTCTACCTTGGCTGGCCATTTGCCTATTGCTACATGGACAATCTGTCTAGTTAATGAGTCAGACTCCAATAAATGCAACCTTATTTAGACAACTCAATAATGACTAGAACCAAGGTGACCCTAACCCTGGCTAGATTTAATGTCTTTCCCTCAGCTTTTACCGAGGGAAGATGGAGGGGAACTCCGCATAACGAGGGGATATGTAAAAATGGTTGTAACAATAAAAACGGTACGGCATATGTCAAAAACTAAAACTTGGCGCATATACTTTTCGATTGCCCTAGATATGACTCTTGGAGGCAGTTGTATATTGTTCCCCTCCTTAGAGGAATAGATCAGTCTACCCCACAGAAGGTGATATACCTTTTAAGGGATAAGGATCCAATTATATCAATTAGTGTTGCTAAAATTTTATTTAAGGTATTAAAATATAAGAAACTTCCGTAATGTGTTAGCTCCCTTGGTGACCCTGTGATTAGGATTGAGTATTATTAATATCGTAGCCAGATTAATTCTTAATCTGGTGTCTTTATTTCTTACTTTTGATTTATTGAGTATTTAAAGATTTACATGAGGGTTTGTAATTGTACTTTTCTCCTTTATCTTTTTGTATTATGCTTTGGTATCATGTTTTATAATGGCCTTTGGCTAAGTAAATAAAAGTTAATGAATGAGTGAAAAAAAATTGTTTGTTTTTACTCTGCCACCTGTGAGTTTCATGGAGTGTCCCCTAGTTTTAGTACTAGTTGAGAGGGTAAATAACCATTCCCAGTTTACAAGTTCCACACCACTCATGATTTTATAGACCTCTATCATATCTCCTCTCAGACGTCTCTTTTCCAAGCTGAAGAGGCCCAACCTATCAAGCCTCTCCTCATACGGGTGCTGTTCCATACCCTGGATCATTTTTGTTGCCCTTCTCTGTACCTTTTCTAGTTCCGCTGTCTTTTTTGAGATGGGGCTACCAGAACTGCACACAATATTCGAGGTGCAGTTGCACCATTGTTTTGTATAGAGGCATTATGACATCCTCAGTTTTATTCTCTATTCCCTTTCGAATAATTCCTAACATTCTATTTGCTTTTTTGACCACTGTGGCACAATGGGCTGAGGATTTCAGTATATTATCCACAATCACTCCCAGATCCTTTTCCTGAGTGGTATCTCCTAGCTTAGTACCCAGCATTGTGTACTCATAGTTTGGATTACTTTTCCCAATGTGCATCACTTTGCACTTGTTCACATGAAATCTCATTTGCCATTTAGATGCCCAGGCACCCAGTCTTGTAAGATCTTGTTGCAGCTCCTCATAGTCTGCTCGTGTTCTGACTACTCTGAATAACTTGGTGTCATCTGCAGATTTGATCACCTCACTCTTAACACCCTTTTCCAGATCATTAATGAATACATTGAAAAGAACTGGTCCCAGTACAGATCCTTGGGGCACACCACTTTTTACATCCCTCCATTGTGAAAACCGGCCATTTAGTCCCACTCTTTGCTTCCTATCCTTTAACCAGTTACCAATCCATAGCAAAACACTACCTCCTATCCCATGGCTTTTTAATTTTCTCAAGAGTTGCTTATATGGAACCTTATCAAAAGCCTTCTGGAAATCCAGGTACACTATGGGTATTTTCAGACATGACGGGGCCAATTGGCCCCAGCACGGAATCACCCCTTTGATTCACCGCCGGGGCCACTGTGTAACAGGCCAACAGACGCGGTGGCCGATCCCGGCAGAAAATCCGGGAGGGGGGGCAGGGCTGCACAGCGCAACGTGCGGCCGCACAGCCCCGCCCCCCCATGCTGCCCCGGCCACCTGCCCTCCAGGAGACGGGCAGGCACTGCAGCCAATGTGGCAATAGCGCCCGCCCGCATTGACCATGGCCCGGAATCCTGCTGCGGATTCCAGGCCGTGGTCTGGCGACAGACGTTACGGTCCCCTTCATCACGAGGGGGGGGGGGAGGAATCACATTCACCACGCAAATGGCGCCGATTCTGCCGGGACCGCCATTCGCATGGTGAATGTGATTCCCACCCCCAATGAATCCGTTCCCCCCAACAGACATTCTGTGATCGCGATCACCATGTGGGGATTCACTGTGGTTGACTGTGATCACGTAACATCTGAAAATACCCTATATCTGCTGGGTCTCCCCTGTCCACATGCTTGTTTACACCCTCAAAGAATTCCAAGAGATTAGTGAGGCATGACTTCCCTTTGCTAAATCCATGCTGACTCTTCCCCATTAAGCCATGTTTATCAATATGCCCAGTGATTCTGTTCTTAATGATAGTTTCCACCATTTTGCCCAGCACAGATGTCAAGCTTACCAGTCTGTAGTTTCCAGGGTCACCTCTGCATCCCTTTTTAAATATTGGGGTTACATTTGCCACCCTCCAGTCCTCAGGTACAGTGCCAGATGCCAACGTTAGGTTACAAATTACTACTAGTTGCAATTTCACATTTGAGTTCCTTCCGAACTCTGGGTTGAATACCATCTGGCCCTGGTGATTTGTTCATATTAAGCTTGCCAATTTGCTCTAGAACCTCCTCCAGGGTCACGCTGATTTGTGACAGTTCCCCGCGTGAACCCCGTGTGGATACCGTGAACATTGACATCGCAGAGCCTGACCCCAGCATTGCTGCGAGTGAAAACTGTGAGCGGGGGCAGTGACCGGAGCGGGACCCCAGAGGAGAACATGAAGGGCAGATATGGCAGAGGGCTGGAGAACTCAGGGCTGTCTCAGGATGGGAGGAGGAACTGTGACCAGCCCCCCCCCCTTGGAAACTCTGTGTGGGGTGTGTGGGAAATCCCCCCCTGAAATGGACTATCAGCGACCCCCCAGGAGGCATGCCAAATGATGGGAGGGAGCTGTTGCTGCTGCCGCTGACACACCCGATAAGGGGGTGGGGTCTTGGACTCTCGGCTTCCGGCCCGTCCACACAAAAGCCAGGAGCGGCCGATGGGATGCGGGCAGCATTGACATCATGGAGCCTGACCCCAGCAGCATTGACATCGTGGAGCCTGACCCCAGCATTGTTGCGAGTGAAAACTGTGAGTGGGGGTGGTGACCAGAGCAGGACCCCAGAGGAGAACATGAAGGGCAGATATGGCAGAGGGCTGGAGAACTCAGGGCTGTCTCAGGATGGGAGGAGGAACTGTGACCAGTCCCACCCCTTTGGAAACTCTGTGTGGGGTGTGTGGGAAATCCCCCCTGAGACGGACTATCAGCGACCCCCAGGAGGCGTGCTCAGTGATGGGAGGGAGTTGTTGCTGCTGACACACCCAATAAGGGGGCGGGGCCTTGGACTCTCGGCTTTTGGCCCATCCACACAAGAGCCGGGAGCGGCCAATGGCTGTGCCAGTGGCACGTGCCGAAGGGCGCAGCGGGGAAGGAGAGTTGATTTTATGACAATATGATGGGAAGGGGAGCTCATTCATGCGGGGCTTCGTCCCCTGGGACAGTTAGTGGGAAGGGAGGAGGGGGCTCCCCCACCTTCTGGTGGCAGCAGGAAGGGGGAGGAGTGAGGGAGATGAATGGTTAGAGGAGTTCATTATTTGATAATTTGAGGGGAGGAAATTTATTTTTCTGTTAAATGCTGTAAGGTTGTATGGAGATGACAATGGAATTATAAATTTTGTGTGAGTTAGCATTGGGATATTAGTTTTTGGATTGTTGTAAAAGATATCCCTCATCTTGGTGAGAGCAAGGGGAGGGGAAGATAGTTGCCCCCCCTGGTGGCAGCAGGGAGGGATTGAGAGGTAAATAGTGATGGATTTATATTTTGTATATTGATGGGTTTGACTGTATTAATTAAGGAGCTAACTAGCATTGGTTGCTGATTTATATTACGTGTATTGAATTTATACGATGTATTGATTTATTGTTATGGTCCATGTGGACCTTTTGTATGTTGGAAGCCGCCTTGAGCTGTTCGCAGGAGAGAGCGGGGTATAAATTAAAAGTCAAGTCAAGTCAAGTTCATATAATTCATCACCTACAAAGTAGGGCTCCGGCATGGGTATTTCCCCAACATTCTCCGCAGTGAAGACTGAAGCAAAGAACTCGTTTAGCTTCTCTGAGTCCTCCGTGAGTGCCCCTTTTACTCCCTGGTCATCTAATGGCCCAACCGACTCCCTAGCAGGTTTCTTGCCTCTGATATACTTGGAAAAGGTTTTATTATTTGTTTTTGCCTCTTTAGCAAGTCTCCTTTCAAATTCTTTCTTGGCCTGCCTTATTAGCACCTTACACTTATGTTGCCAGTGTTTATGCTCCTTTGTATTTTCCTCATTGGGGCTAGCTTTCCATTTCTTAAAGGATGCCCTTTTGGCTCTAATAGCCTCCTTTGCATCTCCATTTAGCCACAGTGGTAGACGTTTAGTCCTCCTGCTACCTTTTTTAACTTGTGGGATGCATGTAATCTGGGCTTCCAAGATGGTGCTTTTCAACAGCCTCCACACCTCTTGTAAACATTTAGTCCTTTCAACTGTGCCTTTTAGTTTCTTTCTAACTAGCTTCCTCATTTTGGCATAGTCTCCGTTTTTAAAGTTAAAAGCCAGTGCTGTACTTTTAATTAACTTTCTCCCTCCAGCAACTATGTCAAATTTGATTATATTATGATCGCTATTGCCTAGTGGCTCAGCCACAGTTACTCCTTGCACTAGTTCCTGTGTGCCACTTAGGACTAGATCTAAAGTAG
>QEPC01006051.1:850546-883762 GCA_003113815.1 Sphenodon punctatus | reverse complement strand
CTCTGCCCTCCCCAACTCCTCGCTCCCCTTACCTAACTCCTGCTGATACCTACCATCCAGTACAATCTGTTACCTGAGGTCTGTGTACTCACATCCTCACCACATGGACCAACCAGCCATCATTCTTGATGTAGCCAAGCGCGTGCACCTGGGACCTCGCATCTTCGTGAATGTTACACTCCTTGTCTCTCCCTCTGTTCCCCTTCCTTCGTCTGCCACACCAGATGTAATTGGCAAAATACTCTCCTCACCACAGCCCCCACCAAGGAGCACTCACAGACTATGAACCTAGGGGGCCGGGGGGTGGGGGGAAACCCCATCAATGACAGGGGATGCCACACCCACCACCTTACCCACTAACATCACCTCCATCTTGTTGGGATTCAGCTTCAGATGACTCATGCTCATCCAGTCCCTCACAGCTGCCAAACACCAAGTGAGAACAGAGACTGCCGGGTCTGGGTCAGTTGAAAAAGAGAGGTAGAGTTGGGTGTCATCAGCATATTGATAACACCACACCCCAAATCATCTCACAATTTCACCCAGAGGCTGCATATACACATTGAACAGGAGAGGGGACAAGATGGAACCCTCCGGGACTCCAGATGAGCGGTCTCGGGGAGATGAAGAACAGTCCCTGAGCACCACCTGCTGAGTTCTCCTGGCCAGGAAGGAGCAGAACCATTCAAGAACAATTCCGCCCACTCTGCAGGCAGGTCACTAACATCTCGGGGTCAATAGTATCAAAGACAGCCAACAAATCTAACAGAATCAGCAGGGTTGACTGGCCCTGATCCAATTCCCCGCAGAGGTCGTCAACCAAAGCCACAAGTGCAGTCTCAGTGCCATAGCCCAAGCAAAGACGGACTGCAAGGGATCCAGAAAACCAATGTGATCCAGGTGGTCCTGCAGCTGCCGAGTCACTACCCGTTCAATAACCTCTAAAAAGGGATGGTTAGAGTCAGGCCAATAGTCGGCAAGAGAGTCAATGTCAAGTGATGGTTTCTTGAGCAGAGGCTGCACCACCACCTCTTTGAGGTAGCTTGGCACTCTGCCCTCCTGAAGGGAGGCATTGACCAACCCCACCAGCAATGGCCCTAACATCTCCTGGGTGGCCTTAACCAGCCTGGATGGGCATGGATCTAATTCACAAGAAGTGGGTCTAACCACCCCAAGAACATCCCCCACATTGGCGGGTGACACCCACTGATGCCTGATGCTTGCTCCTTCCAAGCCACTGCATTCTCAGGAACAACTTGCAGATGATTATTGCCATTGCTGGGGCCATGGCTGATACCAACAGCCAGGCAACAACCATCACCACTACCTCCACTGTTCAATCACAGTGCTTCATAGAGATTCTCCATAGATTTTCCATAGACTCTAGACAGTGTTCCAAGAAATTTCAGCACAAATAGTACTACAAGGTTATAACCAGGACATGAAACAGTGCTGTCAGCAGGCCAAAGACTTGAGGCGCCTGTACAAGGAGATCCAGGACAAGAACTTCACCTCCAACCAAGGGAGGCAAACATTGCCCTATTACAAGCTCCCTAACCAGTTCCTCTGTGCGGATGGAGCAATTGCTATGTCCCACATTCTCCAGGGGCCAAAAGTGAATGTATATGTCTCCCCCACCACCCACTCCTGCTCCCCCCACAGAAGCCATGACTGCTGGTGGACATTTCTCCATGATCATTCCCAACCCGGAGCCAACACAGGTTGACACAGACACCATGACTCTTCATGGTGTATCCCCTCGAGCTCGAGAGCCAGCCCTTGTTTAAGGAGTCACCAGAGGTCCTGGTCAAAGGCACAGAAGACCTTTTGTAGAGGAGGAGGTGGAGGCAGAGGTGCAGAGCACCCTCATGAGTGCGGATGTTTTTTGCCTCAACTGTATGGTAATGCAGAAGATGCTAGACAGGGGGGTACAAGAGACACATGTTTGATTGTGGGTTCTATGGGAAGCAAGAGGAATTTCCAACACTACTGTGGGCAAGACCCCAATGGAACTGCATACTGCTACCTGCTAGTGCATCACTGCAAGCCGTGGATGCGAGAAACTGGGTAGTGACAATACACAAAGACTGATTGCTTTGATTTCAATTGTTACTTTTACTTTCAATTTTCATTTTAAACCCTCAATAAAGTATGCAATTTGCTCAATAAACTCAACATTATGGACATAGCATAGGTTTCCAGCTGTCAAGTGTTGACAGATATAAACCCAGTGTAGCATGGTGCAGTGGAACTGAAAGACTGGCCTTTGAAGGAGGCGCAGCTTGAGGCTGCAGAGAAGGTGCATCTCCCGGCTAATTGAAGGACACCTGTGGTTGGGTGTGGAAGAAGCCAGCCCAGAGATAAAGCCCAAGGGAGAGCTTAGTGCAAGAGAGAGTTGGGAGCATAGCACAACTTAGCCTCCAGAAGTGAGAGCCAAGGAGGGCTCTGCCAGTCTGCCCTGAGCTGGCTCCAGGAAGGGCTGTGCCTGGCCAACAGAGCCTTGAACAGTAGGGTGGAGAGAGGAGGCAGGAACTAAATGAGAGCTCTGCTTCAGAAAATCCCACTCAGAGGGGGTTGGCTTCAGGGTGTAGGCAAATGAACTGGCAGCCTACACAAGTGAACCAGGCTTGCTAGAGTGCAGGTGGGACTGTACCTGGCCCACAAGGGCTGTGAGACTGTATAGGATGGAGACGGTGCATAATGCTGGGATTTGTATAAGTCAAAGACATGTTGAGTTAATATCCCTGTGGAGATGGTGACTTTGTGAGACTGGTCCTGCAAGGACTTACCCCAGGCAAGCCCACACCCTGCTACATCCAAGTATGAAGCTCTATGGGTGGACAGGGATAGTAGGCACTGGAGAACCTTGTGGAGGCTCATGATAGCCCGGAAGAAAGAAACAGCTGATACGGCTTCTTGTTCCCATGGTTCATTGTAGCTGTGAGTCATCACGGATACTGAGAAGGGAGGACGGATGGGTGAAACGTGTCAGGGAAGAACACCTGCCCGTGTATTAGGCTTGTCCCACTAAACCTGAGAGTGGGGGCTTACCAAAAGCACCAGAAATACATGCAGGAGGCTGCCTGTTTATTAGGCTCTACATGCTAAATGTGTGAGTGGGGACTGCACGGACCAAACCAGACTCCAAGGGGCTAGCATCTTGTTTGTTAACACCCAAAGTAGCCAGAAGACGGTGCAGGTTAAAACAGGTTTGGGGCTATTTTAAACTTACTTTTGTCTCCTTCATATGCAAGTTACTCCCACAGAAAATCTCTAGTGCATCATCAGAGAAAATCAAATCAAGTATAAGGAATTCTACGTAAAGGGGTCAAATTACTCAAATTACTTACTTCTGAACTTGGCCCAAGTTCCAAAGAGCTTACAGTGTAACTACTGGAGTGTTCAAAATGGATTACGTTGGCTGTAATAAAGTGGCCCTCTAAGATACTGAGGGATTAGTTATATCCTTTTACAATGAGAGAGAGAATTTTAGAGGACACTTATGAGAAATACAGGTTGCAGGGCTGAATTGGCTCCAAGAGTCCTCATAAGTGTCTAATTTCTCATAAGTGTCCTCTAGAATTTGCATCTCTGTCCACCCTAACTTATATAGTGGGAGAAAGAGAGAGATCAACTAAGGAGGAGGAGACTTCAAGTCTCCAATGCAAGTTGCCCTGGTGTGGCTTGCTAGAGAAAAGTTTCAGTCAGCTTTAGGGAAGAACACCCTACAATAGATTACCAATGATAAGTCAGGAAGAACTGAGTGCAATTATCTATTACACCTGCCAGAAACGAGATTCAGCAGGAGCCAGGGCTAGACCCCAAACCCCTACACAGAATTACATTATTTCTGGAAATAAAGTGTGTCCCAGGAAGGAGGGGCGTTAACAGAAAATACTAGCTCAGTATGTGTTTCTGGAATACCAAGGTAGAAGCAATCAGAAGGAATCTCACACTCCTTCCCAGTGAGCTGACTCCAAAAAGGCAAGAGTTTTAAAGCAACATAATCATAGGGTTGCTATGCTATGCACATTTCGGGCATGTGCACATTGCAAACCTATTTATTTATTTATTTTTTAAAGTGAAAAAGTCACTTAAATGGCAAATTCTGCACTGGTTTCAATATAAAATCAGCATGTTTGTGTGGAATCTGGGCTGTGACCCCCTGGACATGGGAATATTCCCAGCGATCTCGTGTAAGGGCTTGTGGGGGAATATAGCTGTCATAGGCTCTACTTTCAGTTTGGTCTGCCGCTGGCCAACCCAACACCAAAGGTGAACAACCCTGGCTTGGTCAGAATACCCAAAAGACATGCTTATCAGTGCCAGAATCCAAGAAAGTTGGGTCCCCACGCAAAATGGTGATATAAGTCCCACCACAAATCATGTGGACCTGCAAGGGTTGCAGGGTAAGGAGCGTCTGGGACATGGGCAGACATGGGTGTTTGGGAGTACAGGGTCAGGATCAGGGCACCAGAACAGGAAAAGAGGGAGCAAGACTGAGGAGACAAGAGCAAGGCTCAAAGACTGGGGCTAGAAACAAAATTAGGGGGTGTAAGAGGATCAGGGAGCAAAGCTGGAGACAGACAAGGAAGTTGACATGCAAAAGAGTGGGAGTTGCTCCACCCAGCTTCCTGGCCCTACCAGCAAGCCTTCTATACTGGCTGGTGGCCAACCAAGAAGCTGGAAGGTATGAGGAAAGAGAGAGCAGTGGTACTGCCGGCCTAGCCGTTGTCCCAGAATTATCCTGGGAGTGAGAGTTCAAGAGCCAGGTCTTGATATCATCCTCTCCCGAGGGGGAACCTCTGAGTTCCAACAAGCCCCTGAATTAATCCTCTTTTGAGAGACAGAACAAGGGACAAAGACAGGACATAGGCTGGGATCATGGGACAGGGAAGGGGAAGAAGACACCATGGACAAAACACAGGTGGGGGCCAAGGCTGAAGGAGATAACCCTGGGTAAAAACAAACATGCAGCTGGCATGCCGGCTGCACATCCCAGGGAAGGCAGGTTGGGAAATGGAATAAACATTTCCCTGGCCTGACCCAGCCGGAGAAGGAGGCGGGGAATGCCGTGCGGCCAGCTGGCCCCTCCCGCACACTACAGCCAGTGCCCCACCCTCCACCAATAACAGGCAGCCATGTCTGGTGGCCATGGCAACCTCCCACACCTGGCCCAGAAATGAACACGCCCACTTGGTTCAGCCCACTACAGCCCACCTGGGCAGCCCGTGGGCCTGGTTCATTCTGGGCACATGTTTCCAGGCCAGCCGCCTACCCCATCAGGGTCTGTACCCACCGGACCTACATCTGGTGGCCCAGAAACAGATGTGCAGGGTAATGTGCTGGCCCAGACAGGCAGTAGCAGTTGAACCAGGTCCCCCGTCAGGTTTATTAACACCCTATGAAGGGCAGACAAGTGAGGGACAAGGCGGGGTGGCCTCCTGGTAGGCCATGTCACAGACAGTGCATGGGTCACAGGCACACGGCAAGCCCCGACTGGGTAAGGTGGCCTTATAACTAATTGAGTTGCAGACAGGATTTAGGCAGCAGGAGGGTGTCATGGCAGGGCAGGTCAAGGTTGGGAAGAGGCAGATTGCAGCACCATCAGGCTGGGCACTGGAGACTGAGATGCCTCTGGGGTCACAGTAGACAGCATCTGGGTTGGCTTAGGGGCTGGAGCCACTATCTGGGGTGCTGTGGGCAGAAGCTGGACAGGGGCCAAAACAGGAGTCTGGGGTTCTGGTAGAGCTAGCCGGCACACTGGCCTTAAGGCCTCAAAGGCCAAGGCACTCAGCCGCACCACCAGCATGGAAAGCGACTGCGACACCCCCTGGCAAATGGCTTCAATCTCCCTGAAAGGAGGTACCAATCCCTGGGGCATTGCCGTGGCAAGCACAGGACCTGGAGACAAAGTATGGGGCACCTCCGTGGCAGACACAGAAGCTGGGAATGTTGAAGTCCTCGGAAGAGTCAGCAGTTCTGAATTTTTGTTGTTGTTCTCTGTACCTTTTCTGGAGCCAGTGCTGGAGCCAGAACTGCAGACGTCGCTGAAGCAGAAATGGGGGCAGCTGCATGGGCGAAGTTCAAATCTCCAAAAACAATAGAGAACTGCCTGATAATAAAGTCTTCAAAATTCCGTAGGAGTGGGCTGTCTCACTCCAGGAACAGACAGGCCCAGTTCAGGGCATCCCTTCGAGAGAAGGCTAATCCAACACAAGAGTAAAGTCTGTGAGGTAGCCATGGGGCCAACACCCAAGGTGAAGCCAGCTTTGGGCTATGAAGTCTTGGCACTGCCAATGGTCTCCACAGAACCAGGCAGGCAGAGACATGAGTGAGCATGTGTGACAGCACACAAGCATGGAGCAGAGCAAACTGTAGGGGTTGTAGGGCGAGAGGCATCTGGGCCATGGGCAAACGTGGGTGTTTGGGGGTACAGGGTAGGATCAGGGCACCAGAACAGGAAAAGTGGGAGCAAGTGCAGTTCTGGTCGCCCCATCTCAAAAAAGACCTAGCTGAACTAGAAAAGGTACAGAGAACAACAACAAAAATGATCAAGGGCACGGAAGGACTCCCATATGAGGAGAGGCTTGGTAGGTTGGGGCTCTTTAGCTTGGAGAAGAGACGGCTGAGAGGAGATATGATAGAGGGCTATAAAATCATGAGTAGTGTGGAACTAATAAACAAGGAACGGTTATTTACCCTCTCAGCTAGTACTAGAAGTAGGGGACACTCCATGAAACTCAGGAGGGGCGGGGTAAAAATTTAATTAATAAATAAATATGGGTGGCAAGTTTAAAACAAATAAAAGAAAATATTTTTTCACTCAGCATATAATTGGGTTGTGGATTCTACTGCCAGAGGCTGTGGTAAGGGTCAGTACTATTGCTGAGTTTAAAAGAGGTTTGGACAAGTTTCTGGAAGATAGGTCCATTAGCAGCTATTAGCCAGACAGGATCAGGGAACATGACGAGAGCTGGGGGAAAACAACAGGGAATGGATCCCCCATTGTGACCTGTTGGGTGCGTCAGATTGGTCACTGTCGGAGACAGGATGCGGGACTAGATGAACCATTTGTCTGACCCAGTATGGCACTTCTTATGTTCTTAAGACTAGGGAGACAAGAGAAAGACATTGGGGAACAATGCACAAGGATTGGGGCTAGAAACAAAACAGGGAATGTAGGGGGATCAGGGAGCCAAGCTAGACAGACAAACAAGGTGAGCTTTCTGGTGCTACCAGCAAGTTTTAATGCTGGCTGGCAGCCAACCAGGAACCTGGGAGGTGTGACAAAGGAGAAAGGCTTATTTGGGAGAGTGGTTGGTTGAGCCTGAGGCAAGACAGAGCAGTGGTACTGCAGGCCTAGCCACTGTCCCAGAAACCCTGGGAGTGACAGTTCAAGAGCTGGGCCCTGACACTGACAGGGCCCCTCCACAGGCTGAGGCTTTGTAGGGGCGGGGTAGACATTTAATAAATATATTATATTTCATGCCAATACTTCTCATATCATTATATAGAGGTTTCAAGTTGATTCATATTTTTGCAAGTTTCTTTGAGGCCCCTTATCACATGGGCTCTATGTAGTCACACAACCTGCACATTTTTGGATCCAGCCCTGAGGCTTGTTCAGCACCTCTCCTGGCCAGTGGGCCCTCTGATGCTACAGATTCCCAGAGATTAATTAAACCTACCCTCCCCTGATGGAATACCAAGAGTAGTGCTGGTTTCCCCTCCAGCGCAGCTATCTCATTGCAATTAGAGCACCAGTACCAGTGGCGAGGGGAGGGGGGTAATTCATGTCCATGGAGTTAATTATAGGTAGAAATGGACTTTGTTCTTCAGCTGATGATGTTGCTCCTTTTCTCTTTCCAGTAAAAATATGAATATTATTTGCTATGTCCAGTATACATTTCAGAATCAATTTCTCATCTGCACTGAAGAGAAAAGTGAAAGGAAAGAACCTGTTCTTTGTTTATCCATCAGGTGATTAGACACTTAAACCTCACACAGGGAGAAGCCCTAGGTGGTCTTTAACAAGTGCTCAATAGTTTGAACCACTTACTACCAATGACACTACATGCAAAATGTCAACAATATTTAAATGAATGTTCTTGATGACAGAAAATTGGTTAGCTACCAATACAGTGGATTTTTAACTAATCCACCAGGTACCTTTGCAGTACTACTGTGCATCTTTCCCTTTATTAAAATGACATGTATGATTTATTATTACAATCCTTCTTGCACAAGCCATTCTACTTTAAATAAAAGGTATTTCCTAAAATCTGCACCTCCAGCTTGGACTCCTTGCAGTTGTGTTACAAGGTCATGCAACCAATCTTTTGCTCTTCCCATATTTCCATCAAGCTGGATAACTGCTAAAAATGATCAACACAGCCAAATTAGTATAATTAACCATAAAAATACTTTCCTTAACCATGGTTCATTAAAGTGTATCTGTAGCTCTATTAGAGTGTTCACACTAACTCTCAGGGATCTAGTGCAACAGACAGAATCTGCACCGTGATTCCCAGTGCTACTTACACTGATTTGCATAGTACTGCAGGAAAGAACCACACAGAATGATGCAAAGTCTTATATTAAACTGTATTGAACATTCCCAGAATCTTATTATTCTGTGAACCACATATTACTACAAAGATTAGCTTGTGAACTACAACTTTTGCGTTTGCAGTTTCACAGCTTGGCTATCCCAACCAGAGCAAAGAAAAGTAACACGAGGAAAGGAACTGATGTTTGCTTTGCTTCTTGTAAAGCTATTTAGCAGTTGGAATCTAGGAGAGTCATTCTCTTGTGACTAGAGCTGAAAGTTGTGATGTGAGCAAAAACCAAATTGGATGAATTGGGTCAATTTGAGTTGTTTCCAATGAAACTGGCTGATATGGAAAACTATTTGCTTCCTACCCGCTTCCCGGAATGAATATTCAGTGCATGTATTTCGTTTTGGTTATTTCAGTAATTTTAGAATTTTGGTCTGGTATTTTAGTCACTGGTATTCGGGATGTTTTTTTGTTCTATTTAGTACTATAGCAAAACAGGTTGGAGAGAATATATGTTTGCTTATTCGAAGAAACAAATATGCAAATATTGTGTCAATGACAAATATTCATTAGGATTCTCAGTTGACTATTCAAACACGCAGATAATGCTCACAAATATGGTATGGGACTGCATCTTCATTTCAACTCTACTTGTGATCAACCAGCTTTCTGGGGTCACATATTCAAAGAAGCTCATTATGTCTGAATGTTTGGGATTCCAGCTCCCATATGACTAGTTATTCAGTTCACACAAATGTAGACATATCTGAACATCTTATCTTTCAGGGCCAAATCTTGCAACTTTTACTCACGTAAGTAGCACTAATACTACTTACATGAGTAAAAGTTGCAAGATTTGGCCCTGAAAGATAAGCTGGTCTGATATGGATAGTCAATATGGATGGGAATAATATTTAATTATTATGAGTTTTATGGGACTGCTTGCATTAGTAAGGAAGCAGGATCAGGCCTTCGGTCTACACATTTGAATGACAACACACTCAGTTCAAGAAAGCAAAGATGAATATAACATGATTATCACAAATATTTGCTCTGTGGATTTAGGGTTGCCAGACTGCACATTTTTACCAGTCACTTATGAAAAATACATGTTACAGGGCTACACTGGCACCAGTGCAGCCCTGCAATATGTATTTTTCATAAGTGGCTGGTTAAAAATTTGCGTATCTGTGGATTGGTGATTATATCAAACTTCACTAGTTTTCTTTATTAGATTACTTAGAGCGGTGGTTCTCAAACTGTGGGTCACAACATCTGCAGATATACTCTGTATAGCTTTGTTGCTGTCTTGGGTCACACAAGATTATATTTAAATCTCAAAATGCAGTTTTGGGCAAAAAGGGTGAGCACAACTGACTTAGAGCACAGGTCACAAGGACTGGAATAAATGCTGGTTGCTTGCATGACATGAGTAGAATCAGGTTAACAGAAAAGGGTTAGGGGATAGGTGTTACCAGACCCAAGGCTAATGTGACCTGGTCCTTAGCTGGAGATGGAGTTATGCCAATAGGGAAATAAATAGAGAAGAAAGCCTGGTTGGTAGCCCAGAATAAAAAAAAAAAGGGAAGTGAGATTAAAGGTCTGATTGGATGATGCAGAATGTTACCATAGTTAGCTAAAATTATAATAAAATGGCTAAGCTTAATGAATAATCATGGGGTCACCATATTTGTTATTCTGGTAACAATGGGAGCTGTAAAAGTTGTCCCCATTTTCCAGATTGCTAGCTGCGCAGCTCATCACCCCAGTGACCTCGCCAGAGGGCCGCTTGGTCCCTAGCAGCATCGCTACTGGGGAAAGAAATTCTTCACTTCACATATCCTCTCATCTTTTCCTTCTAGTGGGTCTGATTGGTCAGTTAGGAGAGATTGAGAACACCTCTTCCAAAGAGACTCCTCTAATATAGACCACTTATTTAGGATTTCTAGTTTACATTTACCCGTCACTAATCTTTTATTGTTAAATAATTTATAGGTACTGTGTGAAATCATTTATGCATTACTGGATTTGGTTTCTAATTCATTGTCATGCATATCTAATCTACATTTTGTATCAGATATCCTTCTTTCTCTTTGTCTTGTGTTTTAATAAATTACTCCTCTACTTCTTGTAAACATCTTTTCCTGTGTGGTCTATTTCCTGAGTGGGGATGATAACAGCATATAGAACCTAGGCCCTTTTAAAATGAGCCGTGGCTGAGGGGGTGGTCCATGGGTGTGCCAATGCGATGCGGGTGCACACGGGCGTACACCCATCCCCCATGCATTCAGCAACATGCAGTGTCACCAGCTACTCCGTGCATGGGGGGTGGGTGGGGATGCATGAGAATGTATGGGTCATGGGAGCGCGCACACCCTCACAGTTACATGGGATGCTCCCCCACGTGGACAATGGGTGTCCATGCAGGGGAGTGTCTTGTGTAAAAAGGGCCCTAGACTGGGAACTTTGCCCAGGCAATTCCTTAATACTACACACTGAGCTACCTCCTATACCGCTATCCTACAGCAGTGACTACAGTTTGAGAAGGAGGTAAACCCTGGCTGACCTTACAATACAACTAGCTACTGTGAAATTAGGCTGCAGTTTCCCCCTGATCATTCTAAACCCTGAATAGGGTGGCCAGACATGCAAATTTTAGAGAACACGTATGAGACATACAGGTTGTGGGGCTGCATTGGTTCCAATGCAATGGAGCCAATGCATTCCTATAACCTGTATGTCTCATACGTGTCCTCTAAAATTTGCATATCTGGCCACCCTAACCATGAAGTATGTCATTTGTCTTTTGGGAGTTTTGCCATTGACTTCAATGAGTTCAGGACTGCAGTCTAACTCATATGATCACCTGCATTATTCTATTAGCTTGCTTAGCTACAAATGATTATATAACTATGTAGCTTCTCTTCATGTACCCAGACAGCCAATTTCAACATTTTCCTGGGAAAATGAATTCTATGGGTTGACTGTGTATTGCACATGGTGATGCGGATAGATATTCAGAATCAGAAACACATATGTACCTAACCTCCATTGGCTTTTAATTGAAATTGGGTACCTAATTATCATGGTGCCTTTGAAAATCTACTCCACATTCTTTCTTTGTTCCATTACACCTTTTTTAAAAGGACTTTTCTTGGTGGTATTATGCTGTGCATTATGAAATTCTGTAGGAGAGCTAGCTAAATATGGTTTTGCAAGCGCTGTCTACATTACAATAAACTATATTCAATGGTGCATATTTGGGAATAACATTCACCCCCCAAAAAACAGGTCTAAGCTATGGTTAATTTTTAAACTGCTGAAATGTGGTCACAAGCCTTAAAACCTCTTGTAAATAATCCCCCCATACATTTTCTAAGTGGTACTGCAGACTAACATTATCTTAATTGCTTACCTCTATTAAAATACACTGAGCCTAATTTTGATCTATACACCCACTTTTACCTTGTTCCGACTCACACACTGATGGAGAGCTATTCCTGATTTGCCTACCAGTGTGAGAGCAAAATGAGATTTGTTCACTACAAAAGCAAGTGTCACTGTGATTAACTGTTATTAGACTAGTAAAATCATTCCGCTTTACTTCTGACTAGTTAATTAACAAGCAAATCAAGATCTTGGTTAGAACCGCTTTGCTAAAGGATTTTGGCTTCAGAATTTCCTGATTGGTCTGGGGACCAATAGAGCACACAAGCCAATTCTGGCATTTCCTTTTCTAAAGGCATATGTGATTAATGGGGCATTTCATTGCTGCAAGTGAACTCAGGCTGAATTGTCTGCACTGCTTCATCTATGAATGAAGGTACTGAGAGAAAGCTTAGAGACTGAAATCTTTTGTTAGTGCCACCAGTCTTTGCTCCGATAATATCATTCCCCCCACCCAATCCCACCCAACTGGCCATACTATTGCCTCTGTAACAGACTCCTGGGGTAAGTATTGTCATGTTTATTCAGCTATTTGCCCATAAAAACCTGGGGTAAGTAAATGCCCTAGGTACAAGTACTAGCAGGGTGAGGTTGTGCAAGACCCATGAAGTAATTGCATAATTGTCCTCAGCAGGCACATATACGCTGAAACCAGGTGCTCAGCAGCAGCACTGCCCAGGATGTAAAGGTGAATTCCAGGAAGCAAAAGGTAAGGGAGGATTGATGGGGGAGAGAGTGGCAGCAGCAGGGAGAAGAGGTACATACAGGCCTGCATTATCAGAGAGTAACTAAGAACTCTAGACTGAGGGATGACTCTGGCGTAATTTCAGTCCTCTCAGAAAGGACAAAAGAAGGGACATTGTGTGTCAGTCTTTGCAACTTTATTTGTTGTTAAGAATTAAAGCCTAAGTTAGGACTGAAACTTGCCTGTCTGGCCAGCTGGGCCTACTTCAGGCACTGGGGTAACTGGAAGAAGGGCTTGCTCCTGACAAGAAGTGTGCTGCAAGACCTACAATTTATATATTTATGGTAGATGATATTTACTTATTTATTAATATTTTTATCCCACCCTTCTCTGAAGGCTCAGGGTGGATTACAAAACATGAAAATGTTTCACAATTATATGCATATAATTAGAATAATTATAGGGTATAGTAGAGGTGCCCAAATGGTGGGTCAGGACATGACCCTCAGTAGAGTCACACCATCTGTGGATGAGTTTGTGATCAGGATGGTATTTTGCATGCTTTGCATGTCTTTGATGTTGTTTGGGTCATGAAATTTAAGTCTCAAAATTGGGTCTCGCAGGCAAAAGTTTGAAAACCACTGGAGCATAGGATCATCTTCTAAACTAATTCCATCCAACTGGTCACCTGTGCACAACAACAGACAATGAAACCTTCAGTGCTGTATCACTGACATGTAATATGATGGCAGTTTATGACTGACTGGAAAGAGAGAGGGAATGTGCTAATTGAAAATGAGTGAGCTAAAAATCAAAAAAGATTTTGACACATTCACTTGAAACCCTGAAATATAGAAGCTGCTGATTCAAAGAATGACTAAAAAAGGATGTGTCCGCAACCAAGAGAAAGTAATTACTGCCTATGGCAAGAACATTGCATTTACAAAGGACGTTCGTGGAAAGGGGAAGGAAGAAGAGGAAAGTTCATGTTTGCTGTGGGGAGGGATAGAATTTAGAGGACAACTATAAGCGGCCTGTTCTTCTACTGTTTTTCCATTTCTAAACTTCTGTTTCTCTTGGTTGAGGAAAATATTTTACTTGGATAAAATTATTTTGGGTTGGACATTCTAGACATGCCCAAAATGAGTAAACTAAGGTCATATTTAATTCACAGATGACCATCAGGGGTCATTGTCACCACCCAGACTGGTCACCTGTGCCAAGGACAGGTCATAGAATTTTACCCAGTGACTCCTTTCACTTGTTTTGATGTTGCCTAGGTGCATGATTGAAATTCAGACAAGGGATGTTCCTTCCCAGACATGACAGGGTGTTCATTTCCATGTTTTGCTCTGGAGAATGGCTGACGGGAAACTATTGATGACCAGTTGCCCTTGCCGCCCGCACTGGAAAGAGTAGGATTATGGGAAGGAGGCTGCTGGTGGGCAAATTTCCCAAAAGAGAATCCCCTCACCTCTGTGCTTTCCTCCTTGAGGCTGCTCCATAGCAGAAATATACTCCTTCCATTAAATTGCCAATCTGTAAGTGTTCACCGCTCATGCACTTGTTCCCAACATGCTCATTTCACGTTGAGCACCTCTACAGGCATAGGAATCTTTCCACTGCAAGACACACTATAAGAAATACAAATCACTGCTTTGATTAGATATGAAGACCTGAAGATGTTTAATACCACTTTCAAATGGCATTAAATATATGCAACCTCCACACCCACCGCTGGGGTTAACTGATGTGGCTTTACTGGAAAGACCTTTAATCTGGACCTTTTAGTGTGTAGGCCGACTCTTCTTCCTGAGAGGAAATAAGGGCCCCTCTGGACTGCCCAGGGAAGGCCTGTACCCTGGAGGGAAAAAGGAGGGGGTATGGCCTGAGGGGACTGAAAAAAGAGATAACCCTGGAGAGCTCTCTACAGTGGGCTTAGAAAACCCTCAAGAGTCATTCTCTCCCCTTATCCAGGGAAAAGGCTAATGCAAGAAAGTGGAAGCTAAATAGGATCTTCCCAGGAGAGCCTAGGGCAAACCAGAAGTTGGAAATTTCTATCAAGGAAAACAAGAGGCTCTTCTAGGGCTAGGCTGAAGAAAAGTTCCGGTTCCTTGGTAGACTAGGCTAGAAGTAAGCGGGCTGTGAGTGTGAGCCTTGCAGGAGAACCTGTGTACCAGCTCCACATGCAGGAAGTGCTTCAAGACTTATCTGAGACACATTGGCTTCATTTTGACTGCCAGATGGCCCATCAGGTCTAACCTATCATCACAAAAATTGGGGTGCCCCAAAATTAATGCTAGGAAAAATAATAGAAAAGGAAAGAAGGAAAGGGATAAATCTCTTACCTGGTGAATTTCTGTTCTGGATCAATGAATTAAGATTGACAGTCTCTGACTGTAGAAAGGGCATAGCCCAGCTCGAGCTCCCAGGACAAGGCTGCCAAAGCTAAAACTTGGAGAAAAATACTTAACAAATAAAGTAATGCTGCACTGATAAACAACAAAAAAAGATAGATAGAAAGGAGGAAAAAGTCTAATCAACCCCCTGCCACCGCCTCTTGAACAGCCAAGTGGAATCTGTTTTGGGGTGGGGGGAAATAGACTATCTGCCTGACTAAAGAGAAGAATGGAAATTCACCAAGTAAGAAACTCCCCTCTCTTTTGGAGGGCAGACAGTCTTGCTGAAGGGATACCTCAAGCAGTGCCACTCCAGGGATGGCAGATTCCCACCAGCTAAGAAAAAATCTCCCCCAAATGTATTTTTCATAAGCCTTCTCATTTAAAGGGGAGGGTTGACAATACTGCGCACAGAGAGGGAGCAGAAGCACCCCATGCGGTGCTGCAGAGCCCACGGCACAGAGCAAGCACCGGCGGCAGGAGCATGAGGCAGGCAGTGCAGCCTCTAAGGCTCAGCTGCCGCAAGCAAAAAGGCCGTGTGGTCAGAGTGGTGTGTTTGGGAGACTGTATATGGGCAAGGAGGCTGCGGGACGGGTCTGGGAGAAAGCAGGAAGTGTGTGTGAGGGCAGATGGTCGGGGTGTGTGTGTGTGTCTGTGGGGGGGCAGGGAGGTTGGGTAGGTGGGCTCTGTGTGGGGAGGAAAGGGAAAGAAGGGAGGGGGTGGGAAATGGGAGAGGATGGCGATGTGGTGGGAAGTCCATTTCTTGTACCTAGACCCATTCCAACCTAGCTATGCCCCTGTAGCCATACAATGCACTTACCACGCCTTGGGCAGCCTTACCCAATGCTGCCATTCCAGGCAGCCTAACCACGCGATGCAATGCATTGCATTGCATACCTAGCAGCTTCCAGATGTTCCCCCACCACATGGTGGAGTGGGCAGCTGGCAGCAACACGCTGCATCCTCAGAAAAAGGTAGAGGACACAGCACATAGCACCCTTACCCAAAATGGTGTAAAGCTGCCAAAGGTGCAGTAGCTCATGTACCGGATCGCTGTCTGCACCACCACACAGTGAGGTCCACTGGGGAGCTTTGAGCGGCAGCCGCTAGCTCCAGTCCCATACGGCCATGTTGTGGCTGAGGGCGAGACAGTGGTTGGGAGGGCGGCAGGGCAGGGCACCTGCTCATGTGACCGGTGCCTTGACCCGACCCATGCCATAGCAGGAGGTCCAGCAGCAGCCTGCCTGGCTTCCCCACTGGTGGGTGGTCAACAGCCTTCCTTGCTCCCCACGGTGGCCCCTCAGCGTGGTGGCAGACCTTGCCCACCATGGGGCTGCACAGGGATCTGGCCCTTCACTCATGTGGCTGCACCTGCACCTGTTGATTCACTACTGAGTTCCACAAGCTTTAGCACACCTCCGTATAAATGATCAGAAACAACTTCCAAAATATCCAGGCAAAAAGAAACGGGATAAAGAGCATCCAGGGACACACCAGGAGAAGATATTTTTCTGCCATGTTACCATAGATCAAAGGTTCCCAAACTGTGGGATGGAACCTTAGGTGAGATCCTGCCATCTGCAGATGGAGCTATCATCCCATTGGTATAGGATATATTTTTCAATGTTTTTGTTGCTGCTTGGGGTCACATGATTATACAGAAGTCTCAAAATGAGAGAATATAGGCAAAAACATTGGGAGCCATTTCTGTAGGTTAGTATTATTATTGCTGATTTATATCCCACCCTATCCCGGACGGCTCAGGGCAGCTCACAATACATTAAAAAAGAAATACACATAAGTGATGTACATGGCAAGGAGGATCATGATGGCAGAAACATGTTCATGCTTGAAATGCCCTGTGGAACTATTGATAACTTGGTGTCAAAACTAAATAATCAGTGGTTGCTTTCCAGTGTTGCTGGCCATAATTCAACAGATTTAGATGGCCAGCCAAATGTAGCAGGTTCTTTGTAAGCTGTTTACAGTCACTTCTTCAGACTGTGGAACTTGCTTCAAAACCAAAATGCAACTGAGATGGAAAGAACCTGTCCAGTTTCCTTCTGAATAGGCCTAAGGACCTGGAAGACCTTGATGTACTGCCACAAAATGTCTTCAACCTATGCATGCTACCTTTTATAGGACACCTTCTTCCCCTTCATATACAGACCCTGTTCTTATGCAAGATATGGGGGAGTGGCTTCCATTTGAGATTTCTAATGAAAAAGAGTGGGTGTGGCTGGGTACTGCCTGTCACGCCCTCTGGGGGCACTGGCAGGCCAATGGGGAAGTTAGGTCTAGTGGTCCCAGCAAACATAATACTCCACTTCCCTACTTGAGTCTATATTAGTCCAAACAGGTTTTTTTCTAGGGTTCAGGAACTTACAGGGTCTTGATCCTGGAGTAAGTCCCTCTCCAGAAACCTATGTTTTTGAGTCAGTCTGGTCTCCAACCTCCCCCTTTTCATAGCCAGTCTGCTCCCCCAGATGGTATCTCCCACCTGAGTAGGTTTTAGGCACTTGGTCACAGAGTTCAAAACGAGCCCCTTCTGGGCATATAAGAGGAATGTTGCTACCTGTTAGCTCCTGTGATGCAGGGTTCCTTCTGGTGTTGTCAGTCTCCTGGTTGCCACACTCTTGGGTCCTCTGCTTGGCCTCAATTTGGTGTACCCCCACACCAGCCCAGTCCAACTCCTGGGATTGGAGAGAGCCTGGCTCCTTACTCCATGACAGTCCCCAGTAGACTGAGCTCTCAGCGCTCAAATACCCAGAGGCCAGTGACTTCTGTTCCTATTGGTTCAGCAGCATTCTTTACTCTGCTAGCACCTGCACAGTTTTAGCACCTTTACCAAACATGATCTGATAATTAATATGCACCCCTGCTCTTTTTATTCTGACACTGACTTTTCCCTACTACACTCCGCCTCCCCCTTTTAGACCGGTTCCGCTCCGTGAACCCATACCATACAGTAGGAAGGGAGGCAAAGCAGTCCAAAAACAACAACCCTGATCCCTGAAGGGAAGGTTCACGGTGGGGGCCATTCCTTCCCAACTCACTGGGCCCCAGGCCTGGGACCGTAGAAATCCAGTTACTGTCACAAGATTCTCATAGAGAAATGCAAGCAACATTCCCAGGGCTCATCAAAACAAGCCATATCAGGCCAGTCAAATTAAGACCGAAGGTAAGATTAATATACCTAAACTGTCACCCATCCAGTATAGTGCTGGACATCTTCAACTAAGTCAACCCCAAATCCCTGAGATGGGGTGGAAGCCAGGCCTTCCCAACACACTGGGCCTCAGCCCTGGGACTCTAAGATTTGTGTAGAAGTACCCACAAACAAGTTTGCACCACATAATTCCCAGAGCTGGGGTGGGTGGGAATTAAGTCTATATAGTCGTGCCCATTAGACCTGTACATCCAAAACGTTGCATCACCACTTTATAGACTGCAGGACCCTCCCCTCTTCCAGGGTGCGAGTACAAATTTTCTCACAAATGAATTCACAATGCTGTCATTTTGGGTTACGTGAAATAGCGTACCCTGCAACTCATCCACAACTCCCGCACTCACATCAATAAAGTATTCTGTTGCCAGACCAGATCACGGAGCAATCTGCCCATAACATCTGGACGGCACTTGTACCTGGAGGTCCACTGGAACTAGTGTTTGGGACCTGAGAGGCAAAATTACATCAATAGCACTGTATAAGTCAAAACCTGTGGCCATCTCAGAACCCTTTGTGGGTGTTGTGGCCCTTCCAGACAGTTTAACAAAGTGAAGTGTAGGCTGTCAAAATGCTTTAGTCTGAGAGGATTGTCAGACTTGCGCTAAAACCTCTTCCTACATACAAGTACAGTGTTGGTATAGAAACCAGGCATCCCTCCCTTGGATGATGCTCTGTCCTATTCCTCCAGAAAACATAAGTAAACTATGTTTTTAAGTCTCAACTGGTTTGTTTAGTACCTTATATTGAAAAGACTGCAATGCCAGGTACCACCAGATGAGACAGAGATTAGAATTTCTTATAATGTGTAACCATTTTAACATTGCTATTATTTGCTAGGTTCCCCATCTCAATTAACAACTGACCATGCAAAGGGCCCCTACTTACCAATGAATAGTGAGGCATTATGATAGAGTATTTCCGCTTGGGCGAAGACCGTTTACAACTAATATATAGGACCTGGTGCTCTCCCCCTGCCCATTCTTGTGACAGTACAGCTGCAATTGCTACAGAGAAGATATCTGTCTGAAATAAAAAAGGCCGGTTAAAGTCTGGCCATCAAAGTACCAGGTCTAAGGTCAGTATTTGTTTCAAGCAGACAAAGGTAGCCTCTGCATCCTGATCCCAATGCAACTGGGAGGGTGCCTTTTTCTTAGATGTTTGGTCAACGGAAACATAAGTTCTGCACAGTTTGGGATGTGTTTTTGATAGTAATTTATGAGGCACAAAAAAGTTTCCAGATCTTTTTTGGTTTGGGGTTGTGGGCTATTTTGTACAGCTGTTATATTTGAGGTTTGGGGTCAAATATGTCTTCTTCCTACAACATGGCTGAGGAAATTCATCTTGAGTTTTCCTAGATGATATTTTTGGGGCCGGCAGCTAGACAGGCAACCCAAAGGTTTTCTAGTACTTACTGGAGATGTGCTAAGTGGTCCAGTCATGTCTGGCTATAAACAACCACATCATCCCAACAGGTTGTGGGAAATCCCCGATGTTTATTTAGTAATTTGTCCATAAGACATTGGAAGGGGGATGGAGAACCATGAAGACCAAGCAACATTCATTTAATTGAAATGAAGAGGCACCCCTCTGGGGTAGCAAATGCTGTCAAGGGTTTTGAGGACTGAGATAGGGGAATTTGTCAGTAGCCTTTAGTCAAGTAAAAAGTTGATATATAGTGGGCAGACCCCAGCCTTTCTAACAGCTCCTCAGCTCGTGGCATCAGATATGTGTCTACAGAAGAAACTGAGTTGACATAGAAATCTACACACATTTGCATTGATCCATCGGACTTGGGAACCAGCACAAATGGGCTACACCAGGAACTCTTTGAAGACCAGGGCATCTTTAGACATAAAGATCGGCTGTCAAAACCCCTAAGCATGTGTTGGCTGTTGTGTGTAAGCACCATAATAATTCCAACACCAATTTGGGTACCTGTTGAACACATGATGTGAACACCATTGCATCACAAGGACAATTTGTGTGTTTTGGCTGAATACGTGGCCAACGTTGTGTCTAATGATATCACATAGCAGGTTATTAATTTATTTATATTTATTTTTTAAAATTGCTATCCCGCCCATCCTGCCACAGGCAGCTCTGGGCGGCTTACAGTAAAAAAAAAAAAAAAAAAATTAAATAGCAGGTACAACACGGGGAACGAAGCAGCAGCGCTTGCGTGCTGAGATCGGGTGGAAGAAAAACACCGATTTGCCCCAAGATGAGCTGTGTGTCTAAGCAGCGCCACATGGTGAAGACAGGGCCAAACTGGTGTTCATATCAAGGTCAAAACACACATTCAGACACTTGTTGACGTTATGTCTAAAGCCACCCACTATGATATCCCAGCCTAACATCTTAATTTCCTGATGGAGAGCATCTTGTAAACCTGCAGGGATATGATAACTCCATTGTTGAGGAACTGTGTCTGGATTTAAAGTGATCTGGTGCTCTACCTCCTTGATATAACCTGGCAACGCTGAGAACACATCCAGGTACTGCTGAACAAGTTGTTTTAGGTCCTGCTGTTTGTCTTCAGTTAGCTCTTCTTCTAATGTTATAGTGCTGCGTATGACTAGTAGCGCTATAGAAACGATAAATAGCAGTAGTAAATGTATGAGCTCCTCTGACTCTAATCCAAGATAGTCAGGGCCTAAAAATGCCTCCATTTCTTCAGTGGTAATACAGAGTGTTTGTCTTCCTTGCCATGGCTTTAACAAGTATATGTGTAGGATTTTAAGTCCATGGTCTAGAGAATCCACCTCGTAATCCACGGGGTCAATTTTACATTGGATTTCAAAAGGTCCTTGCCAGGAAGCATATGATTTACACATAGCATTATGATCTCGGTAGCATTAGGAGGACCCGATCCCCTGTCTGGAAAACACGGGTGCAGACTTTTAGGTTGTCATTGTTGCACTACTTAAAGACTCTGTTGGGCCCACTTTGTACAGTGCTGGAGCTTTTCTCAAATATCAAGCATGTGCTGGATGAGGTTCTGGACTTGGGATGGTCTTTCATTCCAGGTATCCTTTGCTAAAATCTAAATGCCTTTAGGTTGATGCCCATACAGCAGTTCAAAAGGAGAAAAGCCTGGGGAACTTCCCTTACAGCAAACAACAGGAAGGGAAGAAACCAGTCCCATGGGCATGGCGTATCCTGTACAAATCGGTGCATCGTTGCTTTCAGAGTCTGATTAAAGCGTTCTTTCAGACCATCTGTCTGTGGGTGATCTATAGACATGTACCGAGAATGAATTTGTAATAGTGCCCAGAGATCCTGCAACACTGCCGCCATGAAACAGGGCCCCTGGTCCATAATTATGACATCTCGGATGCCCATTCACTAATATATTGTCATCAACTCTCACATGAGCACAGAGGCAGTAGTTTTCCACAAAGTGATTGCCTCAGGGTACCTGGTAGCATAATCCACCAGGACTAGAATGAACTGATGACCCTGGGAGCTGGGACTGAGAGGGCCTGCTATATAAATACCCACACTTTCAAACTGGGTAGACACCAAAGGAATAGAGATTAGTGGGGCCCATAACAAGCCCATGGGGTGCACCTTTTGGCACTTGGGGCAGGAGGCACAATACCACTCCACTTCCTTGTGTATCCCTGGCCAATAAAAGTGCAGCATCATTTGAGCTAACGTTTTGTCTCTCCCTATGTGGTTGGTCAAAGGTATATCATGAGCTAAGTGGAGCAACGTTGCCTTAGCAGGCATGGAAGCAATCACTTCCTTGTTCTGTGGGGTCCATTCCTGAAATTCACCACAGTATGTCCTTATGTACTTCAAATTGTGGTAATGAATGTTCTGCTCCAGACTGCCTTACTTCTCCTGGTGGTGAGGTTCTTATAAGAGGGGATTGTTACTTTGTTCCCAAACAAGGTTGTAATTGGGCTCCAAATCTCCCATATTCCAATGGCCCTGCTTCCATTTTGCACAACTCCCACTCCTATGCCTTTGAGTGGGTCTGGCCTCCAACCTCCCCTTTCTATAACTAGCCTACTCCATATTGTATCTCCCACCTGAGTGAGTTTTTTTACTTGACCATAGAGTCTCTCTAAGAAGAAGCCTCTCCTGGGCATATAAGAGGAACATCCCACCTAGTAGGATGACTGTCCCATGACACGGGGTTCCTCCTGAGAGTTGTCCATCTCCTGGTTGCCATGCTCTTGTGTTCTCTGCTTGGCCATCTTGGTGTAATCCAACACCAGCCTAGTCCAACTCCTGGGATTGGGGAAAGCCTGGCTCCTTACTCCATGACATTCCCCCATAAACTGAGCTCTCAGCCCTTAAGTACCCAGAAGGCCAGTAACTTCCTGTTCCTATTGATTCAGCAGCATCCTTTACTCTACAAGTACATGCACAGTTTTAGTGTTTTCACCAACCACGATCCTACGATTAATATGTGCCCCTTCTCTTTTTATGTTGGCACTAACCTTTCCCTACTACAATTACCCTGGCTTAATTCATCCAAAAAAAGTAATGGCTTCCCTCACCCCAGTGTTTTTCTCTCCACTGCAATAGGGGTTACTTTTCCCACATCACCTCTATAAAAGGGGGAAAAGGTGTGTTATTTCTATCCAATCCCATTTCTCTCTCATTAAAAAATTAGGTGAGAGCAACCCTTTCCAGCCAGGACTTCCTGCCACAAACAGAAAGCATCCGTAAAGACAGACTCTCATAGACTCAGCTTGACCTTTCTCACTGAAAAGGAAAAGTAGAGAGGCTGTCTGTTTCAGTCTGTCTCCTACTTCTCCCCAAGTCAAGATGGAATTTTCTTCAGATTCCTGAACCTGATTTTGCATTAATTCCTCCTAATGATGACAAAATTAGGAAAGAATATTTTATTTGGTTCTGAGACAGCAGACTTCTTATTTTAGTACATAGGACAACAGTAAAGGGTAGTATATTGCCAACAACTAACAGCCCTCCTTCTACTGCTGTAACAGAACACAGTCATCACTAGCGGAAGAATATTGTCATGCTGAAACCACAGAGAAAATTTGATAAAAAGCTCAGAGGCAGACAAGCACTAGAACGGCCGCTTATTCATGTCAATGAAGTTTAGAGTACAATATGTTAGGAGTCCTATTTTTTTACAAAATCCACAAATAGTGTCCTTGGTTGCAAACCTTCTCAGACAAGAGCAATCACATGGATTTCACCTAAATAAGAGTGTCCCAAGACTGGGTATTTTAAACAGCAATAGACACACCCACACATCCACCCAACCCCCACGGACCTGGGCCCACACCTGAAGGCAGCATGGGTGGAGGTGTACTCCCATGGCCCACGCCCCCGCATGGAGCAGCCCAGGTTTCCCCCATTGCTCCGTGGGGGGGGTTATGATTGGGCGGTGCATGGGTGCAGGCACACACTGCCCACACATCCATCCTCCACCATTAACCCCTCCCCTCCCCTCACCGGAAGTGCGCAGCAGTGCATACGGACCCATGGGTTTGTCTAAAAACAGCCAAAGTATGGGTCTGATTCAGAGGCCATTTTCACACAGATGCCCCACTCTCACACACGTGCGGGTGGTGGGGTCATCCATGCAAAAGCCGCAGCAGGTCCGGGGGGGATCAGGGGTGCCCGTGGGAATGCCGTGGGTGGTGGGTGAGTGTGTGCGCTCCTGTGTTCCACCCACCTCCACTCATTGCCCACACACGGAGCAACGGGCACCAATGCTCTGTGTGTGTAGATGGGTGGAGGTGGATGGGGGTCCATGGGAATGCACCGCCCACTCACCATGCTGCCCCCCCCCATCCACACATGCACCCACACCCATTAGAAAAGGCCTTCGTAGAGGAGTCGCAGTGGGCTTCTCCAAAGCCAAAGCAGGGCCAAAGGGATTCTCTGCCTATGGTTTCAACATAACCAATTTTTTTAAAAGGTGGAATTTGGTCTGAAATTACTTGAGTTCCATTAGAAAGAATATGAATCATCAATAAAGAGAAAAAGACCAGAGTTAATTATTTTAACCAGGCAAGTCAGGCGTGTAATGCTTATGTCCTGCCTGATGATAAAACTAACCAACAATTACTATAATAGTATCACTATTATTCTAATTAGCTATTCATATTGTTCTGAGCCAAAAGGATGTAACCAAGTTTGTTTTGCTAGTTATTTATTTATTATAAAATTTGTATGACGCCGCCTCATGCTAAAAGCATCTTGGGGCGGCTAACAACATATTAAAAAACAACAACAATACAATTAAAAACCCCACAGTAAAACAAATCACCCCTACCCCACCTTAACCCAACCCACCCAGCCCATCTCCCTCGGGAAAGGCACGGAACAGCCAGGTCTTACATTGTCTATGGAAAGAGGGGAGGTCAGTGGTCAGGCAGACCTCCGGTGGGAGGGAGTTCCACAGCCGTGGCGCAGCCATAGAGAACGCCCTCTGCAAGGTCGACACTTGACCCGGGGGTCCTCAAGGAGGGCACCCCTCACCAACCACAGGGGCCGATCCAGGATCCAGCGGGTGAGGTGGCCCTGCAGATGGGATGGGCCCAGGCCATTTAGGGCTTTAAAGGTCAACCCCAACACCTTGAATTGGGCCCAGAAGACTATCGGCAGTCAGTGAAGAGAGCAAAGCACTGGTGTAATGTGCTCGCATTGGCCCATTCCCATTAGGAGACGAGCTGCTGCATTCTGCACCAGCTGCAGTCTCCGAACCAGCACCAAGGGTAGCCCCACGTAGAGTGCATTACAGTAGTCCAGTCTCGAGGTTAAAAAAGCATGGACGATTGTGACCAGATCTGAGTCTGAGACATACGGCTGAAGCTGACGCACCAGATGTAATTGGCAAAATGCCCCCTTCGCCACAGCCGCCACCTGGACATCCAGGCAGAACTGTGGGTCCAGGAGCACCCCCAGACTCTGAATCTGAGATACCAGGGCAGGACGGACCCCATCAATGATGGGGGCCACCACTCCCCTGGCCTTCCCCACAATCATCACCTCCGTCTTCTCAGGATTTAACTTCAGGTGACTCGCCCTCATCCAATCCCCCACAGCCGTCAAACACCGGGTAAGCACTGAGACCGGCAGGCCTGAGTCAGATGAAAAAGAGAGAGATAGCTGGGTGTCATCAGCATATTGATGACACCATATGCCAAACTCCCTAACAACCTCCCCCAAAGGCTGCATATACACATTGAACAAGAGAGGGGACAAGATAGAACCCTGCGGGACTCCACATGTGAGGCCCTGGGGAGAAGATGAAAAACCACCCAGCAGCACACATTGGGTTCTCCCAGCCAGGAAAGAGCGGAACCATTCAAGAACAGTGCCGCCAATCCCTGCCCGGTCCCACAGCCGAGTCACCAACAACTCATGATGCAGTTAAGTAAATACTGCAAATAATTTTAATTAATTTCCCCAAAAATGTCCATTTAGAAAGACAATTTTCCCTCCATGCTTTCAAATCTTCCAGAAATTTTATACCTCTACTCTAGATGTTGCATTCAGATATATAACTCCTGTATTTTCTCTGCACCTTTCCCATCACTGACCCCAACTGAAGTTCCATATGGGTAGCCCATGGACCCTACTTCCATACAGCTTCTGAGACTTAACCAACATGGCTGACGGTTTTACTATGTCAAGCAAGGCTGGAATAAAAGCTTCTCTCTGGACTGGCCAGTCTGCTTGTCCTTTTGGAGTCTCTTTCAATGTGTCTCCCAATCTTTTAGAGTGCCTGTATATCAGACTTTAAAAACCTTCCCCCTGGGGTGTCATTTAATAGCAGAAAGCAGCGCCATTCCCGTCTTATGAAGTGTTTTGCCTCCCTCTCTCTGCGACTGATACATCAGTCACAATTTACATAACGGGAATTCACTCTGATTTAAGTAGTCTCACTGTGATTTTTTTTTCTCTCTTCAAACTTGGAGAATAATTGCAGCTAGGCAGGAAATGGAATCTAATACTGCCTACTAGTCGGAAGGTGATGCAGAAAAATACAAGGGGTGTAAGTCTGAGTGAGAGACAGAGACAGAGACTCAGGTAGTGGCAATACTTCAAATGAGATCTGAAACCATGTATTCCCCTAGCAACGTTTTCTAAATATTCTGCAAATACACCAGCAAGGAGAGTAAGAAAGCTAGCAACCTGGGCGAACAATTTGTCCAGTGACATAAAAGCAATTTCAGAACTCCTTTGAGGTTCCAGTATATAGTCCCATGTGGTACTGCCCGTCAGGTCTTCAATAATAACAATCTTTAGGCCTATTCTTTTATGACCCTGATGTGCAACTTCACAACTTTTTCAACTGATACTCTGCCCACTGTGACTCCTCTACTAAGTTTGACCTTCACCTGGAGTTTAAAACCCAAAGGACAAATTACTAGTCGGTTGCAGTCAATAGAGTGGTTTGGCTAGTTGCTCCTCGCATTTCTCTTTTCTACACTCATCTAGGGGGTTTAGAGTTATTTTTGCAGCGCCTAGGAATGGGATACATTGAGGCTCTGGCCCCAAATAAGATGCAAATTATTGACACTGGTGTCAAAAGTAAATTCCATCAGGTCTAAAACTGGAATTTTGAGTCAGAATCAGCTCGGTTTTTACCTGTCAAAGCAGGTTATGAGTGCCAGGTGTTACCTGGTGCCGAGTTCTCCTCCCTCTTCCTCCTACATTTTCCCAAGGGATGCTATGCGCTGGATGCAATCCATCTACACTCGCTGCCATTAGAACGGACAGAAATTCAGTAACCTGAAGCACCTATAGATGGGGCTGATCCCAAACAAAACTTTTCCCTTTCAAGCCAAGGATTTGCAGCTCCAAATCCCGAGGAGTAAATACACCATGACCAATTGGGTAGAACGGACCAAAGCCAGGGATCTTCCCTCTCATCATGTCGTTAGGGGACTGTAGCCGATTTAATTAAACTTGCTGACTGCTGATACACAGCGAGATTTGTGGCGCCCGAGGGTAAAAACATCCCTTGGACAAGCAAACAAAACAATGTTTGGGACCCCTTTAAATCTCCCGGAGCTGATGGGAATGAATGATAGGAGGAAGGCATAAGAAATTACCTAACCCCGCGGGCAGACAAGTCCACATCCCCTGGGAGAGGTTAACAAGCTCTTGTTCAACAAGTTCAAGCAGCCGGGAGAGCCTCTGATTTGCTTTAAAGGAGTATTAATCTTTTAAAGATCAGGGGCTCTGATTAATGGGGCCTCCAGTCTCCTCCCTCCCCCACACACGCACGCTTTGCAGGTGGAGGGAGGGGAAGCTGCTTGCTGCAAAACTCGGGGGTAGGGGCACCAAGCACTAAGCTGTTCCTACTTTGGAAGCCAATCTGGACTCCTGAGACCCAACAAGCAGATCAGGTTTGGGGGAGGCAGAATCCAGCCCTCGGCAGCTTGGGGAAGGGCTTGAGTGGGTTTGACACCCCAGAAGGGAGAAAGGCGAAAGGAACTCTCCAAAACCATCCCCCTCCGTCTGTCCCTGTAAACATGCATAAGCGCACTGCAAAGGGTCGCTTACTTACCCCTGTGCCAGATCCAAGTTTTACCCCAAGGGACTGACTGGCCTGAACTGACACCTTTAAGCCCAGAGAGTGAGCAACCCTCTTTCATCATCAAATCAACTCCCCACGTTCCTCCCCCGCAACACACACACAGTTCCAGCGATGGGGGGAGTGGGGATAAAGGGAAATCGGATTGTGAGCAAAACCCAATCTCAGTTAAAAAAAATAAATCGCTTTTCTTAGAGCAGAGGCACAACCCAGAGAGAGCTGGGCAAACTCTTGCATTTTCTGTGGAAGCCGCTTGGAGGTTCATTAATATCATTAGCATTTAACCCCCTCCCTTCCCCAGCACATGGCTGACGTCACGCAGCGCCAGGAGCTGGGAGGGGGGAGGCAAGTTAAGTGGACAAGGGGCGTCCTCTTCCCCTCCCCACTGCTGCCTGTCAGAGCTCCTGGCTGGGGATATTATAGGGTCTTCAGGCTGGAGCTCAAAGCACAAAGTCACCCAGTGTAATGAACTTCTGGAAACCTTTCCCTTTTTGTGCCATTCACTAACTGAGAAGCAGAGCCTGCCTCCTCCGACGCTCCCCCCCTTCCCCTTCCCATTATTTTTCAGGCTCTGATCTCTCCCAGCCACTCCGCATAGATCCCCGCTCCCAACCCCTGCCTGCCTCGGCTCGGATCGCTCCTACCCTGTGACTAGCGTTTTCAAGCGCCAGCCCAACTCTTTGCAAACGGTGTTTTGCCTTGGTTTTGCCTTCTCCTCGGCTCCCGGAAAGGAATTTTTGTTTGTTTGTTTGTTTCTTTGCAGAAACAACCATCCTGCCTTGTCTCCAGAAACGTCCCTAAGAGGCTGCCAAAAGCGGCTGGGGAAGAGGATGTGTCCATTTCCAAGGTGGAACGAATTCTGACCGCTTGGAAAAGCAAAGCACCTGTCACCGAGCGAGAAACACCGGAGCAAAGACAGAGAGAAAGAAAGCTCCGCAAAGCAGCCGGCCGGCCTTTCGCCCAAGCGAGCGATTCCCAAGAGAATGAGCAAGCCGGCAGGATCAACAAGTGGGTAATACGCGGGGCAGGCTCCTAGCCGCCTTTACAACTTACACTGTCCGCGCGTTTCGTGCAAAGGCTGCTTGGAGCTGAAGTAGGAGCTGACTAGCACCTAGTCAGTTTTCATCCGGGCTGGGAGGGGAAAGCTCTGGGTCCCTGCTCAGCTCCTTTCCTAATGGTTGTTGTGATCCCACGGCCCTTTAACTAACCCGTGCTCCATATTCGCTCGGGCACATGCTTATTGTGGCAGCAAGCCGTAGCTGTGTGCTCCCTGCAGCCAGGCGTTTATATGATTGGGGGGGATGTTTGGGTTAAAACGGAGCGCTCTTTATCATAAAAGGACCTGTATAACCTTATTTTGCAAGCCTAGTTTATATATATAGTGTGTGTGTGTGTGTGTGTGTTTTTTTTATAGGTGATCTGTACACTTTATATAAAGTTTCCAACTTCGATCGCTCTCCATTCTACCGAATGGCATATACCAACTCTGTGGAATGAGGATTTCAGTGTACACCATTTCCAGTTCGACCCAATAATCCTGTCAAGAGGGAAGCAGAAACAACTTAAAAGTCACATTTTCCCTTAATCCTAAATCCGCGCACCTCATAACTGGGGAATTTAAAGTATGACTAACCGCTCTGGCAAAGAGTGGTTCGATCGGGATAATCCCAAAGGGGACTTGGGGAGTTTGTAATATGGACGAAGCCAGCGACAAAAGAAAGCGGGGAGGGGCGGGGTGGGGAGTCACAATCTGATTAAATGTATGACAAGTGATGGGTTTAGACAGTTAGGGGGTGCGGGGGTGTTTAATGGCATTATTTGGGGTAACGGGGGGGGACTGTAAGGCCAATATAAAAGTGAATGGGGAGATTGGGGCCCGCGTGTGTGTCTGGAAGGAACTATCTGTCCCCAATTGCTGCAGCCCAGCTCCCGCCGGCGTGAGACACCATGCTTGTTTAGCTTGTGGGATCCCGGCTTCCCTGAGTTTTGCCCCTAATCCTTCTTTGTTTCTTGGCAGTTTGGATAAAGGGGGTGGGGGTTGCTTCTTTTGCTGGGTGTCTGGCCCTTCTCGCCCCGAATCTTCTTCTTGATGTTTCTCTGGAGATGGGGGTTGAATCTAGGGATTTCTACTACTGAGGAGTGGATCTTGGGATAACTGGCGATTTGTATTCAGTCCCATCTTGCACCATCCGGCAGCGTTTTTCTTTTCTTGTCTTTAAAAAAACAAACAAACAAAAAAACTTTTATTATTTGTTATTTTTAATATGATTTTTTACTAACAAAACCTGGGTAAAAATGTACGGGCAAAGGCTAGACTGTGCCGCCTCCAAGACACCCGAGGAAGTGGATTTGGGAGAAGAGAGGGTAGGTAGGATCGGGTCCTCTACTTCCCAAAGCAGCAAAGGCAATAGTTTCCTGGTTTAAAGTTTGTTTTGGTTTGGGGTTTGGTTTTTTTAAATGGGGGTGGGGGGGGATTAAAGTAAAGAATTTGCCCCTGAAAATACTAGAGCTTTGGGGAAAGAATAATCCGAGGCGATTTGGGGCCCGCTAAGCGGTTTTCTCCTTGCCTTTCTGTGCGATAGCGCTCTGACTTCTGTCCCGCAAGAGTCCAATCCCATTGGGATTGTCCTCTTTCCCCCCCTCCCCATACCCGCTTTTCCATCGAGGTCGATTGGAGGTGTGTGTGCATTAGATTATCAAAATACATGCCCTCCCCTGCCCTCCAGCAGGTAGGTCCCTTCCGACGAGATGTCGGGAATGCAGAAAGCTAGGGGCCGGGAGCCACAAAGCACTTACTCCGGAGTAGTTTCGAAGGCCTTCAACGACACTACTCCGCAGTAAGTGGTTTGTGGCTGGTGGCTTCGGGCGCGGGAGGGTCCACTAGCCCACAGCGAGTTGGCTCCTGAGGCTAGTCCTCCTGGCTTTTAGAAGAGCGATCATCACCTCCCAACCGCTCTGCTTAAAGGTTTTACAGGATGCCCGCTGCTTCTCCAAAGCTGCTGGGATTTATTAGCCCAGATTTAATTCCTATCAGTGAGTGAGGTCCAAAGGGAAATCTGCAAACGGTTCCTGGCGCGCTAATGCCTAATGGGGCCATTGGAGCTAGCGCTGAGGCCGGGGAATGGGTTGGCTGGTGTCACACAAGTCCGGAGGGGGGCGGGGCGGGGGGAGACTGGCTTTTCTCCTCTGCCTGAGTTTTGCAGCCTGGCCCTCGCCCCGCTTTCCCTCCAGTGAGTCTAGAGTTATGTCAGATGTGATTTCTGCCTGGGTGGTAACAAGACCCCATCCAGCAGCCCCCTCCAGCCCAGACTAACTTCTTTCAACAGCCTCTGATGGTAATTACAGTAATCGAAGCTGCCATATATCTTTAAGCAATTATGACACACAAAAAGCCCCGAAGGACCCCCCGTCGGGGGGATGTTAAAAACGGTTTCCCAGTTCAACCAAATTCCATTTTCTTAACGCTGGACTTTCTGAGAGCCGGCTCTCTCTCCTGAAACGGGATCTCTTTTAAAGAGGGTTAATCAGTTATCTCATGACCTCCTGTCAAGTTAACATTTAGCTCTCTCATTTTTTCCCCCCTTCATATTTGTTCTGCTCAAGAATTTTCTCATAACAACAAACTACGTCTGCGGGTGCGTCCTTAATGGGCTGGGAGTCTGGCACGCAGCGAGCAGAGTCAGTAATAGCTGTAAAAGTGATCAGATGGGACTGACACATTTAGGACTCTGCTACTGGAAGAAGAAAGTTTAGAAGATATTGAGTGACTCAACAGGCATGTGTGTATGTAGAAATTGTATAGATTCAAAGTTTGGACTCTGGAAATAGATCACTCCTAATATATTATATTAATTATATTATATTATATATTTATTTTATATTTATTATTTATATTATATAGATACCAATTATTTTATAATATATATATTAGAAGTGTTTGTGTATACCACACTTCTAATCTATATTACATATACACATTGAATATATATATATATATTCTATATATATAATGTGTGTGTATAATTACACATATTTTATTATGTACATATATATATTACACAATTACTTTAAATAAAATAGAAAATTAATTACTACAAATATATTCAATTCCCACTACCCTTCTAGAGAGCAAATTTTTGAATCTACCATTATTTACTCTGGTAGATTTACAATTTAACTTTTTTATCAGTTCTATAATAATAATAATAATAACAATAATTAATAATTAACAAATAAATTAATAATTAATTAATAATACAATTAGGTGGAGGGGGGGGAGAGATCTCTCCAGCCATCCACCCAATGCAAAAGTCTGTCTCTGCTTTTGTAATTAGCAAAGGTCTCCCAGATCTGTGTGTTTTGTTTGCGAGGGAAGGCTAGCGCGTCGGTCAATTTCCCCAGACTGCGAGTTGGAAGTTTCCAAGCTGTTTTGCAGTGGGAATCCGAAGCTTTAGGGTTGCCTGTATGAAGACAGCGATGATTTTATCTGCAAAGTGCAGGCAGATAAAGGCAGTCTTGGATTTGCATAACTAAATCCCAACTTCGGAATGCCTGGGAGCTCTGGGAGCTTTCCCTTTGCTCTGGGGGTGACATGCAACACAAGGGGATGGCACCGTTACATGTGCAATTTCGCTGTCCTTTCTTCCCTGCATCCTCCTGGCTGGGTCTGTGACTGTGTATGTCTGTGTGTGCGGAAAGTCTATCAGTGGCGGCTGAGGCTGAAGGGGCGGAGGGGGGTGGGGGGGAAGTCGAGTGCTCCCCCTGGCCTGTTGGCATTGTGTGATATCCGAATTCCCATGCTACTCTTTTTGACGGGTCACTGGTGACCCAATAGGCAGGTGGCAAAGAGGGCTTGTAATTACACAGCCCCAGAAACCATGCCTTGTCCCCAAACCCTCCTCCTCTGGGCTTCTACCTGCAGCCCCAAAGCCACAGCTAACAGGAAAGGCTTGGGGGAAGTGGGAGAAATCCCCCGAGCTGGACTTCTTGTTATTAATTGCGTAAAAGTTTTCTATTCTTTAACCTCTGCTCCCTCCTCACCCCGCCCCCCTTTCCCAGTACCTAACCTAATCCCCATTCCTCTAGCTGTGTTGTATATAGCAGCTGTCGAGTTTCATTTAGGGGAGAAGCTGCCAGCTTGTGCTGATTGGAGGCAGTCAAACGAGTTTCAATGGGGGAAATCATTAAGTTAACACTTTATCTAATGTTCCTATTGTCTGCCGGGAGGCATTGTTTTAGAGCCCCCGGATAGACACGTCTGAAAGCATCTCAGGCTTCCAAATTCTCTAGGGAGTAGAGGAATCTTTCCTGCGCCCACCCCTCCCCCTTTTATCCGACCCTTAGACACCCCCCCCCCC
>QEPC01006051.1:821368-850538 GCA_003113815.1 Sphenodon punctatus | reverse complement strand
CCAGGCGTCCCGATCCCCCCCCCTTCCGCCTCTACCCCCACCGCAGCCGACGCGAAGCAAAGAAAGTTGTCCTAAACCAGGCAAGTCGGCAGAGCCAGAGGCTGGGAAAGGAGAAGAAGCGTAGCAAGTTATTTGGGGAGAAAAGGACACCCTTTGAACCTGATCCTAGGAGAGAAGGGGGAAAGAAAAAAGAAAAAGAAACTCCAGCCCAGTGGTAGCGATTTTTAACTAGTTTATTCACTTTTGTTTTTAATTATCTCCACGGCCACTTTTTGATTTTATTTTAGTGCACTTAAAATTGCAATCAAGCGACTGAAAAATAAACACCATAAACACTGTGAAAGGAATGGATAGATAGATAGATAGGTAGATTAGATAGATAATGAGCTTGTTGCTGTTGAAAAACCCAATGCTCATCCTTTTTTTTGTTGTACTGCATTGCATGCATGTTGAAACTTTCCACCGTACCTTCTAATGAATGTTGGAAAGAAGCACTCGCTAGCTCTCGTTGCTAATACTTGGGGGTGACTTCAGTCTCTCCCAATCACAGACTGTAGTTCCCTCTTTGAAAAGCGCTAAAGAGAAGGCCAGGGGAAAAACCCCAAACAATTTCCCCCCTTAAGGTTTGCTGCTGCTGCTACAATAATCTTTCATTCCCAAATGGGTCTTGGTGATTATCAAAGATCCAAATCAAGGTAGCGGTGCATGAATAATGCTCATTGTAGAAAACTGACACTTGCTCAAGGAAAAGAAGGTTGGCTATAAAATCACTTCATTATTTGCTTTTACCGCAGCGCGGCTGCTAATCCCTTCAGAGGTCAGGTTGCTTAGCGCTCTCTCTCTCTTTTTCTCTTTTGTCTCTGCTTTCAGGTCGTATTTTAGACATCCCTTGTAAAGTGTGTGGGGACCGCAGCTCCGGGAAGCACTATGGGGTTTACGCCTGCGATGGATGCTCGGGATTTTTCAAACGGAGCATCAGGAGGAATAGGACCTATGTCTGCAAGTCTGGAAATCAGGTATCCCTTCCAAGCCGCCAGTTTCCTGAGAAGGTCCTCTCTTCCCCTCCTCCAAGTGGATTTCTGTCCAAAATACCTTGTGCCTTTCCCCTTCCACTCCCTAACCCTGAGCCAATGGCAACCCAACACGATGGTGGCCGGCTGGCTAGTCAGTTTTGGAGCAAGTGGGTCTGCCATGGGTTTGCAATTTGCACTAGTCCTGACACGCCTTTTGCTTGGGAACAGTCCGGCTAAGGGAGAGCTAGAGGTTTCCAGTCACATCTTAAAGGCTAGAGGATTCTGCCTCTTTAAACAGCAAATCAGTCGTGTCGATCAAAGATCAACCACTCGGTTTCAACTGGTTGCCTGCAGGGGTCAGGCAAGAACTTGCCCTCCAGACACTGGAGGAGTCGGGCGGGCTATACTCTTCCCGGCCACTGACAACAGGGTTAGGAAGCATTAGGTAGGTACTGCTGCCGGAGAACAGCAGCACCTCAGTGCAAGAGGAGCTCCCACCCCATGGGAGAGCAGAGCAGACTGGAACGTATTCAGTAGCGCGAGGTAGATTTATAACTGCTGCTGCTGCTGCCGGGACAGTCTCCCCATCTCCAGGTGGCTAGCTGGCACCGCATGGAGGTCCTGTGCTGCAGACCAAGTCTGGCGAGACTCACACCTTGCAGCTCACCCGCTCAGGCAACAAGCAAGCAGCCCGCCAACTAGCTTGGTCCCTCCTGCTTCTGCTTCCTGCTCCCTTTCCTCTCCTCCCTGTGGTGGCTTCCCCTTCCCGCACCAGCCTCTCTTCATCAGGAATTCGGGAGCATCTCAAACCCTCAGACAGAAGCATTACAAACAAAGGCAGGGGGGGAAACCAACCCTCCGGAATGGTTGTGGGTTCTTCTCCGCCATCTAGAGCAGTGGTGGTGTTGGGGCGAGCCCTGGGGCAAAACTAGGAATCCCCAAAGAATCGGTGCGGACTGGGGCGCAGAGTTTGGAAGGAGCAATTCTCTTTGCCGCCTGGGACACGGTGACTGACTCCCGACTCCATGAGCCGCCGTCTCCAAGCTGTAGGCCTACGGCTTCAGTGGTGGCGCTGCTTCAGAGCAAAAGGTTTATGGATCAGGGACCTAATCTCCCAAACCACTAGAAGATTAGGGCTTTTGAATGCACTCGTACTTTATTTACATGTGTTACTTGCAAATATTATTTCCCCCCCTCATCATATTTTAATGTATATTAAGAAAGGATTTTTGTGTAGCTTTTAGGAGCTGGGCCCCCATTTCCCTCCCACCCCCACCTTTCCCTTTGCCAGGCATTCTGGTAGCTTCAGCTCTCTAGAGAGCTGATTCGCTGCCCCTTTGATCAGCCCATGGGCCCTACCCCCCGCTCGATTATCTATTACTGTTATTAATCATTTCTGTAGCAGTTTCAGTGTTTCAAAGTCCTTTACAATCCTCATCTAGTTCACCCTCACAAACACTAAAATCCTGTGAGGTGGGTCATTATTGTCCCCATTTCACACATAGGGAATTGAAGCTGACAGTGACCTGCCCAAGGCCACCCAGTGGGTTCATTACTATACAAGAGGACTATATATAAGAGGGAACTTGAACCCTGGTCTAAGGCCAACACCTTCTCCGCTGGGGCACTGTAGTCAGATGGGCCCAGGGTACTGCCTGTTGCAGTGGTGCATTGGTAAGGGGTGCAGTGCAGTATAACTGAGGCCAGTTATAAAGGCAGTAGGATCAGATGGTGGTAACTACCCCCACAATGCCTTTGCACAGGGCGATATAAGCCACTCTTTGTGGGGGTGCTGTGACGCCTGGACCAGCAACAATAGCTGTTTTAGACAAAGCGTCTTCCCCACCCATCCTGCATGCTGCACAGGGCGCCAATGTGACCCTGCAACATGCACGATGGGGGTGGGGTGGGTGATGGAGGGGAGGCGCTTGTCCCCAATGAGAGCTCAGCTACCGTGTGTTTCTACAAATGTAGGTGCAAGCAGGGAGAAGGCTAGGAGTCACAAAGCTGAAGAGAAGGGCGAGTAGCCTGCCCCATCCCTGCAGACGGGGCGACAGGAGGTAGCGAGCTAGCATTCACCCTCACTCATCCGAACGCACCGGGGCAGTGGAGCAACCACGGTCCAGAGTGAGGGGGGCAGCCTGCGTGTAAAAACGGGGGGGGGGAGAAGAAGGGGACAGATGAGATGCAGGGAACAGGCCCTCCCCCTTAGGGAGGGGGAGACTTGTCTCCTGCATCACAGACTCACTAGGGGAGACCCGTCCCCTCCACATACCACACCCCCTTTCTAAACCCATGCCCCTAAGTCTCCTTGTGGGTCTGTCCGTTTCCTCTCATGACAGATTGAAGTAAGCTTTTTGGTGCGGGTGAACTTTTTTTTAGGAGTCTTTTGGGGGCCAATCCCATATAACCGAAGCCAGTGCAGTGTCACCATTTAGCTGGGCCAGGCTCTAGAACAAGTCTTGAATCCTTGACAGAGGAGCTCTCGTTGGCAAAGGGTGGAATGGGATCTCTGTCAGGGCACGTGGGAGCTAATTTTCTGCTGGCTGGGAATCCTGTCCCATTAGCAAGAGCTGCTTTTAAATAATTAAAACCGAGCACTTTATTTCTCCAATGGGATGTCATCATGCTGCCTCCTGGGGTTTGCCCCTATAACCGCACGTCCTATCAAGTGTGATGGCTTAGGTAACCATCTGGAGATAATGGCCACATTGGCCAGCTCCAGGGGGAAAGTCCCTTCTCGTCTACTTACAGAAGTGAGGACATTTCTGTGGCCCTGGGCCATGCTACGCTGGGACTGTCTCTCTAGAAGTGGAGTGACGAATTTGACACTGGTGTGACTTGGGTTTACCATAGTGTAAGAGATCGAAAATCACCCCTACCTAGTCACCCATTTGGCCTTGTTACGCATTTGGCTGAGAGCGCTGGTCCCCGTCACCAATATTTGTCAGGGATTTACACAGACACTGCGCCTTTGCGTAAGGTCTTCACGTTCCCCCTTCCTTCTTTGTCGCACTGAAGTCCTTCTGGGATTGCAGTGTGAAGATGGCTGGCCTGGGAGATGGAGTCTGGACTCAGAACCGCTAGGCAGATCCAAGAGATGCGGCAGGCGTAGGAAAAAGCGGAAGGCCCTTGGGGAGCTGAGACCTAAGGGAAAGGACGTTGGAGACAGCAGCAGCAGGAGGAGGAGGAGGAGGAAATGAAAGGAAGGGGTGAAAGATCATTAGGAAAGAGGCAGAGGCACCTGCTGCCCGCTCAGGGTGAAGAACATCCGGAGAGCAGAAGAAGCCTGTCATGATAGGTAGCTGTCTAGGGTGCTGAAGGAGATTCCTTCCTAGCAAACGGCACACAGGTTCTTTAAGAGGGCTACATCCTGTTCTCGTCTCAGTCCAACTACCACTGGGCCAAACCCTCCCTTCGTTTATACCAGAAGAAATCTGGAGCCACTCCGCTTAGAACTACTGCAGAGTTATTTCGGATTCCCACTGGTACGAAAGGGGATCCTGGCCCTCTGGCTCCAGGGAGCCCACTCCCAGGAGCGAGGCCAGTACTTACTGCCATCTAAATAAAGTGAAACGCGTCTGCTATAAGAGCACTGAAATCCTACATTCAGAACTGACGCTCTATTTGAGTTTCCCCATTTGAGTTGACTAGAGAGTTTCCTCAGTGTCGAAGCTTTGAAGATTCGGCACTTGTGGAAGCTCAAGCCAGCATTAGTTTTGAAAACTGTCTCTTCTCTCCCAGGAGGAGGCGCTCTGTCTTTGCTGCAGCTTGGAGTAGATAACCAAAACCTCGCCAGAGGTCAGGGCAAGCAGTCTGCTTTTCCTCTTCTCGCCAGCCCCTCTCTCCTGCACTCTTCCCTTTCTTTCGCTAGAATTTTTTTCCCTCTTTCTAAAGAGCTGGACGAAACGGGACGGCAAGAGCGCCTGCTAGCTAGCCCATAGCGATCTGACCCCTAGCTAGCTCCACCCGGCTGCCCTCTCCGCCTCTTTAACTCTGGCACGGCTTGGGACAGGATTGGTGGATTGTGCGCTCAGGAGCCTGATCATCAGTCTCGATTTCAAAGCAAAGCCCGCAATGTCTTCAGCGTGACTCGGTTCTGTTCTGAGAGCAAAAGGCGCGCTGCTCACCTAGCGGTATCAATCTCGCTCCTCCCCTCCCCGTCTGCATATCCCGGCTGAGGGGGGTGTCGGGAATCCGGCTCCTGCTGGAGTGGACAGAGTGATCGCCGATCGGACTGAGAAGGGAGGGGCTGCGGATCGCTTGGCATTGCCCTTAACGAAAGGCGGGTCTCTCTTGTAGGGAGGCTGCCCCGTGGACAAGACGTACAGGAACCAGTGCAGGGCTTGCCGGCTGAAGAAGTGCTTGGAAGTCAACATGAACAAAGATGGTATTTGCAACTCTTTCTCCCCTTCCTAAGTCAAACCAATTAATGCCGGGCCATGGGAATAGCCCGTAATAGCGCGCTGCACAGACGCTTCCCTCACAAATCCATCCCCCCCCCCCAATTCTAGGGGCATAGGGGCGGGGCTTTGTGGGCCAGTAGGCCTTGCAACTTTTAGTCCAAAGTTACTCCAATGAGGAAAACCCCATCAGCACCCACACACACACCCACACACACACACACACAACTGCCACTAGCGCCCTTCTCACTTCTCCTTGTGCCAAAGCACAGCCATTGCTAGAGGAGGCTGAAGCTGGTTACCCTCCCTTCCCCTCTCCTGGGAGCAGAATCCCCAGCCTTATTCATTTGCCCTGAAACTTCCATTGTTTTCAAAACCGATCCCATTTTCCACCTTGGAATAAAGAATCTTAAGGAAGCATTTGGCTTGGTGAGAAAAGTCAATCAAAATAGTTTAAATTAGATTAACAAAAACAACCCATGAATGCAAATCCAGCCTGGGAAAGGGAGAAGTGCGCTATTTAAATTAATGCCATTACCTGAGAGGAGCTTTGAGCCATGATGCCCAGATCTAAGGAATTGTAGCCAGATAACAATCTTCTAATATTATAAATGATAACCCAATTAGTCCACCTGTTTAGGGGCTGACCAGGTCTTTGAAACAATTTTGTCCCTTGCTTTTTTACATCTCACCCAGTCCCCCTAAATTGGTCTGCAGTAGTTGGATGAAGTATACTGAGGCTTTAAGCAAAGCATGAATCCCATTAATCTCATGGTCACAAACCTTACAGGGCAACTGCCTTGGGCCACAACCAGGCCCATAGCTGGGAAAAGTATGGGGGACATTGCCTCCCATGTAAATCTTTCCCCCCACCACCAAGAAGTAAGATGTCAAGAATTCCTCAGAACACAGGCAAAAGCCCTAAGCACGTGGTTAGGACACGCAGATGCCAGCAAGCTGTGGTTATCAAATGGTGGGTCAAGAAGACTCTAAGTGGTGTCATATCCTCTGCAGATGAGAGTCATGATCCTAATTAATTTTTATATACCTTGCTTGTCCTTGTTGCTGTCTGGGATCCCAGGATTATATTTAAATTTCAAAATAGGATCAGGCATGCAAAATGTTGGCAATTGGTGCTCTAACATTTCACCAAGTGATTTAACACTAAACAATACAATGAGCCAGAAACACTGCATGAAATAGCCTAAAGGCTGATGAACTTCTCCATTGACTTGCAGGCAGTAAGAATGTCATGACATTAAATGCAGCTAATTCACTTACACTGTTGGTAACAGCCTAATTAATTTCTTCTGCTTCCCAGTAAACCTTCATGTGCACAGTGGCAATAATAAACACAGACTTTTTGATTAGCACTTACAAGGCAAGGACTGTAAATTGGAGACACAGAAATAAAGAGGTTTCCTGATGCACTTGCCAAAGTTTTAATCAGACATTTGATAAACTTGAACATTGTTCATCTCCGACGAAGGCCAGCAATACAGTTTAATTTGTCGAATAGTCCAAGTGACTTGTTATTTTGAAAGCACAGCATAGATTAAGTGACTCTTGTTTTCTATAATAACTCACAATTAAAATAGGTTTTCCCATTGTTTAGCTCCTAATATCTATGGGTGTCATTTAGGAAAGTGGGGGTCTTGTCATTGCTAACATGACAGGGACATAATTTCACATATAATTGTTACTTTCAGTTTCCAAGGGAGGGCTGGAGACAGTTACTACAAATATACCATCCTAATGCCATGCACATCTAAATAAAGTGAGATGCTGCTGCTATTGATATTAATCAATTTAAATCCCAAGTACAAAACCAAAGCTATATTTTAGGACTTGAAAGCAATGATGATTCCAATGACCACAGTTAACAATTAGTTTGATCTAATAAAACAGGATAAGAACCATTACTTTTGCACCCTAATCATTTGATCAGCAAAATTATAAATACTTTAAAGTACTTGCCTCCCTCACTTGCAAACAACACCACATAAATCCTATGCTGGTATAGCAGGGAAAGAAAACGATGACAGTAAAATGCCTACTGCCACAAAATTAACAGATTCATACTGTAGGAGTGGCTAACATTTGTACAGAGTGGGGCTGCAATCCACAAGCCACTTACTCCAGAGTAGCCTCCTTGAAGGCCCTGAGTGGAGCGTTACCAAAGTAAGTGGTTTGTGGCTCAGGCCTGAGTCTATGCAAACTTTTGGATAACTGCTTAACAGAGTTTTTGGGAGGGGTAAGTCTGTATGCAGGCTGTATGTAGTATGGAATGCAAGCCACAAAATAAAAGGCAGCTCGCAAAGCTATACAGACTATTTATTTATTTATTTATTTATTTATTTTAAAACATATTACCCCACCCCTCCTGCCACAGGCAGCTCGGTTGCTGGCTTACAACAATAAAAAAACAATCAAAACAATTAAAAACACATTAAAGGAGGAAACAGATAAAAGAACTGCCCCCACCCCCTCCCCCATCACCCCTCCCCCACGCCAAACGCCTGGTGGAACAGCCAGGTCTCGCAACTTTTTGGAAAAGATGATACTATGATACAAGGTGCTCATTTATAAATGAAGATGACTGGTTATATGTTTCAGGAGGGGCGGGGTATAAATGTGAATAAATAAATAAATTAAATAAAAGTTGGGGCCTGTTCCTTTCCACTGAAGTCAATGCAAATCTTTCCACTGATTTCAAGGGGCTTTCAACCAGGCCCCGAGTAACTTATTTCACTAAGCGAGACTTTTATTCCCAGCTGTCCAACATGAAAGGGGCCCAAGGACATCCACAATAAGGAAACAAGTAGCTCTGTATTTCAGAGGGCACAAAGAGGAGAACGGAGCCACCCCTCACTTCCCCTCTGCAGCTCTCCCCACTCCAGCCTTCTTCACTGCTGTTACCCAGCTGGAACCCCACAATCTAGAGCTGGCTGCAGTATCCACGACTCCCGAAAGACAGACGCTGGTGGGACTGGCACAACCTACTCCAAAGGTCAGCGGCCTTCTGCTTACTAATCAGGGAAACAGCAAGATGGGAAATGAAATCAGGCTTTGGAGAAACTTGTTTTAGAACTAGGTTTGCTAATTATCTCCAGAGGGTGCGTGTTTTGGTGAGACTTACTGGTTCATTTCTATAGCTCAGTACAAATCGGGACTCCGTTCAGAAGTTTTTATTAAAACTCCTGTTGGTTTTATCTAAGTTTTTAAATTTTTCATTATTAACACAGGAATGGGGGTGGGGAGGAACTGTACAAATTACATGGATGTTTACACATAATATCAAACTAATAAATTCATGCAAAAGATCCATTTGTACTTGGTCAGCTTTGTATGTGCATATTTATTTTTTTTCAATTTCACAAAGCTGGCAGCCATACAAAGTCTACTTGATCCAGGTGTATGTGCCATTCAATTCCAACTGATTTAAATGAGTGTGCTGCTTGAAAAAGAACTTCACCACTGGGTCCTCTAAATTTAAAATAGTACTTTGATGAAGACATTCTAACCAAGTGGATATACACAAATGCATTTTAAAAACATGCACGTTTGCAAAGTGCTATAGTGTAGATCTCTATACCACACAGAAAGTCAAGCCTAAATATGTACATATAGCGTAACAGTTCATAAATGCTTCCACCTAGAGCCTGTCAGATGACATGTTTCAGTCAAGACACAATATTATTAAAATGTCTCATGATTGGAGACTTGGGGCTTGATCCAAAGCCTACTGAATTCAGTGGGAACACTTTGGATCAGATCCTCTTCTCACCAAGAACAGGTCCTGCTCTGTAAGGACCTGGCAGGTAATGAACTGCCATGTTGTGAACATACTACTTCAACATTTCCCAATGTGTACATTAATCCTCCTCTGTATTTTATATCTAATCTCTGTTTATTTCCCACCTTCATCATTAAACAAACAGCATGAGAAAATGCAGTTATGAATGTAAGCGGATGAGGAGTTATCTGCAAATTACAATTTGAAATGGAGAATACTCATCTGCATATTTAGAATGTATAGCAATGTTGAGAAATGCTAACCTAAATTGCAAACCTGGTTTACAGCTTGGTAGAATCCAGTTAAAATTTTACTTGTCAAAATAAAGCATTTGTCTCAGAAAATATTAAGCTAGAAACCATTTAAAAAGAAAAATGCATTTTACTCTTTGAGCTTTCTGTGAAGCACCTTGGCATATGCTTAACTTTAAGCACATCATATCTAAGGGGGTTTTCAGACAAGACACTCTCCACCCACTACCCCCCCCCCTCCCACCCACTATACATGTTACAGGGCACCCATAGGGCAACACTGCAGCCCTGCAGCATGCATAGTGGGTGGGTGGGGTCTTTTCTGAAAATGCCCTAAGTGTAACCATACATTTAAGTGCTTTGTTGAACAGGGGGGGAACTACTGAATCGGTGTTTGAGTAAGGCATTACAGATACGATGTGAATCCTAGGTTCCTTGAAATCAATGGGAGTTTTGCTGATGTCTTCACTGGAGCCAGCATTTTACATATTACTGAATTGAATTTATATTTCTCTATTCTTAAAATAAAGAGGTTTGACTACAGTGCTGGGGGTAGATCTTTGAGCTATTCTTTCAGGAAGCTTTTTACTATGATTTTGATTTTAACTTTTATAGAGCATATTACATTATGTTTATATGGTCCCTTTCTTCCACCCGGGATGCAAAATACATAATCTCTGTTACACCAGACCTGAAATCAAGCCTGATTTCCTGCACTTTTGAGTGCAGGACACTGAGGACAGAGGTGAAATAAATAGTGGATTTTAAAATTTGTGGCTATCATTCACATTTTCAGATAGTCATCCAAATATTCCAACAAATATTTGCACTCAAAAGGAAATTTGTTTATTCGAGTCTTTGCATATTTTGATTTGAAAACTCCTGTTATTTTTCTGGTTATTTTGGCTCAGATACTCAGTTATTTGGTCAAATGCCCAACATGAAATGATCTAAATAACCGGGGGGCAGGGGGGGAATGGAAAAGCCAACCCCCCAAAATTAAACAAATATCCAAAATGGGGCAAATGAAGTGGAAACAAATAGTGTACTTGGCAACCGCTTTATCAAACCTAATTTGAAGTGGTGGAAGTCGTTGGATACGATATTCACCACAGATATTTGTTTCAGCTCTAGTGCAGGAGAGGTCCAAGCTGATGACATGAACTACATAATGTACACAAGAATCCATACTAAAGTGCTGGACTGAAGCCTATCTTGGACAATTAAAAAGATGTCTTATTTTATGTTTTTTAATAAGTACCCACATGAAGTCAATGGCACACCCATGTATCTCTATGAAGTGGCCACTGAATCTGTTTGTGAATCAGCAGCAAGGCTTCTCTTTATGAGCATCAAATGGGCCAAGAGCGTTCCAGCTTTTTCCACTCTGTCATTACAAGATCAGGTAAGCCTTCTACAATGAGCAACTGTCATTACCAAGGCGATTATATTAAATACCAGATCTGGATTCCCAGTGTTCCAAAGTCCTGGGGTTTGGGATCTGGGGTGTTTGTCCCTGCCCATTTCTAAAGTATTATATAGCTTTAGTAGCAGTTTACATAAGTCTATATTTGTTATGCTATGTGGCATCTGAAACTCAGAGAGAAGCCAGAGACTAGTAAGACAGCATTTTCCAGGGGAAATGAGAAGACTTGAGTTCTCCTTCTGTTTTCACAAATCACTTAATCCTTGTGCCACAGTTTCTCCATCTGTAAAATGGGTTGAGATCTATGGAGGAAAGTGCTAGATGATGTGTTAAGTGTTTGAATGTGAGTGTTATCCTCATCCAGGGCAAGTCATAGCTGTTTTGCTGTCCTGGGAAAAACACATTTGCTGTCTCTCCCCCCAGTTTGGTGACGACAAGAAGCAAAGTACCCTACCTGTGCCAAAAGCTCTGGGTTGGAGATAGCAATGTAGGGTTGGGTTCCTGCTCCCCATGAATCAGCAGAGAAGTGGTTGTGCCCCACCTGTTTTACAAGCCTTATACTAGAGCTTGGGGCATATTTCTGCCAGATGTCCAGATCAGTAGGGAGCAAGATCCCAAAGGCCTCGCTTAGATGTCTACACTGTCCAATGGGTAGGCTCACCCTGATCTCACCTTATCCCCAGAGCTTTATGTCAGCAGAGCCAGAGTGTACACACAGGAACTCCACGTTACACTAACTGGCTGGCAAGGCCTAATGTCAAAAGTCCCATTTGACAGATGGAAAACCAAGGCTGCAAGACAGTGACTTGTCCAAAATCACCTAGTGATACTGGAATTTGAACTCAGGACTCCCGGGTGCAGATACTGCACTGTATCTACTGGACCACACTGGCCCTCTACTCTACGGGGAGTTGTTTTTAAGGGAATATCATGTTTTTATACCCTGAGCCTTCAGGGATTGTAGGCTAGAAATTCAAATAAAATAAATCAATAAATAAATTCAATTAAATGACATGATATTGATAATAATGATAATATACATACACAAGCCAAATTTTCCTCTTAGTCACATTGGCTCCTGTGGAGTTTCTCCAAATTTACAGTGCCATGACTGAGAGAAGAATCTGACCCTCTAATTTTTAAAACTGAAATCTTCCCCTTATGTCTTGTTTTCATCTGTGGCCTTTGCTTTAAGGGAATTTTGGGAGAGCAATAAGAGCTAAGGCAGCCCCCCATGACTTACAGTACTTTCTGAAGCAATGGGATAGGAACAAAAAACAAACCTTCAGCAAGACTCCTATTATATTATAATAGTGGCCCATGGAGTCTGCGCGGAGTGGTATGTGCACGCAAGTGCGCGCAGTTTCCGTGGGGCTCAATGCACTCCCTGTGGGGCGCCACATGGTTTACGCACGGCTGCACACACGTACCACTCCACGCAGGCTCCTCAGGGAATAGCATCGGGGCCAATGTGTATTCAAAGTCTGAGTTCAATAATTATACTATGTAACGAATAATTATGCTAATGAAAAGAAAAAGTGTCTTAAATGTTACATATCATTCTGTTCATTGACTTTTATAATAGTCATCTAATAGAACTCATCCTAATATATCAGAAACGTTATAAATGGAGACAAAGTAGTTCAGCTGAACCAACTTCTATTGGTAAGAGTATGCAGGTTTTCAGGCCACATGAGACCCTTTCTCAGGCAAGTAAGAAACCAGCACTATAGACTGAGCAAAATTATATGAAAAAATATAAGCAGGAACCCTTGTTCACTGCGTTTTCCCCATTGGCAACAAAGGGGAAAACAGGGTGAAAACAGACATGACGCTAACCACCCTTTAACCACCCTTGGTGGTTATTTATGCATGTTGCAGGGCTGTATTGGTGCCCTATGCAGCCCTGAAACATGCATAAATGACCACCAAGGGTGGTTAAAGGGTGGTTAGCGCCATGTCTGTTTTCACCTATAGTGATTATTATTAATGCTATAATAATCCCATGCAGGAGAAAAACCCATTCATTTGGGCAGGCTAAAAGGCCCCCTTCCTAGGGCCAGCACCAGATTTTGAGAGAGTGCACACAAGATGAGATATGAGAGGCCCCATCTAGATCCCTGCCTGTGTATAAGTGGGGCTGTGGCATTGCTCTTATTTAATCATATTATCCACTTAATGGAGAACAACGGCATTAATGAAGACAATGGATTAAATTCTTCATCTTCGACATGCAAGCCCTGCCATCAACTTCAATTGTAGTTGCTGTCATATTGTAACTGAAGAATCAGACCTGGTGGGAACTTTGTTACATAGATGTCATAAATGATGGAATTTGCTCAGAAAGCCACCCCCAATTCAGTATTAAAATCTTCCTTATAATAATGAACATAGTGACAGAATGCAGCTCTGGGCTATTGACGTCAATGGAACTTGCACCCATTTATCAGTCCAGGCTTAATTTGCTCCACCATATAAAAGTTTTGCGAAAGGACTTTTCCTCTGTGAGGAAGGAAAAGGAAAAACTCTCTCAAAACTGGAGAGGCCCATCAATACAGTGGGAATGGCTTAGTGCACATTAAGCTTATCATTGAGCATATCTCAGTGAAATAGGCCTATTACCCATGACAGGAATCAGATTATCCTGTCATCTTAAATGAACTGGCTATGAAATTAAAGGCAAGCATCAGAAACTGTAACATTAATTAAACTTTTTAAAGTCCTAGGATTTCATGAACTTCATTATCCTCTCCAGGTTCTAGAGACAGGCCTGAGTGGTAAAGTTCAGGCCTGCATCCAAACTCCACCAGAGCTCAGAGGTGTTCCAGTCTGGGTCTTTGGCTTGAACTTCTTCCTGTTACAGGGCTGGAGAACCTTTTCCCTTTGTGGGCCGCTTTGAAAATTAGTACAAGCTCCATAGGCTAGAAGGGGTGCACTCAGGACGGGGGAAGGAAAAGGAAGATCTGGGTTATGGATCTATCCCCTTTTCTTTATTGCATGCCTTCATCTCCGTTCCCCTCCCTGAGATGACTCTTTCACTGCTTGAAAGAGCAATTGGAGGTAGGGTGGCCATACCTCCCCTTTAAAACAGGACACTTATGAAAAATACATGGTGCAGGGCTGCACTGGAACCAATGCAGCCCTGCACCATGTAGTTTTCATAAGCGTCCTCTTTTAAAGGAGAGGTATGGCCACCCTACTTGGAGGAGAAAATATTTCTAAAGCCTTCTGAGTGAACATTGGTTAGGTAAGAAAATATGGTGTCTATTCTCTATAAAGCACTGCTCCAGACTATTGGATCTGAGTGAAAACCTTTGATAAATAGCTCGGACTCAGTTCTTTAGCAGCAGGCTGCCTGCCGGTGAAGTAGCATTCCTTGCTGCTGGGAAGGAGGACATGGGGCTGGGGAGCCAAGACCAATTCCAACCTAACTGCTCCTCGGAGCGACATCCAGGGTGGCTATTGCACTTCACAGGTTTTCATACTGCAAACTATATTCTGAAAGTCTTGTTACTGAAAATGCCAATAAAATAAAAGACATTAGAAGCCAACCATAAATGTTTGATTCTTGGTCAGTATGTTTTAGAATTGTACAAAAGGTCTCCAAGGACAAGTACATAGTATGTAAAGATAACTGTGTTCAGCTGTCAGAGCTCTGCCATTAAAAACACTCCTGACTCAGAACGCTTTCTCTTTCCCTCATAAACACAATGCGGTTTTAAAACACTGAGGGCAGAATTCTCCACCATTAAAGTCAATGGCAAAACTCCCATTGATTTTAATGATGAGAGATTGTCCTGTGAGTGATGTGAATCAGAATATTGGTAAAGCAATGGCCTACGGCTACGCTTATAATAAACTGAACTGAACTGAATATTGGTAGGGATTACATTTGCTGGATGATTTGGGTACAACTGAGGTTAATTTCTTGCACATTTGCACCTAACCCCCCACCCCACCCAATTCCATTAAAATGATTTCTGTGTTAAGGACATTGGTAGACCCACAAATGTGACTTCCCTTTTTCCTCATATATATTACACATCTGCAAAGTCTATGCATTGTTTTTTGAGCTAAACCTACACAAACATGAACTATAGAACTAGATTATAAGCTGTTGTACACTTCTCTAAAGTCTGTGCACATTCTCTTGCGCGCACTATGGCCCCTTGCGTGCCTTTTTAAACCAACCAAGGTTGGCCACTGTCTGAGACAGAGGGTGAGGCCACACGGGATGTGAGAGGAGGCTCCCATGTCTTGGTAGCCTTACTCCTCCCTGGGAAGCTGGACCACGAAATGCAGTGCATCATGTGGCTGGTAGCAGCGAGATATTCCCCACATTCCAGGGCGGGGCAAACAGCTGTCTGCTTCTTGACATGTCCTCGGGAAAATTCCAAGGATGTGTCACAGAGTAGCCTTACCCCACATGGAGTAAGGCTGCCTAGGGTGGGGCAACTTATGTAGCTGGGTGCCTTTTGCCTGCCTGCCGCAAGGCGAGCTCCATGGTAGGGCTGTGAGCGACAGGTGCTGGTGCCCGTCGCATGTAGCCACGGCCGGGGGCGGGCTCTCAGTCTAGCCGGGCTGATTGGGGAGGGGGAGTTCAGAGGAGCGTGTGTGCCCCTCTTCTCGCCCTGACAAACAGCTGATTGGGGGAGGGAGGCCCAGAAGAGCAGGTGCGGTTGCTCCTCTGGGCCCCTCCTCTCACGATCAGCTGTTTTGTTGGGGTGGGGAGAGGAGTGCGTGTGTGCTCATCTGGGCTCCCCCTCTTCCTGATCAGCTGTTTGTCAGGTGGATGAGGGGATGGAAGCCTGTGCTCTTCCCAGGCTCCCCTTCCCCATCAGCTGCCAGGCAGGGGAAGGAGGGTGTGCCCTCCCCCCACCCCCACAAGAGTGAAGTGGGCAGCAGGACCAATCTTGCACTGTATGGCCAGCTTCCCACACTTGTTCCGAAGCATGGCGGTAGCAATTGCCCACCACAGGGCCGCATGGGGATTGGGCCCTTGATGCTCGAGTAGCCTCACCCAGAGGGTGCAGCTACACAAGTTGTCATCCCATGTTGGGCAACTTTATCCCACTTTGGGCAATGTTACCACTTGATGCAGTGGATTGTATGCACGGTGGTCACCAGATATTCACCCTTCCCTGTGCTGGGGCTGGCAGCCAGGTACAATATGATGTAGACTTGAAAAAACAGGTGACGCAGCATGCAGTAAGGTTGTCCAAAGTGGAATAAGGCAGTTCAAAGTGGGTTAAAGTGCCTGCATCCCATGTGGTCACCCCAGCCATGAGGCAGGGTCTGTGGTTCGAGCCTGGAGGAGTGTACTCCACCCTGTACCTAGCAGTTGGTCACGGGGGAGGAGAGCCTGGGATGGGGGCACATGCTCTTCCCAGCCTGCCCCCTCCCTCACAATCAGCTGTTAGGTGGAGGGGAAGAGGGCCTGGAAAGAGGGCACACATTCCGCCCACCTGCCCAATAGCTGATCAGGGAGAGGGTGTCTGGGAAGAGGGCACATGCTCTTCCCAGGCCCACTCCCCCCAATCAGTAGTTGGGCGGGTGGGAGGAGTTCACACCCTCTTCCCAGACGTTCTCCCCTGATAAGCTGTTAGGCAAATGAGAGGAGTGCATGCCCTCTTCCCAGGCCCCCATTCCCAATCAGCTGTTGGAAGAGTGAGAGGAGCATGCACACCCCTCCCAGGCCCCCTCTCCCTGATCCACATGCCCAACAGTTGATCGGGGGAGGAGGGGCCCAGAGGAGCATGTGTGCACCCCTCTCCCAACCCTGACAAACAGCTGATTGGGGGAGATCAGGGGGTGGGGGCTGAGGAGCTCGTGCACACACCTCTCCCCATCCTGACAAAGAATTGATGGGAGAAATCAGGGGAGGGGGGGCTCAGAGGAGTGCATGACCAACTCTCTCTCCTCCAATCAGCTGTTCGTTGGGGTGGGGACGCATGCATGCTCCTTTGGTCCCCACCTCCCCCAATCAGCTCTTCATTGAGGTGGGAAGAGGGGGATACACATGTTCCTCTCAGACTCCCCTCCCCTGCAATCAGTTGTTAGGCAGGGAGGAGGCGTGCGCATGCTCCTCCACTCCCCTAACAGCTACCTAGTGACTGGGCTCAATTCTGAAGCACAGCAGAAGTTGGAGCATCCAGCCCTATGTGACTGGCTCCTCAGCCCGCCCAGGGGTGTGGAGGAGCCAACGATGGCCACACGGGAGCAGACCGCCAGCCCAAAGTGTGGTGGCGGCACTCGCCCACCATGGGGTGCACAGCGGATCAGGATCACCCAAGCTTGACAAAGAGCTGATTGGGGGAGATGGGGATGGGGGAGTAGAGCAGCGCATCCAGCTTGTGTGGATGCACCCAGAATGCTGGGCTACTAGATGGACCGTTGGTCTGACCCAGTATGGAAGTTCTTATGCAAAGTCCAAGCAGTCTGGCTTTATGCTAGAATTTTTCTCCCACCTTGCCTCCCGGCAGCAATGGAACCTCTTTGCAATTGCAACTAAAGTCTTGGGGTTGTAGTAGCAGCCACAGGCTATGTGTTCCCATTCTCTGCAGGGGATTGGGTTATGGATGTGTATAGACACAGAGCTACCAGCCAGGACCATGGGGTGTAATCCTCATTTTCCAGGTGCACAAGAGGGTTGAATGACATGTCAAAGTGACACATTAGACCACAGCGGTGCCCAAGTGTCATCACTGTGTAGCATAACCACAATGAGCAGGCAGCTGCGGCGGCTGCAGCCTATAATGTGGGAGCAAGGTATGCACCTCTACCCGGGGGAAGACTTGCAAGTGGTCAGGCTCCACTTAAGGGCTGACCACGTGAAGCAGCTCTCCCAGGTTCTGAAAGGCAACCACTGTATGTGTATATGAAAGTGGGTTATGGGCAACGGTGCCTTTTGCTGTGAATGGAGATTTGGCCCCCTCCTTAAGACCAGTGCATGGAAGTGCCACACAAGCTACACATCGGTAAGCTCCTTGCACACCTACTGAAGGAGGCTTGTGCACCTAGACTCTTCTCAGCTTCTTTGTTCCCTGCTTCCAGAATCCTATGTACTTTGTTATAGTGCAATAACACAGTGTGGAGTTCCTAGTATGTGTAGACTTGCCATAGAAATGAGAGACTACAGAATCTAAGGGGCCTCCATAACCACACAAAAGAAGCGGTCATACTGTCTGCGCACTTTAAGATAACAGTAATTATATAATTCAAAAGAACAGAGACTAATAAGTGGAAAATATAAGTTGATATATACACAGAGTGCAAGTCCTTTATTATTTATAGAGCGCAAGCAATGTACCTGGTGCCGAACAATCATAATTAGAGACATGTTCCTGCCCCAAAGGTCCTGCCGGTCAATCTAGGAAAGACAAGGAAGACAAGAACATAGGGAGAGACAGGGGATACATTTATGAAATTGAAAAGTCATAGGAACTAAGGAGACAGTCCTACATCTACTGAAGTACTGCCTGGCTCAGCTTCCATTGACTTTAATGGCAGAGGATTTCATCCTATGTGTTTGTACAGCACCTAGCACAAGGAGACCTGAATTTCAGTTACGGCTTCAAATCACTACCCCAGTATAAATTATTATTAATCATATTCCTATGATGGGTATGCTTACCCATAGACACTTTGTCAAAAGGTTAAAGGAAGAGCTAAAATATTCCAGAGGCAAAAATACCAAGACAGGCATTTCAAGCCTTTTTAAAATAACAGAAATTTACATATTGAAATTGTTTTTAAATCTATAAATTATACACTATGTGATATTGTACATCTATTGTATGACAGCTGATGCTTTTGGAAGATGCTTGGAGAGAACTGTTTGTTCTAGGAATAGCACAATGGGCCATTCCAGTTGATGCTAACACTCTACTGGCTGTATCTGGTAAGAATCGCACAATTTAATGACTTTGTTATAGAAATTACCATAAAAATACGTTACTGAAAAAAGAACAACATGTAAAGAATAATAAATTCCTGCTAAACAATAGAGTATACCTGTCATTTATAAATCTATATTTAAATGCAAATAATGTTTTGTTGCATTCATGACTGCTTGCATTGTCATTTAAATGCAAATTACTGTGTTTGTTATCATCCAAGAGAAGATTTCAGATTAACTTTCCTACAATATAGTCAGTTTACATTGAATCCAATAGCTGAAAGTGACAACTGAATAGATATTGATACAGGAGATCTTGTCAGAAATCAATATTAAATAGTGAAAATGACTTAATCTTGGGGTATTGATTTTATCTGTTTATATTTTAGGCATGAATGGTGACAATACAGATTCTCAGAAACTGAATAAGATTATTTCAGAAATACAGGCTTTACAGGAGGTTGTGGCTAGATTTAGACAGCTCCGGCTAGATGCGACTGAATTTGCCTGTCTTAAATGCATTGTCACTTTTAAAGCTGGTAAGCAGAAATCATCTCTCGATTTTCTTTTTGGGTAACGAGACACTTCACTGGTTAACCACTTCAAAGTCTAAAATGGCATTTTAAAACAGAGATGGAGTTACATTAGGTAAAAGGCATTCTGCTGCTGAATTATGAGAGACTGTCTTCATTCGCTTTCCGCCAGTTATATCTAGTGCGGAGGCTGCGCCCGTGCATCTCCGGCCTGGACCTGGCCTCCCTCATCCATGCCTTCGTCACCTCGAGGCTGGACTACTGCAATGTGCTCTACGTGGGGCTGCCCCTGTTCCTGGTTCGGAGGCTGCAGCTAGTGCAGAATGCGGCGATCCGGCTCCTGTCGAGGACGGATCGTCAGGAGCACGTAACACCTGTGCTCCGGACTCTGCACGGTTGCCAATAGTGTGCCGAGCCAGGTTCAAAGTTTTGGTGTTAATCTATAAGGCCCTTCACGGTCTGGGCCCCTCGTACCTCAGGGACCGCCTCGCCCTCGTGCCCCAGAGCGGGGGTGCCTTCTTGGAGGTCCCCCGTGTTATTATCAGGGGGCCACAATGGAGAGGGCATTCTCGGTGACCGGGCCACACCTTTGGAATTCCTTCCCAGAGGAAGCTCACCTGGCCCCAAGCCTTTTAACATTCCGGCGAGTTTGTAAAACCTCCCCGGGGGAGGGGGGTTTAGGGTTTTTTATCTCCTTCCCACCCGTATTAATTGTTTTACTGTTGTCCTAGCCCTGTTTTAATGATTTCTAATATTAGGATTGTTTTAATTCTTGTTTGTGTTTTTTATATTTTTAAAATTGTTAGCCACCCCGAGCTGTTTTCAGGAGGGGCGGTATAAAAATGGATAAATAAATAAAAAAATAAATAAGTGCCCCAAACTGCATGTTATACAGATAAATGTGCATTTTTAGTTATGCCCGGTTAGCACTGATGTAAATGTTTTGACCCACACCTGACTAGTTCTTCATCTGCTTTCCAGTACCTACACACAGTGGTTCTGAACTGAGAAGTTTCCAGAACGCTGCCGCCATTGCAGCTCTGCAAGATGAAGCTCAGCTCACTCTGAACAGTTACATCCATACCAGGTGGAGAGTATTTTCTTTGGCTATATGTTTTCAAACACTGAGTTTGCCATGAAATGAGTGCATAGAGTAGCATAACCAAATTGGATGAGGGCAAAAGAATTTATGCAGATTAATTGGGAAATGGGAAAGAGAGTGTGCTGGGTTGTTGGTTTTTTTATGTTAAGTGATATTTGTTGAGGAACACAACAAATTTAGGAAACAGGTTTTGTATTTTTTTTATTGTATGAAATAAAATATTAATAGTAGTAACTATTTTGTGCTTTTTATGCAAGGAGCCACAAACCTTTTACAAGAAGTTTGTTATTTCCATTTTTCAGCTCAAGAAACAAAGGGACTTTTCACACAGACGCCCCACCCCCATGTGCCAGTGAGGGGGGGGGGCATCCGTGTGATCACCGTGGTATGTGTGTTGGCATGATGGGGAGGCATCTGTGGAAATGCTGCAGCTGGTGGGTGGGTGTGCTCCCACACTCCACCCATCACCCACGCACGGAGCAACAGGCGCCAATGGTGAATGTTCCGTGCGTGGAGATGAGTAGGGTTCCATGGGAGGCACCCCAGCACACCACACACCCACTGCACCACCCACTCATCCCCCCCCCACCCCCCATGCACAGTGGCCCATGTGAAAAGGGTCTAAGACACAGAGAGGTTAAATAATTCTCCAAGACCACATAGCAAGCCCTTGGCAGATGTGGAAACTGACAAACCCAGCCTGCCTGACTCCCAGTTCAGTACCCTCTCTACTTGAGCAATAAGCATTTTTTGGAACAGTGCCATCCAACTGGAGGTCCATAGGCTTCCATTCAGCCCAGAGCCTTGTTTTGATTGTATTAAGTATCACTATTTTAAAAATAAAATATACATTTCCAGAATGATGTCATGTAATAACAGCTCCAGATTCTGCCTGTTTAAAATTGCACAGTTCTTACTGGTTTGACTATCCCTGCACTATTGAAATAATGTACACTGGCCCCCAATCCAGCCCACCAGAAAATTGCTATGAGGCAATCCAGCCTGCGGTTGCCATGAAATTGGACAGCTTTGATTAAGAAGGAAGCTCTTGATCAAGTCTTGTTTAATATTACATTAAAGAAAGAAACATGTGTACCAAAAAAGTCATGCTGTCACTCCCTAAAATTAACACGGGTAAGACTGGAAGTGCCCAAAATGTACCACACGAGTATGTAACCATTCCAATATTCATCTTGCTCCATGAGTTGTACGTTATGATGACCGCAGCTTAAAACAAATTGCTGAACACAGCTCAAAACTATCCACCCACATTGGACCACAAGGGCTGGGAGTGCTGCCAAAGCAGCTCGTTCGGAGCTAGGGTGGGAAGAAAAGGAGACAAAGGAAAGAAGGTGTGCCTTTGCATCTCACTCAATAGCTACTACTCAAGTCATTTCAGGAACCATGGTGATGAGCTTTGAAGGACGTCTGAGCCAGTTCTCCTCAGCTAGGAATAAGTTAGCTGTAATGCAAGACCTTGAGGATGGGGTTCTCAGAGGAGGGAGAAAATATGTTTGAATGTGTGCAGAGAAAGGAATCCTCAAGGGTTTGTGTGGGGCAAGTAACAACCAAAGGGTCGGAAATAGTGTAATTTCCCAGTCTGGGCTTTTTCATTTTTTTGTTAACTGCCCTCATCTTGTCTTCCTAAATCATTGATCTTGACTAAACTATCCTCAAAACATCATCATAGACGAGCAGGGCTATAAATATATCTAAATAATTGACTACCTAGGCATAAAAGGACTATTTACCTGCTGGAATTTACACTCACCAGCTCAAAATGTGTACTTGGCAGAGGTAAGCAAGCAGTGGATTTTTACAGCCCTGCAGATGAGATACCCTTTCGCACTTGCTATATGTAACTAAACTGCATCTTGTGAGTTTCAAAATGGGAACTACACCATGGTTTCAGGGCCTCAGTTTCCCCTTGTAGGGATGGAGGGAAAGTTAGTGATAAGGGACTTTATATATGTAACCTGTACTCAGAGTAAGACTAGAAATATGACCAAAATTATTAACAGTCAGGGTAATCAAGCATTGGAATTAGGGATGGGCGAATGCAGTTGAGAAGTTCGGAGTTCGGACTGAACTTGAATAGTTTGGTTGACTGAACCGAACATGTGAACCGAACTCGAATTCGAACGTTCAGTTCAGATGCGTTCGGTGAGTTCAGAATTGAATTTCCATTGGTTTCAATGGAAAACACATTATTGGCTGTAACATTTTTGTTTTTTATGCTATATGACTGAATATTGGGATGCCTATACCTCCAATAGAAAGCATTAGGTGTTCCAAATTTCAAAACGATTGGATAAAGGAATACAATTTTAAAAGCAGTTGAATTATTGTATTTTGTAATATTCTACATATACATTCTTAGCTGTAACTTCTTTGCCTCACATCTAATGTAGGTGAAACTTGTCTGATTTATACCCCTTCCCATATTTACTATATTTGCCAAATTTCAGAAAGATTGGAAAAAGGGTCTTGGTAGTATAAGTAATTAACATGTAAATGTATGTCTGACTATAACATCTTTGTAGTCCAACCAGTGTACATGAAATTTGGCAGGGCTATATATTACACTTTCATGATCATTTCTGCCAAATATCAGAAAGATTTTATAACGGGTCCCAATTTTATATGCCTGTACAACATATGTAGAGAAGGGGCCTATGCCTGGGATTCTCTTATGTCACTGTGGTATAAGATCGGTTTGTGATGCAAATTGGCCAACAGAAATGTCAACCAAATATCCTCATTCTGTGCTGGGACCATCCCAACATATCTCCCCCACTTGTTTCTGGGAAGTCAGAAGCATCTGTTTAGGAAAGAGTCAATAGAAATTCTCTTATGTCCTCTGTCTCAGTGCTGCAGGATGTGATTGTGATGATAATTGGCCAGCCTGGATGTGTTTAAACTATGTCTCCTGACTGCTGGGATGCTATCTCAGAAGTCCCAGTTATGTTGCTTATGCCCGCCTCAGGGCCGCCCCCTATGCCCACCTCGAAGCCACTACCAATTGGTCCTGTAAAGCTAGAAGCTTGCAGTAATGTGTTTGGCCATTGAATGTGTCTGTCAGTCTTTGGGGTTGCTCCACATTCTTCCTCCTACAGTCTCTCTCCCCCTGCCATGCAGGGTGCCTGCCTCTGACTGGCACTGAATATGCTGATATTCATCTGAATAATGATCTTCATGAGGACAACATCAATTGCTTATATAATTGGGTCCCTTTATCAAAATTTCCTGTACGTTTTCTGAAATGGCAGGAAAGATATTTGATACATTTTTGCCAAATATCCTGTAAACAGAATGGAATATCAAAATGTTACAGCTGGAAATGTATTTTCAGGTTAATGTCTTATACCCTTGGGACTCTTTATCCACTTTTTCTGAAAATTGGCAGAAGTATTAAACATATGGAGGGATGAAATATTCACAAGTTTCATGAACATTGGATGCAAGATAAAGAAGTTGTAGCCATGAACATGTATGGAGATATTCTTAAAATCACAACATTCAAGTGCTTCTGAAATAGGTTTCCTTTATCTAATCATTCCAAGTTTGGGGACATATAGTGGTCTCCATTGGGGGTACAACATCCCCCAATCACATCAAAATTGAATAAGAAACAAAAATGTTATAGCCAGAAATATGTTTTTCAGTTTTTTCCCTTTATTTCAAAAACCAAATGTCATTTTCAGTTCCTGATTGCACTGAACTAAAGACCGAACCGAACCCAACCAAATCGAATACCAAATCCAAACTCAACATTTGACCCAAACCACCGAACGGCTAAACATCAGAACCTGGTTCTGTTTGCACATTCCTAATTGGAATGACTTATTTCTTCATCACATTTTAGGGTTTGTCACGAAATGGTCACTGTAGGGTAGCTGGCTGAGCATTCACAGGATGCTCAGTAACTTGCACACTATTGTAGGGCAAGCTGAATACTCTTATACTATTTAAATAGGAGTACACTTCCCCTGTTAAGTCCAGAGTGAACGGCTTCTCCATTCTGGGGGATGAGTTGCTCCAGAATGTGTGAATCTGTGGTAAATTACATTGGCATAATTTTTCATTCAATCTCATCTAAACAAACCCTTAGTTTTTAATTCGAGATTAGATTTCTGTAGCTCAGTCAGAAGTTATGGTCTTTGAAATGGGAATTACTGGATGAAATTCTATGGTCTGTACTTTACAAGATTCTAGTTGATCATAATGGTCCCTGAGGACTTTAGCATCTATTATAAATTTACCTTTTCCCCCCTCCATGTGTCAGGGGTTATTTAGACTTGTATTACAAAGACAAAGAGTAGTAATGCAGTAAGAAGTATTTATTTTATTTTAAAATTCTTATACCCTGCCCTGTCTAACCACAAGCAGCTGAGGGCGGCTTACAGCAATAAAAACAAAATAATAATAATTCAATTAAAATTCAATTAAAATACAACAATATAAAATCCCCCCATTGTCCCATCCCCCCCTCACCTCCCATCCCATCCCTCCCTCACCTGTCCCCTCCACCAAATGCTTGGCGGAACAGTCAGGTTTTACAAGCCCGACAAAAAGTCAGCAGGTCTGGGGCCAGGCGAGCCTTCTCCGGGAGGGAGTTTCACAGTCGAGGTGCGTACACCAAGTACGCCCTCTCCATAGTGGCCCCCTGATTTACTTGGGTGACCTCCAAGAAGGCACCCCTAGCAGACCGCAGGGGCCGATCCAGGTCCCGGGGAGTGAGACGGTCCCGCAGATAGGTCAGTTCGAAGCTGTGTAGGGCTTTAAAGGTGATGACCAACATCTTGAATTGGGCCCAGAAGAAGATAGGTAGTCAATGAAGAGAACAGAGCACTGGTGTAATGTGCTCCCAGCGACCCAACCCTGTAAGGAGCCGGGCCGCTGCATTCTGCACCAGCTGCAGCCTCCAGACCATCACCCAGGGTAGCCCCACATAGAAAACATTGCAGTAGTCCAGTCTCAAGGTGACAAATGCATGCATGATGGTGGCCAAGTTGGAGTCTGTGACCTAAGGCCAAAGCCACCGAACCAGATGTAACTGGCGGAAAGCCCCCTTCACCACTGTCTCCACCTGGATATCCAAGCAGATCCAGGAATCCAGGAGCACCCCTAGACTCCGCACCTGGAAGACCAGTGGGGGACAAACCCTGTCAATGATGGGGGAAGTCACACCCGCCGCTCTCCCCACCAACATTACCTCCATCTTGCCAGGATTCAGCTTCAGTTGTCCCTGCTTCATCCAGTCCCTCACAGCCGTCAAACACTGGGAAAGCACAGAGACTGCTGGGCCTGGGTCCGATGAAAATGAAAGGTACAGCTGAGTGTCATCAGCATATTGATGACAACTCACTCCAAACCACCTCATGACCTCGCCTAATGGCTGCATGTACAAGTTGAACAAGAGCAGGAACAGAACAGAACCTTGTGGGACACCACATAAGAGGTCACAGGGAGAAGATGACTTATCCCCCAGCACCACCTCTTGGGTCCTACCGGCTAGGTAGGAACGGAACCATTGCAGAAACGCCCCACCCAATCCTGCCTGGTCCCACAAGCAAGTCACCAACAGCTCATGATCAACCCTGTCAAAAGCTGCCGAGAGATCAAATAGGATGAGAAAGGTCGAACGTCCCTGGTCCATCTCCCGGCACAGGTCATCGACCAAGGCCACAAGTGCAGTCCCAGTGTCATACCCTGGGCGAAAGCCAGACTGGGAGGGATCTAGAAAACCGAGGCTATCTAGATGCTTATGGAACTTTTTAATTTTTTAAATTTATTTATATAAATAAATATCATGCCCCTCCTGCCCACAGAGCAGCCCGGGGCGGCAAACAACAATATAAACAATAAAACAATTTAAAACAATTAAAAGTTCACAAATGCAGGGAAAAGAAACCCACCCTCCCCCTCACCAAAGGCCTGGTGGAACAGCCAGGTTTTACATAAACGTCGAAATAGCAGGAGAGTAGGGGACAACCGAGCCTCCTCCGGGAGCGAATTCCACAACACAGGGGCAGCCACCGAAAAAGATCTAACATCGGTGGCCACCCACCTAGCCCAGGGAACCTCCGAAAAGGCTCCCACAAAGGATCTCAAGGGTCACACGGGCACATCGGGAGTGAGACGGTCCTACAGACAAGTAGGGCCCAGGCCGTGAAGGGCTTTAAAGGTTAGAATCAGCACCTTGAACCTGTGTGCTGGCCTGGTGCTTTATAGGCAGCCAGTGCAGAGCCCGGAGCACTGGTGTCATGTGCTCCCTGTGGCCCGCCCTCATAAGGAGGACCAGCTTCTTGGGCAGCCCCATGTAAAGCATGTTGCAGTAATCCAGCCTCGAGGTGATGAAGGCATGGATGACAGTGGTGAGGTCGAAGTCTGAGAGATACGGCCGAAGCCGCCGGACGAGATGTAACTGCCAGAACGCACTCCCTGCCACAGCGACAACCTGAGATTCCAGGCTGAGCCGTGAATCAAGGCGCACACGCAGACTCCGCACTTGAGAGACCATGGGAGGGTGAACCCCCACAACAAGAGGAGATTCAACCACCCCCAGGTCCCCCAAGCCCTCGTCCACCAACATCACCTCCATCTTGTCAGGATTCAATTGCAGATGGCTCAACCCCATCCAAGCCCCCACAGCTGACAGGCAGTGGGAAAATAGGGAGACTGCGTGACCTGGGTCGATGGAAAAAGAGAGGTAGCTGAGTGGCATCAGCATACTGATGACACTGCATGCCCTGAAACCCTCTCACGATCTCTCCTAATGGCTGCATATAGATGTTAAACAAGAAGGGGGACAGAATGGCACCCTGTGGGACTCCACACATGAGGCCCCAGGGGGAAGATGTACACTCCCCCAAGACCACCCGGTGAGTTCTCCCAGCCAGGAACGAACGAACCAGTCCAAGACCGTTCTGTCAATCCCAGTACGGTCCTGCAGGCGAGTCATCAGCACCTCATGATCAACTGTGTCAAATGCAGCTGGAAGGTCTAGCAGGACCAGTAAGGTCTGATGACCCTGGTCCAACGCCAGACAGAGATCGTCAATCAAGGCCACCAGTGCAGTCTCCGTACCATACCCAGGCTGAAAACCAGACTGAAAGGGGTCAAGGAACCCGGTGCGGCCCAGATGTTCCTGGAGCTGCCGTGCCACAGCCCGTTCAATAACCTTCCCTAAAAAGAGAAGGTTAGAGACTGGCCGATGACTGGCAGGAGCATCAGCATCAAGAGATGGTTTCTTGATCAGGGGCCTAACCACAGACTCCTTCAGGCAAACAGGCAGCCTGCCCTCCCAAAGGGAGGCACTAACCACCCCAGCCAGCAATGGCCGTAACGTCTCCTGGCTGACTTTCACCAACCAGGACAGGCAAGGATCTTGTTTGCAAGTGGTGACACGAACAGATCCCAACAAAGACTCCACATCCGCAGGCGACACCATCTGAAACTGATCCCACAAAACAGGACAGGACAGGACAGGGCATCCATAGCCCCAAGATGATGCTCTGAAATAATTGTGGTACAGAAATTGTGGTGGATGCGAGCAATCTTATCTACAAAGTACTCGATAAACCGGTCACAGCTGTCACTGGTTTGCTCCAGGTCCAGGTGGAGGCAGGCAGGACTGACCAAACCTTTCACCACCTGGAAAAGCTCCGCTGGACATGACTTTGCAGATGCAATAAGCCACAGCATAGGCCTTTAAACTGCTCTTATGCTGCGATCGATCATACTTGTCGCGAGTCCGGTGCCACCGTCGCTCCAACTGCCTGTTCTCTCGCTTCAAACACCGCAGGCCCTCAGTAAACCAAGGAGACCTACGGGAGACTCAGGAGGGTAGCGGACGCCTGGGAGCACGGTACACCAGCAGCATCCCTAATCTGTCCTCGGCCAAATCCAACACAAGATGGAGGCACTCAACACCTGGTGGAGCCTGCACCAGATACCTCCTAAAAGACAATGCATTCTTGATAACAATGGCTACACCACCTCACCCCCCCTCCCCCGTCCCTCCAGCCGAGGCTGATGCTGCACAGAGAACCCAGCTGGAACAAGATCAGGGCCCCGAGGGAAACGCGGGTCTGCGATTCAGTTTTCCCGCAGAATTCCCCTCCCCCCACGGCATCTCCTGCCCTGCTTACCTCAGCGCAGAATTTGTAGTCTGCACTGGGGAGATGCGGGGCAGGAGACTGCACGGGGAGAGGGGAATGAACAAACTCTCGGGGCTTCCCCTCCCCAGCCTCCAGGGCTTGCCTCCACCCCCCCCCCATTTAGAAATTTAATTAACTTATCAGCGTTGGCGGCAGCAGCTGCTCCAGTGCGCTCGTCCCCAGCTGGCTCCTGGCCTCTTCCTGGCCCCTCCCAACAGGGTCTCCCAGAGCAGCGCAGCCAGATGACATCACCATTGGGCGGGACCAGGAAGAGGCCAGGAGCTGGATGGGGATAAGCCGCCGCCTGCTCCAGCCATAAGGTAAGTAGGGGGGGCACCTGGGTTGGAGGTTCCCACTGTGCCCTCTGCAGTGCCATGTGGTGGTGGTGGTGGTGGGTTGCCTGCTGTGCCCTCTACATTGCCATGTGTTTGTGTTGGGGTGGTGGTGGTTGCCTGCTGTGCCCTCTGCACTGCCATGTGTTTGTGTTGGGGGGGGTTGTCTGCTGTGCCCTCTGCACTGCCATGTGTTTGTGTTGGGGGGGTTGCCTGCTGTGCCCTCTGCACTGCCATGTGTTTGTGTTGGGGGGG
>QEPC01006051.1:748432-820327 GCA_003113815.1 Sphenodon punctatus | reverse complement strand
CCCCCCCCCCCCCCAATTGAACCGTTGAGCTACCACCGGTCAATAACTTTCCCTAAAAAGAGAAGGTTAGAGACTGGCTGACAACTGGCGAGCAAATCAACATCAAGCAATGGTTTCTTGAGCAGAGGCCAGATCACCACCTCCTTCAAACATTCCAACATTCTGTGTTCCCAAAGGGAGACATTGATCACCCCCGCCAGTAACGGCCCTAATGTCTCCCGGCAGGCCTTGACCAACCAGGATGGGCATGGATCCAATTCACAACAGGTGGCCCTAACTGCTCCCAGGACATCGACAGTTCTCACTGGCAGCACCTCCTGAAATATATCCCATAAACCCAGACCAGACGGGCTTCTGCACCCTCTGACTCTTCTCCTTCTGCAGAAATTACAGTCCCGAAATCATGGTGAATCCAAGCGATCTTATCCTCAAAGTAGTTGACAAACATGTCACAGTGGGCCCTGGAAAATGCCACGTTCAGGCGGAGGGAGGCGGGACTGACCAGCCCCTTCACCACCCGAAACAGCTCCACTGGATGAGACTTCATGGCTGCTATGAGGGCAGCAAACAATTTCTTCTTTGCTGCCCTCATGGCCACGGCATAGACCTGTAAACTAACTCCATGCCACGACCTGTTGACTTCAGCCCGAGAATAGTGCCATCGTTGCTCTAACCACCGCCCTTCCTGCTTCTAGCACCGCAGCCCCTCAGTGAACCAAGGTAACCTGTAGTGCCAGAGCCGGGGGAGCAGACGCCTTGGAGCCGTCCGTTCGACGGCCTCAGCCAACGAGGTGTTCCAAGCCAGAACCAGGTCCTCAAATGAACGGTCGTCGAGATCAGAGGGCAATTCCCCCAGAGCAGTCCAGAACTGATCCGGTTTCATCAATCTCCAGGGGCGAGCTGAGCGAATAGACTCTGCACCTCTCCGGGGCAGATATGTGCTGGGAGCCTGGCCTGGAGGAGGTAATGGTCCATCCATGACAAGGGCATTGTTGATACCTCCCCCACCAACAGATCCCCCACCTCAAGGCCAGTGCATAACACCAGGTCAAGAGTATGCCCCACACCATGTGTCGGACTGATGACCATTTGGGACAGGCCCATGGTTGCCACGGCGGCCGTAAACTCACACTCTGCCCCCATAAAACCAGCATCGGCGTGAATATTGAAGTCCCCCAGGACCAAGGTCCTTGGGGAGTGCAACACCACCTCCGACACCAGTTCAGCTAGAGCAGAGAGGAATGCGCCGGACAGGAAGGTGCACGGTAGACCAGCAATATCCCTAATTTGTCCCCTTTTCAGCAGTCAATCAAATGGGATTAATGCCAGCACAGTGGAACCAAGCTGTTGTTGTTCCTATTTTCAAGAGGGGGATAGAACAATTGCATCGAATTATCGGCCAATAAGTCTTCTTCCTGCTATTGGTAAATTATATGCGAAATATCTGGCAGTGAAGCTTGAGACATGGTTGGGAGTCAGTAATATTCTTTACCCTGAGCAGGGAGGTTTCCAGAGAGGTAGGTCGGTAGTGGATCAGTGCTTGATATTGTATCATTTGGCCCAGAAATATCAGAAAAAGAATGGATGCTTGTATACGGCCTTTCTGGATCTCCGGGCCACTTTTGACCTTGTAAACAGACAGTTGCTATGGGCTAAGCTAGCCAAAACCCAGATGGATAGGCATCTTCTGTTCTTGTTGCAGCAGTTGTATAAAGATTCTAACCTGGTGGTGAAGCTTACTTCGGCTGGTCATGTGTCTCGGGAGGTGTCTGTTTATAGAGGTGTAAGGCATGGATGCGTTTTTGCTCCTTTCCTTTTTAATCTTTTTTTAAATGATGTTGTGCCTTTAATGGCACAACTGCGTTTTTCCCCCCCGAGACTGGCCTCTCGCCACATAGGTAGCCTCCTTTTTGCGGATGATCTCGTACTTCTCTCGCAAACCAGAGTAGGGCTAAATAGGCAATTACAGGCTTTTGTTCACTACTGTAATGAGAATAGTATGGAAATTAATTATCAAAAATAAAAAATTATGGTTTTTGTTAAGTCACACTGCATGATTACTCGTGTGTGGAAATTGGGGGATAGGTAGCTGGAACAGGTGAAAGCGTTTAAGTACTTAGGTTTTTTTTTTAGTAGGACTGGGTCGTGGCTTCAGCATCTCAGAGGCACAGAGTGTGGGGCAAAGAGCCGCTTTGGCAATTCAAAAACTTTTTGTTCATTCTGGAGGGGTGGAGATGAAACTGGCATTGGAGGGTTCTAATGCCAAAGTGGGTGCACAATTCTTGTTCTGTGCAGAGCTCTGGGCCCCACTTACTTCGCAGCCTCTTGGACTGTATTCAATCCAAGTTCTTGCGCAGGTTGACTAGAGCCCCGGGAGGTACCCCAAATGCTGCCCTTCGTCTTGAGTTGGGACAGCGTAGCTGGTCCTTTAAAGCCTGGCGGGCTGCACATAAGTTGTGGCTCAGGGTTATGTCATCAGGGGGGAGGGGGTTTGTTTACCTTTTCGAGGGATGATCCCTTTTATAGGAGCTGGGCTGTGAAAGTGGAGGATCATTTACTGTCCCTGGGGCTGTCACAAGACTACCTCTGTGCCAAATCCTTTCAGTTTGCTTTACGAGAGGTGCTATCCAGATGGCGAGATGGCGATCACCAGGTGAACCGGAACAAAGTTGCTCAATCTTCACATATGAGCAGTTATCTGCTTTGGGCTCCCCCAATGGATGTTATGGCCTCATATTTTTGTTTACCAGCCTTGGCAATTGCTAAATGGCTATTTATATCTGCCCAGTTTAACGCCCTCCCTTCTAAGGTTTTGGAGGGAAGATTTGATGTTATTCCTTTTTCCGATAGGTTATGCCCCTTTGACTTTTTGGAGGTGGAAACTACTGCCCATGTATTATGCTCTTGCCGACTGTATGATGATTTGAGGGGGAAGTTGTTGGGGAAATTTGTCTCCAAATTTACAGGTTGGACTCAGAATGCCTTGGTGGTGTTGGCTTTAGCAGGTGGGAGAGATGAGATCACTAGCCAAGTCTTTGCTTTTTATCCCAAACATTTGCTAGGAGGAAGCTGTTTTGGGGGTTTATGTCGCTTTAGATGATATTTTAGTTGTGTTACTTATTTATAAGTATTGTTGTTGGATTACAGTGTCATCGATCCTTTTGGGTCTTTTTGTGTGTTATGTTTGCTAATTACTATGACTTTGGTAACGTCAATAAAGTTTAATTGATTGATTGATTGAATCTGTCCCCTGCCAAATCGATTACCAGATGAAGGGTCTCGATCTCTGGTATTAACTGCACTGGATACCTCCTCAGTCCACAACTCCCTAAAAACAATGGCTACCTCCACCCGCCCTCAAGCCTTGGCTGCTGTTGTGCAGAGTACTCAGCCATAGGCCCGGATTCCATGTCCAAGCAGGTCTCCATAAAAGTTACAAGGTCGGCAGCCTGGTCCAGAATTAAATCATGGACCGTTGATGATTTATTAGCCACCGACCTTGCATTCAGCAGCAGGAGCCTCAGCCCGAGGGTCCTCTGATCCCCATCCACCTCCCCGGGCGACAGCTCGGGAAACAGGCACTAAACACCTCGTTCCCATTGCAGATATACGAACACACCCATTGGGACCATATCTCCCCCGCCCCGTCACGACCTCAGTGGTTGTTTCTCTCCCCCCCCCCCCCCAATCTGTTCAGCCTCAATCTCTGACCCTAGGCTGTTTTGCCTCCCTGGTGTGTGTGTGGGGGGGTACCCCCTCCATCCCTTCTCCCTCCCCCCTAGTCCCTCCTGCCCCCCCTCACAGAGGGGCACACAAAAATCCTTGTACAGGGGTTCAGGGGACAGATTGGGGATACTGCTGGTCTACCGTGCATCTTCCTGTCCGGCGCATTCCTCTCTGCTCTAGCTGAACTGGTGTCGGAGGTGGTGTTGCACTCCCCAAGGACCTTGGTACAGATCCCCACCACCCTAACCTAATCCCACCCTCTGCCCTCACTCTCATGGGGGGGGGGGGGAAGCAGGACATCCCAAACCCACCCAGCCAGCTCACCACCCCAAAAATAACCTCCCAACAACCCAGTTAAAATCCCACCAGAACACACACCCCTCAACCCAATAACCTCCCCCCACCAAGGATTCCACCAACACAATACTAGCTGTCCCTCCCGAATCTATCCAGCCCCCAAACCTTCTAACATGTTAAAAAAACAACCCCACCAGCCACACAAATAGTGCATAATTTGTGAATGAAAATAAATGCAGAGATTAGGAATGGCATCATTCCCTTCCTGTCTCTCTCACCCCCTCCTCCACTTTGATAGTTATTTAACTAAGTCTATTTAATTCTCTGGAAGGGTGAATTTTTTTTTTTTATTATTTTTTTAAAGTAAGCCAGCCAACTTTTATGGAGCTAGGAGCTAGTATATGAAAAGTTTATGTGCTTTAATGGGTTTCATCTTATCCAGTGGCATATTTTATTAAGAGCCAGAAATGCTCTTGTTTTTATTATGCAACATTATTTCTAGAGCAGAAGCCTGGTTTTGTTCTCACTCCATTCTTACACCTGGGAAAGTCAGAAAAGATTGGATAAACAGGCATAGAGTTTCTCATTTACGCTACTGCAGACTTGGAGTGACTCCCCTAAACTCTACAATAGACTTTAGTGAAGAATCAACATAAGCAAGACCAGAATAAGAACTGTATTATTTTTATTGGCAATCCTAAATTATTATTTTTTGCTGGCAGTCACACTGATTTCAAAGCAGCTCTGCTTATGCAACTAATTTTTGCATTGTAACCACAATATTTAAATGTTGAGAAGACTTGGGGGTAAGGAGGATGGGCAATAGGTTTCCATACATGTATTTTATTTTATTTTTTGTGGGGGGCGGGTGGGGGGGGAAGGTAAATCAGAATTTTACTAATCACAGTGTTAATTAGTAATAGTTACACAATACTTAGAAGTATGCATGGTAAGTCATATGGCATAAATTTATCTTGCAACATAAACACTGCGCTTAAAGTGCTCTCCAAGTTAAACCCATCCAGCCTCCTTGAAAACAGTGGTCTACCAAGTGAAGAGGGTCCAAGTAGAAGTTGGCCCTATGTTAAGTTTTTTGTTTTTTGTTTGTTTTATTAAGAAAGGATTAAACAAAATGGTCAAAAAGCAAAATGGAGAATCATGAGACCAAATCCATCTCAGTTTACTTGTAGGAGTAGGCAACAAGTGGTTCATGTGACTCAGGCCCTTTTTAAACGAGACACCCCCACTGATGTCCATGTATGAACACGCAGTGGACATGGGTGGGTGCGTCCTATTTGAAAGCAGCGGCAGGTGGGTGGGTGCGTGTGTGTGTGTGCCCCCACGTAACAAGCACCTCCAGCCATTGCCCCTGCACAGAGCAACTGGAGAAAACACCAGTTGCTCCATGTGGGGGCATGCTTGAGGGATGGGTGTGCACCTGTGTGCATGCGCCCCCGTGTGCACGCGCCCCCATGCACCACCCCTGCAGCGGTGCACCCACAGACCGAGCCCCAGCCACGGCCCATTAAAAAAGGGCCCAAGAGAAACAAGATTTGGCTAAGAGCTAGAACTAAAACATACTATTTGTTGCTTTTCAGTTTTGTTCCTTGTTCAGGTAAGTGATTATGTTATCCGGAAGAACATACAGAACACCAGTCACATTCATTTTCCTTTTGTATTCCAGATACCCAACGCAACCCTGTCGATTTGGAAAACTCTTGTTGCTTTTGCCAGCTTTACGATCGATTAGTCCCTCTACAATAGAAGAAGTGTTTTTCAAAAAAACCATTGGGAATGTGCCAATCACAAGACTGCTTTCAGATATGTACAAATCCAGTGACATATAAATTACCTGAAAAAACAAAACAAACCATCAGGATGGACAGTTTCAGAAGAACTTTTACCTACGGAGAATAAGCCTCAACTATCAAAATCTACAGGAAGCATAAGCCTGGGAATGTTTAGCCTTTAAACCCATTTACAAAATAAATCCCAGTAGATATGATTCTGCTGCCTTGAACAGAGTGATTTAACTCACTGAGAGAATGCTTTGCTCTACAGAAAAACTGAAGTGGATGGAGCTTGGCTGCTTCTCCTGTAACTGCAGGATGGTGGTAATTCAGTTGTCAGTCATAGTTAACAAAGGCTGCACTATTCTATCATTTAACTGGCAGATTTGAGGGAAGAAAGGAAGCAAGAGAAGGTACTTTACTTTTTCCAAACTCTGAAATTGGGCAAACAAACATTGCTTTTGTTATAATGCGTTATGTGGTGGCCTTCAGAACGGTTTTAAAAGTAGCTTATGTTGGTGAATATGTTTTGGTTTTAATATTATAGGCAACATTAAAACCCAGGTGACCAAAATATTGCTTCTTTTGTAATACATCATAAAGTGGCCTTCAGAACTGATTGGGAAAAAGTAGCTTATGCTGGCAATTACATTTTGGATCCAAGAGGCCAGGTCTTCCTGTAAAATTAACTGGTGAACTTTTGTTTGTGAGTCTCACGAAGAATTTTGCAGCTTGGATAACATCTCAAAGACAGAAGAGCTTTACAAGTAAATAAAATATATGATGATGATGATGATGATGATAATAATAATAATAATAATAAACTACAAGTCAAGAAAGGATGACTAAACAGCAAAACCAAATAAAATGGAGATGATTGATTCAGTGAACTGATCGCTGTCCCATTGGCATAGTGCTGAAACCAAAGGCAGTGGTGGCCAAACTGTCAATGAGATGTGCAGAAGGGGAGGGGGGGGGGAGGGGAGGGAGAAAGCCCTTACAATTGAAATAACTTAAATGTGTAGAAAAAAGATGGTCAACCAATACAAATCTAACAGTCTCTGAGACTCTCAAAATGCCTTTTTAGAAATCTCCAGGTTCTAATTAAAGCCTTGATCTCTCTCTGACACACACACACACACTCTATGAGCTGCTTATTTGATATGAGAATATACTTATGGAAGATGTAGGAAAACATTTAAAGATAGCTGCTGTACTTTTCAAATTTTTGATTTATTAGGAACTAGCACTGAGAGGGAAAAACAGCACTTGGACTATCATAGAATGAGTAAAACTTTTCTTGTACAAAGTGAATTAACTGATTTGTGAAGTTAAAAAGTTGTACTCATTGTATTTACAAAAAATAAAAATATATTGAATTTAAATTCTATTTCCTTTGTTTCGTTAGCTTCTGTCCCCCCACTGTCTTTTTGATATTAGATACACTTTGCATGTATTTGTTGCTATTTGGGGTCACAGGCTTATATTAAGTCTCAAAGTGGGATCACAGAACAAAATGGTCGGTAACCATTGCTTTAGGTAGGATTCAATCCATCAAAGAATATAACAATTCAACCATCACCTACAGTAGGCAGTTGAATAGTCTTGTACATCCCTTTGAGGCAGCCGGTACTGATCCCCTTCAGAGACAGGCAATTATAACTAGATGGATCATTGGTCTAATTCAGCATGGCAGTTTCAATGTCTGTATGTTAACATCCAGCTAGCAAGGAGAGTCAATAAAAAAGCACACACCCTTTTTCAATGAAAAAGGTTTTTCAATTTTAGGTGTGCCCTTTAATTCCAGAGAGAAGGTGCATTTTCCTGGATGAAAGACCACAGAAAAGAAAAACAGAGGAGTAAAAGAGAAAAAGGACAAACCATTTCACGTACAATGAAGAATATGAATAATGCAAAGGTTTACAATGTCTAATGACTGCTCATTGATTCTACATATTAAGAAATAAAGATCATGGATGAAATCTTCCCTCTAGCTGAAGCCACTCTAGCTGAAGTCAATGGGACTTTTGTCACTGAAGTGGGTGGCCAACACTGATGTATTTAAAATACTGAGGCAAGTTGTTTAATTTAATACTATTCATGATGCTTCTGGCTAATAGGGTTATAGCACAAAATATATTTCTTCCAAGACATTTGACATTCTGTCTAGCAGCAGACCCAGATTGCACTTGATGAGGTTCAAGAACTAGATGTGGATTTCAAGATATTTCTGGAAAGGATGAAACCCATCAAAATTCCACAACCCAAACTGGTGGCCAAGGCACACCACAGAAGGTTAAAACAAACATGACAGTAACCCGGCTCTGGCCCATGGGCCATTGTCACATTTGTTACCAGGCCGCCAGATGTTCACCTGGACTGACCCTGGGCATGTTGGTGGCTAGCCTGGGCTCTTACTACGATAAACGGCCAAAGTCACAGCCTGGGCTAACACTAATCCAATCGAGGCAAAGCAGGCCAGAGCGTGACTGCACATCTGTTCCCACTGGTTTGGATCGGGTCTGTCATGGCCAGTCACCATGGCTGTCTAACATGGGAGGTGGGTCACTGGCTGCAGAGCGGGGGCAGGGCCGGGTGGCCACACGTTTGTCTCTCCCTCCCCCCTGGGTTGCGGCCATGTGAACATTTGTTCCATGGCCTGACCCAGCCTGCACTGTGTCTGCAGCAGCTTCCTGACCCAAGCCAGGTCAGGTTGCCACCACAGGCACAGTTGCTTCTGTTTTTACCCAGAAATAGCTAGAATCTCTGAATCTGGCCACTTATGCTCTAGAGCCTGTGAGCTTTTTCAATCTTTCTGGAGATAAGTGTGAATAAATGCAAACCTATGGCCAGGGGTGTAGCTACAGGTGGGGCAAATGGGGCCTCTGTGCAGGGGCCTAGGCTGTCAAGGAGCCGCAGAGACATGGCAATCCAGAGATAGAGTGTGGTTGCTGTGTTGGTCCCAAGGGACAGAGAGGGAGACAAAAGTGGTTTGAATGATATCTTACTGGGCCAACTGTTGGTGGAAACAAACAAACTTTTGGGCCACATGGGACCCTTCCTCAGGCATGTAGCATAACCAGGAGAAATATACAAACTGAGTAAAGGTAGGGCAGGTATATATGAGAGGTAGTAAGTCCAGTTGGAAGAATGTTCTGTATTTTGCATTTGCTCAGAAGATGTGTGTCTGTTGAGTTAGTCTGTGAAGATTCCTTTTTATGTGGAAAATGTCTAGATCTTCTATTGCAATCCAGATAGATCATGGTTGCCGTGTTGGTCCAAGTGACCGAGAGGGAGACAAAGTGGTTCCAATGATATATTTTATTGGACCAACTGTTGTTCAACTGTCTGACAAACTGTCAGTGTATATATTTCTACTGGCTAGGCTACATGCCTGAGGAAGGGCCCTGTGTGGCCCCAAAGCTTGCTTATTCTCACCAAAAATTGGTTGAATAAAAGATATAATTTGAACCACTTTGTCTTCCTCAGAGACAGATGAGATAGTCAGGCAGCATCATGGGATTACAAGCAGCAGTAACACCCAAGGCAAAATGCAAATCTGGAAAGCAACACTAACAGCAGGGAAGCAACACTAACAACAGGGGAGAAGCATGTGAAAAAAGTTTAGGCACAATTGTTCTCTCACAGGAAATTTTAAGAGCAAGAGAAGACACCTCTAGATTTCCCACTTTAGAATCTTGGTGCAAATCTACAGGCAAGGTTTGGGAAGCAGAAATAGTAGCCTCCTGATCATTCCCATAAAAATATAGGATCCGATGACCTTCTAAGCACTGCCACAGGAAGTCCCATCAGAGCCACAGTTTAAACTTGATATACTTGTGAAGTGCTGCTTTGAAGTATATTTGTGGATATTCATTTACAGCACCAGACTTCAGATCCATCTGGGACAGACCTCATCCAACAGATTCTAAACACTGCTGAAAGGAAGGCAGGCGTATGCAGAAACTTGACTTTAGAGGGATGGCCAGATTATACATTTTTCAGACTCATTATTAGAGCGTGGGAGAGCTCTAATAGTTAAGGTACTACACCCTCCATTATAAAGCCCTAACATTCTATTCGCTATAAAATTGGCAAACCTCTGGTTTACAAGAAGAGTTAAGGTTCTTGCAAATTCAATCATGCACTAAAAACCATGGAAATTGCATGTTAAGGTTCCTGCCTTAACTTCCATGCCATGTTAGCAGTAAAGACATTTACAGTCTCACATATTGTGGTCATTTACAACTTAGGTTCCATGTACTCACACTTTGCCTTTCAGTCCCAATCCTCTTCGCAGGTTGGGAGCAACACTGGAGCTGGGGACAGGAGGGCATAAGCTGGCCCCTTACCCCCTCCATTTCCTCTTTTAGAGGGAACTTAGAAGTTCTGGCTCCCATCCCTTCTCCCCCTCTAATCTAATTGGTCCCAGCCCTGTAACAGAGAGCTCAGAACTCATGGCTCCAGCCTCCACCCCTCTCTAATCCAGTAGGCAGCACTCCCTTCACAGGCAACTCAATAATCATTGTCCCGAGCCTATTCTCCGCTCAACCTTGTAAGAGAAAACCCAGGAGTCCTGGGTCCAAGTTGCCTCTCTAACCCTGTAGCCCCCACTCCCCTCACAGAGAACTCAAAGGTCCTGGGAAATACAATGTTTGTCTGTATGTGTCATATGGAACAGAAGTGTGTGTGTGGTATGACAAAACAGGAGAGGAAATGAAACAGGGAGGGAGGCTGTGGGGAGTCAAAGGATAAGGAGTCAGCTATGGTAAGTGCGTAAAATGATAGGACTGATCCCCCGGTATCGCATAAGTCTTCTGAATCCATTGTTTTACTCAGAACCTTGTAACTATTTCTAATTCCGCCTGTCATTCCACCCACTTACTTAATCCTGCACACTCTTTGTATTTTTCCCTGTCATTCCAACCATTCCACTTATTGCATCTGGTGCCTCCATCATTTCACACCCTCTTGCCTTCCCTATGTACTCCCAAAGATGCAACTGTGTTGTATAATTTCACAATCACTTAATTGGATGTTGGAATGACAAGTGTTTATTTAGAAGTTGGCACTGCTGTTGCCTCCGTTCCTTTCAATGGTCGTTTCATTTTATTAATTTAAATGCATACCCAACTTAGTTTTAATTAAACATTTGTATATGACTCTACCCAGCTTCACTGTGCTCAGGGAGGACAATGGAGACTAGTGGGTAAGGGGGAGAGTTGCAAGCCATTTGTTAGCTGTACCGTTCTTCCCAACTGAAATGAAAGGTTAGAGGGAATGGAGGGGGCAGCTCACGCTCTCCTTTCCCCACGGTTCAGTGTTGCCCCCAACCTGCAAAGAGGAAGAGGATCGGGGCCGAAAGACAAAGGCAAAGTGTAGGTGCGCTGAGCCTAAATTGTAAGTGAGCACATTATGCAAGACTGTACAATGTTTTTACTGCTAACATGGCACGGACGTTGAGGCCGGAACCGTAACTTACAATTTCCACGCTTTTTAGTGCATGATTGAATTTGTAGGAACCTTAACTGTTCTTGTAAACCAGAGGTTGAATGATTATGAACTATGTAATATAGTTGATAGCGAACTCTCTAATATGGCTTTTGGAGTCACCCCACCCTCCCACTTAACCATCACCTTTTAATTTAATTTTTTTTTCTTTTTTTAAAAAGGTAGACAACATTTTACTCCCACCTTTCCTTGGCTGTCAGTAGAATATCACTGCCTCCCACAGATACATTGGAGCAACCCACAATGTCTGGTTGATAAATCAAAGTCCAACTTAAGGCAAGGTGATTTCATATACGCCAGATTGTTTAAATAAGATCTTTGAATCTCTCTAAAATTACGAATACACATCCATATTAAACACACACACACACACACACACACACAACCTCATATAGTACTAGTAAAACATTCCAGTTAGTATTACAACCCTATTTGTCTTGCTCTGTTGTTTCTTGATATCACCAGACAGCCGTGCATTTGCTCCTTACACATCAGGGACATCAATAATTCATACAGGCAGAGCTGTATCCATATATTTGTATTAAAATAACTGAACATAAACAGGGCTTTACTTAGGATTTTTGCTGCCCTAGGGACTTCTGAGGCTGTTGTCCCCTGAAGCCACACCCCCAGCCATGCCTCTCTCCAAGCCATGCCCAGCTCCCCCCTTGGGGGAAAAAATAAAGAAAATGTAAAATTTAATTAGATAAACAGTAAAACATAAAATAATAAAAATCCTACTCACCCAGAGAGGGGGTCATCCTCAGTTGCTGCCCAGAAATCCAGCCTGGACCCCCCCCCCCCCTTTCCCTGGCTCGCTTGGGTGGGGACTGGGATGGCTGGGGTTGCACTGGGGGCTGGGCTGGTGAATGGAAACTGGGCTGGGAGGGGCATGAGTGAACGAACAAGGAGCCAGCAAGCAGACAGGGTGGGCTAGGGTTCAGGCTGGAGAGTGGGCAGGCCAGGGGGCCTGCAGCGCAGCAGCTAGCTTCGCTGTGCACGTCTCAGGCACGTGCATGCTTGCTGCCACCATATTTGCTCTCTGTGCATGCAGAAAGCACAAAATGTGGCCGGGGCTGGTGTGCGCATGCCTGAGGCGTGCGCAGGGAAGCTGGCAGCTGCCGCAGCCACTCAACTGGAATTCTGGTTTAGCTGTGTAGGTGAGTGTGGCAGCGGGTGGCAGTAGTGGCTTTGGGTGAGTAGGGGACTTTTCTGCTCTCTCCCAAAATCCATCACCATGGGCAACTGCCTAGGTTGCCTGCCCTTATGCCCAGCCAGATTGGCCCTAAACATAAATAATAAGGCTGAGCCAAGTATAGCCCCAGTCCAAAAGCCACTTACTCTGGAGTAGTCCCACTAAGGTCAATGGGTATTTTAGAGCAAGTAGTTGGATGACTGTAGCCTACATGCCCAACATATACAGCCTGCTGCTAGGCAGCCATTGCTTACCAGCAAGTTCCATTAGAGGACTCCTAAACCACATTATCCAATTCTCACTACATAGCAATTCACAACAGCAGATAAATTGTAGTTGTATCATGTTACAACATTCAGACATGTTTTTGCAGGGCAGAATGACAACCCTAGGCCTAGCATACCATATTTCTGTCTGTCAACCTAAAAGATGTGCTCCTGCATGCAAATTCTAGTGACGACCGCGCATGGACCATGCAGTTGTAAGAAAGAGTAGCATTTGGCCCTTAAAGTTTTGCAACTTTTTTTTTTTAACTTTTTTTTTTCTTTTTTTTTACACAAAACACAAGTAGATTTCTGATCTACGGCACTCAGGACAACAAGGAAGCAGGGATCCTCCTCAAAAAGTTATGAAATACCCTCCTTTTAGTTGAAAAAAGTCATTATTGCTACTTGTGCCCTAGCCACAAGTCAATTGGAGACATTCCCAACCTCCTGGTCTTACACTAAGCACCAGAAGACCCTTGTTCCAGGAACAATATGACCTTCACTCTCCCTGCTTCTCAGGAATGGTAATGGAAGGAAAGGGATACTGTGGGAGGAGCAGATCTGCACAGAGGCACATAGAACTAGCTTCAGTCATGCCCTCTGCTGTAGCCTTCAGCACCACCTCAGGCATCAGTTGCACAGAACACTTAGCAAAGACAAGGAAGACTTAGCTACCCTCTCCCTGTTCTCTGAGACAGTAAGAAAAAGTGGAGGCTTAAGGGTAGTAGGAAAAAGTTCAACCACTTTCTTCTAAGAATAAAACTTGGAAGTTTGAGTTTGGCCATCTCTGTGCTTAGGCAAGGTAAAAAGGGATTCTTATGCACGTCACTAAGATTAAGGTCTGCCTCTGCCCAGAAATGGAGTTGTCTAATGCCCGCCATGACACTTTTATTAATTACTTTTTGCAGACAAAATTGCTCATATTCACCACAACTTGGGTGCTGCCATTTTACCTGCAGAGTCAGAGTTTGAGGTTGTGGAAGTTCAGGATCAATCACCCATTCATGTGCGGGGAGGTGCTTGGGGCAGTGCGGGCAACTAGTTGTGAATTAGATCCTTGCGTAAGAAAAGATGGCATAACTCAAACTACCAAGCTTCCATCTTAGAAGGAAGTGGCTGAACTCTTTTTCCTGCTGCCCTTAAGCCTCCACTTTTTCCTACTGCCTCAGAGAATAGGGAAAGGGTAGCTAAGTCCTCATTTCTTTGCATAGTTGCCTAAGTCTTCTACCTGGCTGGTGAGTCAGCGTCCAAAGATAGCATCTTAAGCAGGGGCTGGACAACTGCAGTTTTAAGAATGCCCAACACCCTACCCTCCCAAAGGGAGTCATTCCTGGCTGGAGCCGTCAATGACTCCCTTCAGGAGACTACGGTGTCAGACATTCTTAAAACTATGGTTGTCTAGGCCCTGCTTAAGAACCCATTGTTGGACGTCGACTCCCCAACTAGCTATCGGCCTGTCTCTAACCTTCCCTTTTCAGGGAAAGTTACTGAGCGGGTGGTTGCCTGACAGCTCCAGGCTCACCTCAGTGCCATCAGATTGATCGTTACCCTCTCAAGACCTCTCCTGCAGGGTCCTAGTCTGTCTCCCCTTTTGTTCAACGTGTATACGACACTGCCGGATGAGGTTATTTGGAGGTTTGGTGTGAAGTGCCATCAGTATGCTGATGACACTCCGCTCTACCTCTCTTTTTCATTCAACCCAGGTCCTGAAATCTCAGTGCTTACCCGATGCCTGCCTGCTGTCGGGGATTGGATGAGGATGAGCTGATAGAAGCTGAATCCAGACAAGACTGAGGTGGTGATGGTTGGCCAGCCTTATGATCTGGAAAGGTTTGGGACTTTTGTTATTGACGGAGTCTGAACCCCTCTGGTCAGTTAGGTTTGTAGTCTTGGAGTGCTTCTGGATCCCTTGTTGCAGTGGTGTCCAGGAGTTCTTTTCACCAACTCCATCTGGTAAGGATGCTGCAGCCTTTTTCAGATCTGAACACTGTCATCTATGCTTTCATCACCTCAAGGCTAGACTACTGCAATGTGCTCCATGTGGGGCTGCCCTTGAGGACTATTCAGAAGCTGCAGCTGGTGCAGAATACAGCCGCTTGCCTCCTTTCATGGGTGGGGCACCGGGAGCATATTACACCCATGCGCCGAAATCTGCACTGGCTCCCTATAGCTTTCCGGGAACAACTCAAGGTGCTGGTTTTTTTTTTACCTTTAAAGCCCTAAATTGTCTAGGCTCCACATATCCGAGACCGCACCTGTTCTTCCATACCCCACTGCGGCCCCTATGATCGGCCTGGGAGCACCTCCCTGTAGGTACCATCTGTTAGTTATGTTCATATGGTGAGGACTCGCAGGGAGGCTGCTCGGTTGCTACCCCAGTGTTCTGGAACTCCCTTCCCCTAGAGGTTCATTTGAGCCCAGGTATCTTCTGCAGGCAATGCAAGACCTCTCTCTTTGTTAGGTCATTTGGCAGGCAGGTTTAGGGAGGAATGGGGGGTTTGGAGTAGGGATGTGAGCAGGCTTTTGGTTTTGTGCAGTTGTGGTGGGGTTAGAGGAAGGTTGGGGGTTTGGGTTTTTATGTGTATTTGAATTTGTTTTATAAACTACCCTGAGCCATTTGGGATGGGCAGGGTAAAAATTTGAAATAAATAAGAAAGCAGACAGCCAGTGCTGAGTAAGGTAGCAGGGCACAAGTACATGGAGTACTATACTCTCCTGCCCCTGACAGAAAAGGTTAACAAGAGGTGTCAACTGGAAGTTTTAGCTAGAAATTCTCAGAAGGTCATGTTATGAACATATGTAATCTAGTGGAAGAGCACTGTATTGTAACAAAGGATTGTATGCAGGCAGACCAGGTTTTGGGATGTCCCTTGGTGAAGCAAATGCTACTGACATTGGGGATTATGTCCGAATTGTCTAGGGCCCTGGGGGTAGAGGCAATAGGTGCTAGACCTGGATGAACAGCAGCAAACGTCATAGTATTAAATGAGAGAAGACCATGACCATTTGGATGTATCTGAGAGTGGGAGAACATATCTAACCTGTAATGCCTGTGAATATTTTTGGACAGTCATATTATCATGTCTTCCTATAATCAGTTTTCTAGACCAATGTTGTTGCATCTTGAGTGAATGGAGGGGTACACAGTCTGCAGTATCTGGGACGGTGCTCCTTTGAGATTCAAGCCTAAATGCAGGTGCTCGGTTGACAATGCAGAGCCAGTGTTAGGAAGCACTAGATTGACTGGCATGGCTTATTGCAAGGGATGAGAGAGTTCATTTTAGTCAGATGCATACCGTTAGAAGACTGGGACTTCAGCCATAAACAGCCCAGATCAGTACATATAGGCTGGTGCTGGAAGAGGTTTCCCTTTATGAAACAGATTTTTAGTAGGCCCTCCTGAAAGAACTTCTTCTGCAATACAGAGAAGGTGACCTGGGAGGGAGTCCTGAACACATGCCAAGTGCTATTTTTATATCTTTAGTAAAAGTTTTAGTTCTACACCGACAGGGCCTTTTGCCGTAAGATGAGACTGCTATCCCTGTACTAAAAGTGGGGAAGAGATTAGCACAAAAATAGTCAGCAGCAAGGTTGATGGTCTTGAGGGAGGACTATTAAAGTCTCCCAGGTCCAGTTCTTAAAGTACCACTGGCCCCTCAAAGCCAGATCTAGTCTCATGAAGCCACATGTGCTGGAAGTGTGGTCCTACTGCTGTAGAGTGGTGGGGGAAGCCTCCCATATTGGACTTGCAGATTAAGACTTATTTGGCAAGGCCAGGGAAGTGTCTCAATGATTCTTACGGGGGTGGGGTGGGGTGTCCCTTAATGCAATATTAAGAATATTTTCAGAACAGGAATAGTACTGAAGCAGTACTCTTCTCTCTCTAGGTCAGGGCCTACACCAACTTACTGGAAAGACAAACATAGCAACTGCTCTAGCTAGAACAGCTTGCAAGTTCAGTTCACTCTTTTACAATGACCACAAACTGCATGGCACTACCGTGTGGTATTTTGATAACCGACACTGGACACAACTGCACTTAATAGGCTCCAGAATTCACTCAAGGGATGCCAACAATCCAATTATATACATTAAACAGAACTGTACAAGTCAACGTCTTGAAGCAGTTTAAAATGGTTTGACAAGTTTACATACTAGATTCTCCCTTTAAAAAAAATATACTGCTTTTCAGAAATCAAGAGAACCTTGTTTACACTGCACTTAACTGGTGATCAGACTAGGGAGAGTCAGTTACTGGCTCGGTTTTAACACCACTGTTAACTCACCTTTGTATTGCTCAAGTACTGAGCAATGACTAAAGTGCACTGTAGCAATACCTTTGATCCCTTGTTGCTGGTATCAAATATTGCCACTCAGTGGTAATGATTATACCAAGTTCATACTATATTCACCTTCTGACCAAAGAGGAAAGAAATATTTTAAAGTGCAAGACAAGGACATTAGAAGTGCATTTTCACTTTTATTTCAAAACTTTAGACAAATGATCTTAGTATATAAATTTGATTTCTTTTTACAGAATATAAAGATAGTTCCCTCATATCTTTTCAGTATAAAGTGTTTTACAAGCTTGAAGATACAATTGCAGAAGTGCTTATCTTACACATGGGACATTAGAAACAAACCGCACTATGTTTCTACACACACACACAAAAGATAGGTTACCATCAGTTATTTTACAGAGAAACATTCTAGTGTTTTAATTAGCTAAAGGAAGTGAATGTGCAACACTGAACAGTGCAAGTTCAAGTAAGGCCAAGTCAGTAAACGTTTAGGTCATTGCAAATAAAAAGGAGAGTGTACAGAATACTATTATATAATGTAGATGATTTAACAGCATTAAAGCCGTTATAATAATTAAAAGACTGACAGGGATTTAGTCAGAGAAAATGAGTTTTAATGCCATAAAATAAACGCAGAGACCAAGCAGTGTACTGATGTTAGTATACTGAAGGCTTATTGTGACAGTTTATCTGCAGCATGCTAAAAATTAACTATAACCTCTTAAACCAAGTGTATTAATCACTAACATTTATTCTGAGTGGGTGTTGGCAGCATTTATGCATGTCGTATTTTGGATGGTGTGTAGCTTTTATCTATTACTTCATCTTGTAAAAACATGTGAAGACAACGTTCATTCTGTGCCAGGGGGTGGCCAGCAACTCTAGGAATTGGAGGGAGAGAAAAAAAAAAAAAAAGGTTAGTTGGAGATTATTCTTCTCCTAGATATGTGCTTTAACTATCTTACACCTCACTACACACAAGTTCCTACCCCCAAATACTTCTAAAGCCAACATTAAAAAAAAAAAAAGCAGCAATACGACTTCAAAAAGCCAGTTTAGAACATGAAGGATATTGGTGTATTTGTAAACTGCAGGTAACATCCACAGATCAGCCCTCATGTCACTTTGTGTGCACGCACACATACACAGAACAGTCATACTAGCTGCACCCTGGCTGCTATAGCCAATGTTTGCAATACTGTGGACTCATTACCTACCACTTCCAGACAAATCCTTGGTCCCTCCCTGGTTCAGAAGGTTGAGCTGGAGCCCTTTTCAGCAGGGCTCATTGGTACGCTATCCAACCAGTACTAGGAAATTTAGCACACCAGTGGTAACAGACCAATTCTTGAATGCCATCTACACTGGCAACCTTGATTGTAACCATTCATACAAGGCAAAAAACAAAACAAAAACCAGTGACTAGTGTCCAACTTCCAGAGGCTTCTCCACTTTTGCTAAGGAAAGCGTACTACTAACAGACTGCTCTTTTCTATAGTTATCTCCAACTATGCAAGGACCAAAGCATTGACTGAACTTTAGGTCAGGATTCCCACCCACCCCCCCAAGGAAAAACCAGTAATGGCTGCTGCTCATGCAGCATCAATATGTTTAGAAATGTATTTCTATCTTGAAAATGAACTCAGGCTGACTCCTGAATTTATTCTACACTCTAAGTGAAAACATGCAGCCACTGAAGATGGATTCAGTTTCTCCTAACAGCTTTATTATGGACACAGAGGCAAAGCTTCATTTTCTCAGAATTACTATTTGGAATAGCTGCCATTTTAACTTTGAAGGAGCTTATTTTTTGGAAGGTACTCCAAGCCAGTTTATAGCAAACCCCAGAGTCATTTGGTAGTGTTGTCAATGACTTGCTCAAAAGCCAATCAGAATAAAATTAAATATCTGAAGTTAATATACCAGATGGACATATTTTTATAGCTTAAGAATGCATTTTACCAAGATTAAAGCATGCAATTGAGTCTGGTTTGATTACTCAAACAGATGAAAGTATACTAAGCTTTTTTCAGTAAATGGATCACACCTCATGCCCTTCCCTTCACCCCACGGAAGCCTTACTGGTATGATTCTATCTTTTAAGTGCTGCAATTTTAGCAGTAAGAAATCCACATTAACACCAAAATTCCTTTTAATCATGTATACACTATTGAATATGAATATTCCTAACTTTTGCATTTCTTGATCTGGAAAGCTGTTCTTGGGTCCAGCTTAATCTGTCCAGAACATGTGAAGTTTGTGTTCAGTGTTAAACAAAACTGTCCTTTAAAAAAAATAAATATATATACTGAATTTAAGTCTGCTAATCTCATTCTGTTTTTTGTCTGCATTAGAAATTTCTCCATAACTCAAGTAGTATAATCACATACTTACTTGTTTATAAATTGTTCAAGCCCTTGCTTTCTTTCTTCTATAAAGGATTCATCAAATATTCCATCATCTCCTCTAAAAGGCAACTGACGGAAAAAAGCTTTTCCTGGTAAGGGTGGTACCACAACCTGAAAGATATCGTAAATATAGTTACACCCCATTGGGAGGCGTTAGGGTGTGGTCTAGAAGGATAAGCATTTCAGGTTTAGGCAGACCACCCACACAACTTGTATACCCCCCATGGCAACAGCAGTTACTGTTAATGGTACATGGATAGAGTTTGGTTTTCACCTTGCTTTCCCTTTCTAGTTCACTTCTGAGCCATTCAAAGTCACTGTATCTTCTCCTGACTGTAGACTCCTTCAGTTTGAAAATAGGAAGATTTGTCTGAAATAGAAAGTGCATACCATGTGTGTCAGTTCGCTTTCTGAAAGGCAAGTGAACCCATACAGTCAATGGAAGAAAAAACTAGCACAGCAGATGTTCCCTTCCAGCTAATTGCAGGTACTGAAGCCTTACAACTCTTCCAGGAGCATTTTGCATCAATACTCAAGTTAGTAAGTCAGTTTAATAGGAAGCGACAGTCAAATTTTCTTCAGTAGCCAGTTATAGTAAGGAAATGCATTACAAGGAGGAAGAGGTTGAGGAATATACCTCATTTTATGCCAAGTCACACTTTTCAGGAATATTCTTGCAAGAAAGAAGACTGAAGGAAGTAACCAAGATTTGCTCAAACGTTCTAGGTCTGGAGGTCCCTAGACCATTGCTTAAGTGAGCTCCAAAAACAGACCTTTCAATACGATCTTCTCAGAAGAGGTCCATAGCTGTAGACCTTACTCCCAAAATTAGAAATCCTATACACTCTCTCATGAAGAGAGATTGACGTTTCCACAATAGTAAAATAGATTTTCCTTATTAAAGTTTGAAATGAACAATGTTGTTGATTAGAACTGGCAGCTTAAAAATCTTCCTCCTCAGTCCCAAGATTAGACTCTTGCCTCTACTTTTCTACCAATCCTTTCCTTAGACACCATTTTAACTTTCCATCTGGATATAATTAAGTTCCAGTCAACTATTCCTTTTCCCTCCCAACAAGTTGGGACCTGAAGTTCAGCCATCTCTAAGGGCAGGGAGGGCACAGCTAAGGTATGCCTCATGAAGCCCATCCCTATTAGTATAGGTGTGTGAAGCAATTTCTCATATGGAAAATTTGTTAATGAGTAATCCCTACACATGGGTGGTACAAATGCTAGCCAATAAGACTTCACAAGAGAAGCAGTTTCATTTTGAAGTTGAATACTAACAGTTTGGCTTAAAAGGCATGCATTTCAGAAATACTGCTGTACACACTATGCATTTCATGCATGAAACCCAATCACTTTGGAGGCTTGAGAGCATTCTAGCCCTTTCCCAGGTAAGCACAACACTATTCATTGTACTAACAAACAAGAGCTAAATTGCCCTTAACAAGACTCATTACGCTAAAGTCATGCTTATGGCTAAAGCAGCTGGCTTTCTGTACAGAACAAACATTTTTATCTCCAAACAGGGAATAAAATAAGGTCCCCCAGAGCGCAGGATGAAGATTCCCAGAAATAAAACACTGGATTATTTCTCTCTGATTTCACCTGTTGGCTTTTTAAAGCCACCCTTCTGCATTAAGTCATTGTAAGTGTCAAAAAGAAAGAAAGACCTTCACAATATCCAGTGTTTTCTGCAGGTGAGGTTTTACATTCCCTCCTCTCACATTACTTCACAAGAAGAGATTAGCTGCTCTTTTATTCAAGACTTGAAGATCAAGCCCATGAAACAAATTCCTTAAGAATTTTCATGCTTCTGGCTACGGAAGTCCATAAAGTTAATCTCTAAATATCAGGCTTACAGGTGCCATGCTGGGATAAGGTGCCAATTCAGCTCATTTTACCTTCTGAACTTTTGACACAATCCCAAATATGTTAGACTCACTCATTTAGCAGAGTGCTGAAACTTTAAGTTTCAGCACTTCCGGGATGCTTCCTGCCCCTTCCAAGCTAGTCAATTCTTCCAGTTCTGCAAAGTACTTGAAACAAGTCACCACTTAATATGTTGCAAAACTGAAGGATACTTGTAACTCAAAAGTCTGAAAACGTTTCCAGAAACTTGGACGCATTAATAAGCCATGTGTTGATTGGGCACACATGGTCCATTCAAGCCATGTACAGGTCCTGAAGGGAGGTATGTAAAAGAGTGCAACTGCCTTCATGATATAATTGCAGTTATGCCCTTTGAGTAATGCCAATACAGTTTTTTATAGCACCATAACATGTCTGGCACTCAGAGTGGTCCCAGGGGGGTTACGATATAGATCGAGAAGGGAGAGGGGGAACATAGGGAGAGACAGGGATACATTCATGAAGTTGAGAAACCACAGATGCACATACTTTGTTTAGTTGCAGGGTAGAAGAGAATCCTAAATGAGAGGACAGTAGGAAGAACACGAGTGAACAGCTGGGGAAAGGCGGACAAGACAAGGCAGCTTGTTTTTTTTGAAGTATTTGAATCTAGGGAGGGAGCAAAGTATCTATTCAGGGAGCAAAGTATCTATTCAGGGAGTGAGTTCCAGGTATAGGGGGAGGCAGCATCTCCCCAAGTCCAGCGGTAGTGAACGTTATTGCTCCTAGGTGCCACTTTGAAAATTAATACAGGCTCCAAGGGGCCATGCTGAAGATGGGGAGGGGGGGGGCGCATAAGAGGAGGATCTGTGCTATGAATCTGTCCCCTATCCTTGTGTGCATCATCTCTGCTCCCTTACCCTGAGCTCAGCTTTTTCATGTTTGGAGGTTAGAGGTGTCCTATCCCCACCATGCCCTAATCTAAAAGCCTTCAAAACAATCTTTAAGAACACTATTATGTATCTGAGTTTTCCCATCTACCACTTTCCTGCACCATAGGCCTTAACAGTCTGGTCTACATTTTCAGCTGTAAAGAGCTGCATGCTTCTCAGAAAATCCATATTCCATAGTTAAAAAACCTCTGGTTTACAAGACTAGTTAAGGCTCTTGCAAATTCAATCATGCACTAAAAAGCATGGAAATTGCATGTGAAGGCTCTCATCTTAACTTCCGTGCCATGTTAGCAGTAAAGACATTGTACAGTCTCACACATTGTGCTCACTTAGGCTCCACGCACCCACACTTTGCCTTTGCCTTTCAGCCCCAATCCTCTGCAGGTTGGGGGCAAAACTGAAGCTGGGGACAGGAGGGTATGAGCTGGCCCCTCACACCCTCCGTAAGAATGAGAGAACTTAGATTAGAGGGGGAGAAGGGGTGGGAACCACGACTCCTACTTGGTCCCAGCTCTTTAGCAGAGAACTTGGGACTCCTGGCTTCCAGCCTCTCCACCCCACTCTAATCCAGTAGGCTGCACTCCCTTCACAAGCAACACAATAGTCCTGGTTCCTAGCTTGTTCTCCTCTCCCCTGCTCAGCTCTCAACCTTGTAACAGACAGCCTAGAAGTCCTGGGTCCAAGTCACCCCTCTAACCCCCCCACTGAGAACTCAAAAGCTCTAGGAGAAATACATTTATATGTGTATGTCATATGGAAGAGTAAAGGGGTGTGTGGATTGACAAAGAACAACAAAACCCCCAGAAAAAACCCACAAACAGGAGAGAAAATGGAACATCAGGGAGGAAGGCTATTGGGACTCAAAGGATAGGGTGTCAGCTATGGTAAATGGGTTAAACGATAGGACTGATCCCCCTGGTATCCCATCAGTCTTCTGAATCCGTTGTTTTACTCAGAACCTTGTTATTGTAACGTTTCTAATTCCCCCCATAATTCTACCCACTTACCCGATCTTGCACACTTTGTATTCCTCCCCCCATCATTCCAGCCATTCTACTTACTGCATCTGGTGACTCATTTTGCACCCTCCTGCCTTCCCCATGTACTCCCAGAGATGCAGCTGTGTTGCATTTCACAGTCACTTAACTGGAATGACAATAGTATTTATTAAATTGGCAGTGCTGTTGCCTCCATTCCTTCCAATGGCCATCCCCATTTAATTAATTTCAATGCATACCCAAATTAATTTTAAATTAAACGTTTGTATATGACTGTATGCAGCTTCACTGTGCTCTGGGAGGACAGTGGGGACTAGTGGGTAAGAGGGATAGTTGTAAGACATTACACAGCTGTCTCATTCTCCCCAACCAATATGAAAAAATAAAGGGAATGCAGGAGGTGAGGAGCCAGCTCATGACCTCCTGTTCCCAGCTTCAGTGTTGCCCCCAACCTTCAGATTGATGCTGAAAAGACAAAGGCAAAGTGTGGGTGCATGGAGCCTAAGTTGTAAGTGAGCACAATATGCGAGACTGCACAATGTCTTTATTGATAAGATGGCAAGTTAAGGCTCCTGCTTTAACTTCCATACCATTTCCATGCTTTTTAGTGCATAATTGAATTTGCAAGAGCCTTAACTCTTCTTGTAAACCAGGTGTTTTTAACTATGGAATACCAAGTTTTTTGTTAATTACAAAGCGCCNCCCCCCCCCCCCCAAAACCCCAATGCAAATTGCCCCGAGCCCTGCTCAGGGAAGGGAAAGACCGGAGAAGAGGCAGCAAGCAGCGCTCCTGTTCAAAGCAGCCCCCCCTCTTCCCAGAGACTAATATAGGATTTTTCACAACCCCATAACTTTAAAACTACTATTCAGATTTACAAAGAAAACCCCCAAAAGGCACCCCCAGGCAGCTTCCTTTAATTTTCTAAAGGCTAATTCCATCTCCTCCCCATCACTCAACCCCTCTACACTGCCCAGAACGAGATGGTCTGACTAAATGAAAAAAAAAAAAATAAGGCTTGAAAGTGCTGTTTTCAAGCTGCAATCTCAGCTTTTATCCAACAGATTCATCTGAAATGTTCACATCATGAACAGTTTACTCCACAACAAATTTCACAATCCTAACTTTGATCATGCAGATTTTAGAACAAATAGAATGTTGGGGCTTTATAATGTACCATGCAACACACTAACTATTAAAGTGCTCCCACACTCTAATAAGTGTTCCTGCTCCAAGAAAAGTTGAAAGGCAAAAGGAGGCAAAAAGTTGAAACCTTTGGTCTAGGATCATACCTTTCATCCACTTGTTTAATAAATGGCAAAATTTGAGAAGCCACTTAAGACTCATTGTTCAAGACTGGTTTGTTGCTCATGAGCTGGAGGGGGTGGGGAGGAGGGAAGAAAGGGAGAGAACTCCTTGCCAGTTCAGCCTATTTCCAACACTTGGGGGCAGGGCTGAGCCAGCAAGAAAAGCAATGTTTAGGCAGCAGTGGCTTTAGCATGGTGGCAAGATCAAGGTGGAACTGGTCAACTGCTCAAGCCGCAGTGTGTTTCCCCTCCCACACCTTCAGGCAGAAGACTGTGGGTCTAAGGTGAGCCCAGTTAGCAAAGCAAGGATTGGGGTGGGTTTGTTTAAGGGAGGAGGGGGGGGGGGTGTTATGCTTACTTTGTGGTTACCCACCCTGAGCCTTTGGAAAAAGGGTGGAATAAGAATTTAATACGCTTGTCTCATCTTTCTCCCTCTCCTGGATACTAATGAATCCAATTGGTTTCCAGAACTTGGGCTGGGGGTGGGATTTACCCACAGTCTTTACAGCTCCTCTGTTGATGACCGGTCGCTTTGTAGAATGACATCTAACCATGGCCACCAACATGGTTGCACTCAAGTATCCGCTCACATAAATGGGGGCCCAGATGTGTTTGAAGCAGGAGGGTCGGCAGCTAGAGCACAGGTGGTGCTTGATTTGTGCTGAAGCTAACAGATTGTGGCATAGATCACTTTTGAGAGACTATGCTGTTGCTGCAATGGTGGTGAAGAAAGTCTTCTTTGCGGTCATAGCATCTACAAAGTCTCACCCTGCAGAGCTGTTCTGGGTGGTGAAAGAATGGATTTATCGGGGCAGTCTCTCCTATGAACCAGAGTCATCTAGTGTCCACTGTGACATTGTTTTATTACTTTGCAGCTAAAATTGCTTGTATTCATCACAATTTGGGTGATGCTACTTTACCTGAAGAGTAAGAGTTTGGGGTTGTGGAAGATCAGTCTTGTCCTGTCTGTTTGGATCAGTTTCAATTAGTGTCACCCACCGATGCACTGCTTGACGCAGTACAGGCAACCAGTTGCAAATCCTTGCCTGTCCTGGCTGCTGAAAGCCAGACAGGAGCCACTGAAGCCACTGCTGGCTGGCATAGTCAACACCTCCCTCCGGGAGGCTAGGGTGCCTGACACGCTTTTAAAAATACAGTTGTTCGACCCTGGCTTAAGAAACCATCTTTGGACACCAACTTTCTGGCCAGCTATCGCCCTGTCTCTAGCCTTCCCTTTTTAAGGAGAGCTACTGAACAGGTGGTTGTCCAGCAGCCTCAGGCTCATCTTGATTCTATCCGATTCCTGGACCCACTCCAGTGAGGTTTTCATCTGGGACATAGCAAGGAGACTGCATTTGTGGCCTTGGTTGATGATCTATGCCTGGTGACCAACAAGAGGAATTGTGCCCCACTGATCGTTAAAGACCTTTCAGCAGCCTTCGATATAGTTGATCATGAGGTGTTGACATGACTGCGGGACCTGGCAGGGGTGAGTGGGACTGCTCAAGTTCTGTTCATTCCCATCGGGGCGGTCCAGCAAGTGGCAGTGGGAGAATGGTCATCATCCTCCCCACTCTCCCAGGGCCTCCCCTGTGGTGTCCTGCAGGATTCCATCTTGTCTCCCCTTTTGTTCAATGTGCATGAGGCCACTGGGCAAGTTCATTTGGAGGTTTGGGTGTGAAGTGCCATCAGTATGCCAATGACACCAAGCTCTACTTCTCTTTTCATCTGACCCAAGTCCTGCAGTCTTGGTGCTTACCCAATGCCTGGTTGCTGTCGGGGACTGGATGAGGGCGAGCCACTTGAAACCAAATCCAGATAAGGCTCAAGGATAACTGGCTGACCCTGCGACTTGGAGGGGATTGGAACCCTGTCATTGAGGAGGGGTGACCCCCCCTCTTTACACAAGTTTGCAGCCTTGGAGTGCTTCTGGATCGTCAGGTTGTGGCGATGGTCAGGAGCACTTTTTGTCAGTTCCATCTGGTGAGGAAGCTGCGGCCCTTTCTTTCTGATTCAGATCTGGACACCATCATCCATGCAGTAGTCTAGCCTTGAGGTAATGAAAGCTATATGCTCTATACAGGGCTGTCCTTGACTGTTCAAAAGCTGCAACAGGTGCAGAATGTGGCGGCCCGGTTCCTTTCAGGGGTGGGTTGCCATGAGCACATTACACCTGTGCTTTAGTCTGTGCTGGTTTCCTATAGCTTTCCAGGCACAATTCAAGAGACTGGTTCTGACCTTTAAAGCCCAAAATGGCTTGGGTCCCCACATATCTGAAAGACTGACTCCTCCTTCGATGCTCCACTGTGACCCCTGTGGTCAGCCAGGAGTGCTCTCCTGTGGGTTCCACCTGCCAATCTTGTCTGAACAAGAAGGGCCTGCAGAGAAGCATTCTCTGTTGCTGCTCCAGTATTATGGAAATCCCTCCCCTAGAAGTCTGTCCGAGGCCAAGCCTGAGCATATTCCAAAAGGAAGTGTAAAACTTCTTTGGCAAGCAGGGATAGAGGTAGGGATTCTACTGTATTGTATTTTTTGTGTTATTATGTAAGCCACACTGAGCCTTTGGGAAATAGTGCCCTGTTTCAAAGATTCTGATAATTACTTCCCTAACTGTATTCAGCAAGTAGGATCAGAGAAGTTATTAAATGCCAGCTCCTGGCTGGGGCGGATGAACATAAGTTAAAATGGTCATACTGCCCAAGTTAATTTATGAAGTGATGGCACTACCTATAAAAATCTAGATAAATGTTTTAGAGAATTAAATGGTTCTCTTAGGAGATTGGTTTGTCATGGGGGGGAAAAAAGCTAGAGTAAGTCAAGTCACTCTTAAGCGGAGACTGGAGGTCTTGGTCTGCCTCATATGAAGAGGTATCAGTGGGCAGCTGCCTTGCAGGCAGTTAAATACTGGTATTGGGATCCCCTACTGTGGACTGGGTAGGCTTGGAAAAAGATATGTTAATATTAACCAAGAAATGGTGACTCTGCAGCCCCCAGTGCAGGCAAAAAAGATTGGAAGAACATCCCTTTGTGAGATATGCTTTGTATACATGGTATAAATGTCTGCAAAAAAATGGCGGTCCCACTAGGAGTATCTCCATTTCCCCCATGAGGCTGTAGTACATTTAAACTACTGGAAATCACTTAGGGGATTAGTAAACTTATGCTTCAGAAGGGGATTACAAGTTACAAACATTTATTTAATGGTGGCGATTTTATTTTTTAAGAAATTGAGGAATTAGAACGGTGCTTTCAAATGTCAATAGACCAGCTGCAGTATCATCAGTTATGGAGCTATTTTAACAAGGTAAAAAAAAAGTTCTCAAAAGATCAAGCCTTTGTAAGATGTAGAGAGAAACATCAAATCCTCCAAGGGGTTACTTTCCAAAGTATAAGTTACTTGCTAGTTTATGGTTAATAAAAGAGGTCTCCTATATTGGTGTGTGGGAGAAGGCGTTAAATAGGAAATTTAATAAGAACAAGCTGATTTCTGGAACCATATGGCAACCTGTTCTAGATCTCTTCAAGTAAGAGAAACCCAAGTGAAAACTAGTACTAGATGGTACTTGACCCCGGTACGTCTTGCTAAACGGATTACATTTATACCATATTGCTAAAATTAAAAAAAGATTATCTTAAAGTTGGAGAAAGTGTGGGGAGAGGGGTACCTTTTTACATGGTTTCTGGGCTTGTAAATGTACTATTTTGAGAAATATAGGATTATATGAAGAGTAACAAACTGGAACAACTATTGGACCACGTAAATGTCTCTCATGAAGGTGGTAACTAAGTCATTGGCTTAAATTCAAAGTAATTATAATTGCCCTTATTATCAAACCTGGTATGATCAGGAGTGTTATTGGGCTAAATTGGAGCTGATCCGTACGAGACAGGATTTGACTATCCAGAGACTGCTTTATGTCTGGGATAGGTTTCTTGAATCTAGAAGGCGATATAAGAAGTTAATTTATGAGAAAAAAGCAGCCAGAACTGCCTAGTTTGGGGCCGATTTACAAGTGGCAGCTTCCTTAAAAAATTCAACTAGATTTTGGAAACTCGCTGCAACTTTTTTGAATGTAAGAGTGGTGTTAAAGCTCCCCCGATAACAGAGCAGACCTGGATTGCCTTCTATGAGGGGGTGTTTGACGGTTCAATGTCTAGAAGTCACTCAAGATAGGGAAGCTGGAATAGAACAGAGAAATATTTCGGGAGCTACTCCTTTTTCCCTGGTTGTAACTGAAGAGATGGTAACGCAATATATTCTAGCTCTGCAACCAGGCAAAGCCCCAGGAATAGATTTTATTCCACCAGAAGTTTACCAAGACTATGTAGCCTGGTGGGCACCCTTGCTAGCAAAGTTATTTACATTGCATAATATGGTGGGTAATTTTCCAATGTATTGGAATACAGCCATTATAGTCCTTATATTTAAAAGAGGCAAAAGGACTAACCCAGCTAATTATAGATATATTAGCTTACTGCAGATAATCAGTAAAATATATTCTCGATATCTTCTGGAAGCCTTAGAGGGTGACAACTAAACAATTATTGGCAGAGGAACAGGCTGGGTTCCGAGCAGCAAGTTCAGCTACAGGTAATTGTTTCGTCTTGATGTACTTAGTTGATAAATGTGAAAATTAGGGGTGGAAAACTATTTGCAGCATTCATTGACTGGTCTTGAGTTTTTGACTCTGTGAATAGGTCTTTTTATGGCATAAACTTCTTAGTTTGGGCATTGACTACCGCCTACTGGATTTAATAGCATTACATCAAGACTCAAGGGCGGTGGTTAGACTAAACAACATAGGTGCCTTTTTTAAGCCCCTTGCTATTTCCTTAGGGGTCAGAGAAGGATGCCTGCTGGCACCTATTTTATTCAGCCTTTATATTAATGATCTAGCTGAATAACTGAAGCCAGTTATACACCCCCTAAGGTTGCAGATAGGCCCATAGCAATTTGGATGTATGCCGACGATATTGTTCTATCGCCACAGAAAGCTGGGCCTTCCAACACTGTTTAAGCCAGCTAAATTCCTATTGTCAGACTAATGATCCGAGCGTGGAATCCCCAGAAATCACAACTCCGGGCCTTTATTGGAGAGGATCAATTATCTCAGGTCTCTAGATACACATACCTGGGTGTCCATTTTGCAATAAATGGGCACTGGACAATACATAGGGGGAAAAAATTACTAAGGCTACGAGCGCAGTAGGTAGAACTCTTAAAATGTATAGAAGTTCAAAATATTATAATATCTCGTGGGTTTTAAGTGTATATAATACTAAGGTACTACCTCAGATCCTTTATGGATCAGAAATTGTTTTTTTTACCTACTCCAAAGGATATGGAGGTGGTTCAGAACAAGTTTATAAGGGGTATTTTATGTGTTGCAAATTAAACTCCCCTCTGCATGCTTTGAGCAGAGTCTGGACTATGCTCAGTAGCAGCATTAGCTAAAATTAGAGTAATTACCTATTGGGATAGACTACATCATTCAGAACTGTTGAGAATTTCTTTCCATCATTTATACTTCATGTTTCCAGTATGGTGTATTTGTTCCAACCAGCATTAATTAAACATCTTAGTGAAATCAGGTTTTCTGGTAGAATCTAGTGTCCAACCCAATGGTAGACTATGCTTACAAGAACTTGGAAACCAAGGATCTTGGATCTCTCTATACCGGAGGATGTGTCACAAATTGCTGCGGTGACAATCGTCCCATGGTATCTGCAAATCAAGTTGAGTTTTGGTTTACAGCCGTATTTGATCTGCAAAGTTTAGGGTCTTGTAGGCAGAATTTTAACATTGAAATCTAGTCAATTGTTAGAAACAGCAGTCACTAAAGGAAGAGCTGAGGGGATAGAATTTAATGACTGATTATGCATGTCATAATGGTGAGGTAGAAACAACTGAGCACATTTTATTTGTATGTTCTTTATATGGTAGCTTGCGTGCTGTATGGATTACCCCAATTGTAGACAGAACAATTTTTGCCACTATCACAGAAAAGGTCAGCTCTACTGTCTCCAAACACGTCTGATGATATGAAGGCAGTAGCATTAATACTTTCTTTTGGCACAGCGGGAAGAGTTAGTTATCTAAGAGGGCTTGATTGTTGCTAGTTTTTTCTTTTTCCTCCGGGTGGAAGAGAGATTAGCCTGTGATGCAAATATAGATTATGAGCAGCTCTTGTTGCTGATTTTGTAATGGTGTAAATTTTATGTAGCCACTGGGCAAGGTTGTGAGATGGCTAGGGGCGTGGTGTCATCAGTATGCCAATGACACCCAGCTCTACCTCTCCTTTTCATCCAACCCAGACCTGGCAGTCTCGGTACTTACCCAACGTCTGGTGGCTCTGGAGGCGGGTGAGCCGACTGAAGCCGAATCCTGACAAGACGGGGGTGATGCTGGTGGGGAGGGCGGTGGGTGCAACGTCCCCATCATTGATGGGATTCGTCCCCTGGTGGTCTCCCAGGCTTGGAGTGCTCCTCGATCTTCAGGTGGCAGCTGTGGTGAGGAGCACTTCTCACCAGTTACATCTGGTGCGGTGGCTTCAGACGTATGTCTCAGACATCAACCTGGCCACTATCATCCATGCCTTCATCACCTCGAGACTGGATTGCCACTTCCTGAATCTAGCATGCTGGGAAGGGTAGTCCCAACATGCCAGATTCAGGAAATGGCTGACCTTGGCATGTGCACATGCAAGTGCACAGCACGCTGGAACTCCAAAACAGTGGCAGGCCAGGCAGCAGCAGGAACTGCATGTGGACAGGCCCAGCTGAAGTGTATGTATACGAGTTGAGTTTAAAGGAATGTGTGTGCGTGGCAAGAGCATGAATAAGTATGAGAGAATGAATGAGTGTGAGAGAAGCGAGAACATGTGCAAGTCCCTGTCCCCTCTTGCCCCCCTCCCCATCCCCCATGGCTCCTGTAGGGGGAAATGGAGCCACCACTAAGCCCAAGGAGGCCCATCCCCACCAGAATGTTCCTGCTGTCCCCTCCTACCTAGAAACTTAAGCCTGCCTGCTTCTGACTGACCTACAGCCCTTCGAGAAGACCCAGCATCTAAGGTAAGGGCCACTTGGCCAAGAACATACCTTTCCCCCGCCTCCCCTGATCTAAACTCATTTGTACTGCTGCACCGCTCTGGTGGGGTGTGTGTGTGCTGTGATCATGGGGAGTGGGGTTGTTTCTGGTTATGTTTGATCAGATTTTCAGTGCTTTGGTGCTTGAGATCCCCAAATCCAGTATCTTGTAGAGGGCTGAGTCTGGCCTCTGGGCCCAAGATTTAGGGCTTTTATGAGGGTGTGTGTGTGTGCTGTGGTCATGTGGGTGTTTGATCAGCTGGATCTATGTTGAAACTTGTGTTGGGAATGTAATAGGTTATGCTCAAGAGAAGGAGGGTTCAGGCCATTGATATGCAACATGGATGACCTGTCGCTATCCTTGTGTGCATGCCCTCACGTGTTTTTAAATAAGACCTGTTGCCATATAATAGGAGCCCTGGTCATAGCCAACAGGGGAATTGTACTTCCCATGGGCCAGGCTTGTCCTTGCCTTTCCTGGGGTCCAGGCATGAACATCTGGGTTAAAGTGCTCCAAACTAAAGCCCATTAAAAAGGCAAGGACTGAAGGACATTTGCATGGGCCAAAGGACTGGGCTGTGAATGTCTGTGAAAGGGTTTAAGGTTGAGGGTTTGCATGCAAAGGTTAAGGTTGAGCCCTTGGAAGGTTTAAGGGACCTATGTGCCTGGGACTGGTAAAAGGTATACTGTAAAAGACGGGAAAGTTGTACAGACTAGACTATTGCAACGTGCTCCACGTGGGGTTACCCATGGTGCAGAATGCGGTGGCCCGCCTTCTTATGGGAACAGGCCGCCGTGAACACATTACACCAGTGCTTCGTGCTCTGCACTGGCTGCCTATAGTCTTCCTGGTCCTATTCAAGGTGTTGGTTCTTACCTAAAAAGTCCTTAACGGCCTGGGCCCCACCTATCTGCGAGACCGCCTCACCCTCCATGTTCTGGATCGGCCCCTGTGGTTCGCTGGGACTGCCCTTCTTAATGTCCCCTGGGTTGCCCAGGGGGAAGACTATGGAGAGGGTGTTCGTGGCCTCAACTAGCTGTGGAACTCCCTTCCAGCAGAGGCCCAGGTGGCCCTGGACTTCGCCTCTTTGTCGTTATTACAAGACTTGGCTGTTCCAGCAGGCCTTCGGCAAGCGTGATGGATTTGGGGTGGGGGGTGTTTGATTCGGTGGCACTCCCTTTTGATGATTTAGTGATGTATTGGTTTTTATAGTTTTGTATGTTTTAAAAATATTTTATACATGTAAGCTGCACTGAGCTACTATATGTTGGAGAGGCGGGGTGAAAATAAGATAAATAATAAAAAACCCTGCGATTTAAAAACCTAGTTAAGGTGGCATTCCAAATTATACTCCAACAGTAGAGGAGGTAGAGGGTGCAGAAGCCCCAGCTTGTCTGATTTTATGGGATCACTTTTAGCCAGTGACACCCACTGATGTGGTGGGGGTGCTTGGGGCTGTTCGAGCCACTTCTTGCAAATGAGATCTGTGCCCATCCTGGCTAAAAGCTGCCAGGAGACACTGGGGCCGGTGCTGGCTGGGGTGGTCAACGCCTCCCTGCGGGAGGGCAGAGTGCCGAACTGTCTCAAGGAGGTGGTGGTGTGGCCTCTGCTCAAGAAATCATTGCTTGATGCAGACTCCCCTGCCAGCTATCGGCCTGTCTCTAACCTTCCCTTTCCTAAAAAGGTTAGAGACAGGCCGATAGCTGGCAGGGGAGTCAGCATCAAGGTATTGAACAGGTAGTGACTCAGCAGTTCCAGGGGCATCTTGACCGCGTCAGTTATCTTGGTCCTTTGTAGCCCGGCTTTTGTCTGGGTCATGGCACTGAGACAGCACTTGTGGCCTTGGTGGATGACCTTTGCTGAGAAAAGGACCGAGGTTGATCAACCCTATTGGTCCTTTTAGATCTTTTGACAGCATTTATTTATTTCCCGCCCGTCCTGCCCTCAGGGCAGCCCGGGGGGCGAACAACATTCAATAAAAATATAAAATTTAAAAAAACAATTTAAAGATACAGTATGTGGGGAACCCCCAACCCCTCACCAAAAGCCTGACGGAACAGCCAGGTCTCACATACATGACGAAACAGCAGGAGAGTGGGAGCCAACCGAGCCTCCTCCGGGAGCGAATTCCACAGCACAGAACTCAGAGGGTGGTACTCAGTGAATATTTTTCATCTCACCGAGACCTTGCATGTGGGGTTCTGCAGGATTCAGTCTTGTCCCTTCTCCTATTCAACGTGTATATGCAGCCACTCAGCAAGGTGATCAGAGAGTTCGGGGTGAGGTGTCATCTGTATGCGGACAACACCCAACTGTATCTCTCGTTTTTGACCAACCCAGGCCCAGCTGTCTCAGTGCTTACCCGGTGTTTGGAAGCTGAGGGGGACTGGGTGAGGGCTAACCAACTGTGACTGAATCCTGACAAGACGGAGGTGATGCTAATGGGTAGGTCGGCCGAGTCGACAACCCCATCAATTGATGGAGTTTGCCCTCTGTTGACGTCCCAGGTGCGGAACTTGGGGGTTCTCCTTGATGCACAGCTCCACCTGGATCTTCAGATGGAGGCTGTGGTGAGGAGTGCCTTCCGCCAGTTACATCTGGTGTGGCGGCTTCAGCCGCTGGTTTCGGTTCCGGACCTGGCCATGATCATCCATGCTTTTATTACCTCTCATTTAGACTACTGCAACACGCTCTACGTGGGGCTACCTATGGTGATGGCTCGGAAGCTGCAGAATGCGGCGGCCCGGCTCCTGGTGGGGTTGGGCCGCCGGGAGCACATTACACCAGTGCTCTGATCTCTGCACTGGCTGCCAGTAGTCTTCTGGTCCCGATTCAAAGTGTTCGTTTTAACCTATAAAGCCCTACACGGCCTGGACCCCGCATATTTGTGAGACCGCCTCACTCGCCGGGTTCTGGACTGGCCCCTGCAGTTGTGCGGGGATGCCTTGCTGGAGGTCCTCTGGGATTCCTGGGGGGGCCACACAGAATAGGGCATTCTCGGTGGCCGCACTGCGCCTTTGGAATTCCCTCCCGGTAGGGACACGTCAGGCCCCGGACCTCCCGTAGGAGCTGCAAGACATGGCTGTTCCGTAAGACATTTGGCGAGGGGTAGGGTTGGGGGTGTGTGGGTGGGCTGGTTTATTTGTTTGTGTTTTTATACGTTATGTTTTAAAGTGTATTGTATTTTTATTATGTTGTTAGCTGCTCTGGGCTGCCTGTGGCAGGATATATATTCTGTAGATAATATAAATAAATAAAACATGACAATAAATTGTATTTTAAGGAAACTTTCTCTTACTCTATTACTACAGAAATACCGTAAATACTATTCACTATTTCCAAGTAACCATCACAAACCAAAAAGGGAGACATCCCTTTCAACTAGATAGAATTTTACTGAAGCCACATGGCTGTATCAAATAATTCATATTTTAACTCAAAAATTAACAATAAACCCACATAAGATTAACTACCACAGGAAATGGAATAAAATACATTTAACGAAGCAGACACTCCCCATGCACTTAAATCACAGATAATTCATATATCTTTGGGCATCCCTCCTATCTTTCTCATAAAATTTACACGCACAGTCAGTTCTTAAAGCATAGATGGCAACATGCTTGGATCTTACAGGATCCTTATCTCCCAAGAGGTACATTAATTGCTAGATTTTGGGCCTAGCACGGTCCCACCCTATGACTTTTTGCAGTTGCCTGTGCTGATCATCATATAACGGACATAGCAAAACATGATCTTCTAAATCTTTTATCACCATACCACAAGGGCAGATCCTATCCTTATACGGAGTGCCCTGAAATCTCCCCAAAGAAACAGCTGTCTGCACTGATTGTATCCGTAGGCTAATAAACTCTCTTCTAAGAGCTGGATCCAATATCTGATACAAGTATGAAGCTCCACCCTTGGGGGGGTGGGAGGGAATCCAGTACTTACAAAAACAGAGCAACGTGTGCTTTAGAAGCCAACATCCTATGCACCTGTCTATCTATATCCGATAGCCTCTGTTTTAACATCCTAATGACTTGACTACAAGTGCAGCCCTGAAAAAAAGGATTCGGAAAACCCCAAGGACCAGAGCATGCCCTTATGTCCAGCCACCAAGGGTTCATACCACCTTCTTTATCCGACTGTTTTTCCACCAGAGCCAAGCTCAGCAAGGAAGTAGCCACATCATTTCTACTCTTAGCCCAAAAAGTAAGCTTACATAGGTCAACTAGAGCCATTAGAGATGGCCTACCCAGTTCCATTTGAATTATAGCCGCACAGGATGCGGGGGGAATCTGAAGAATCCTTAGCCAGCATCTATTAATTACTGGTTGTAAACCGGCCATGATATGATAATCATAGCCTCAGATGTGCGCTCCATACAGCATCTTTGCCATTAATTTGGCATCCATAATTTTGCAGACAGCCTTAATGGATCTTTGACCACGACAGAAGAAAAAGTGCTGCATTGCCAATGCTTCCATTTTCGCCTTCTGTTTATTTGCTAACATGTGTGCCAACCATGTTCGTTATGATAGGTGAATACCCATCTATAAGATCATACCTGTTCTAGCACATGACCCTGCAATATCCAATTATATTTACTAAACCTCTTGAAGAATACCAATATTTTAGTTATTATAATTTATAATAAGGTTCTTTTCTGAACATCTGTCCCCACAGTCCTTCAAAGCACACTCCAGCCCAATCTTACTAAGAGACAGCACCACCATATCATCAGCATACAGTAACATAGATTTCCTGAGTACCCACGCATGGGGGGTGGTAACTCCCTGCATTCCTATGATCTGTAATAAGTGAATTCACATAGATATTGAATAGAAATATCTATATCAATCAATATCAGGGGCTAACAGACATCCCTGCCGGACACCACGGTGGGTTGGCATGGGTTCTGAAAGGGGGCCCCTAGGTGAAACTCTCATCTGCAAAAATGTGTTTGTATACATTATGTTTAATTAAACACAGAGCTTATCCATCCGTAATTGCTCTAACACAAGCCATAACTTGGCCCTGCATATTAGATCAAAGGCCAAGGAGAGGTCTATAAAAGCAGCAAAAATCTTACTCCTACGTCGTTTATATTTATTGATGATATGGCGAAGTATAAAAACTTGTCCCGTTGTTGATCTATTAGTACTAAAGCCAGCTTGCTCCTCTGCCAGGATACTTTCTGTGTCGACCCAAGTTTGCATCTGTTCAATAATGATCTAGCATATATTTTTAAAATTATGCATAGTAAGCTAATGGGTCTGTAATTACCTGGATTTGCTGTATCACCCCTTTAAAAAATGGGAATAATAATACTAGTTTTCCAGATCTCTGGAATATATGTGGTATTAATTAATGAGAAGAGGTGTGCGATAGCCACCAGCCAGGTAAGATTTTGAAAACTTCCCCTAAGATGTAATCTAAGCCCGCGGCTTTTCCAGTCCTCAAACTCCCTATTGCCTCCTATACCTCCCATACTGTTATTGGTTCCCACGTGGGTAAACCAATTTCGGCATTGAGCATATAATCAAGGTCAAGGTCATAGGCAGAGAACAACTTGGTGAAATATTTAGTCCATGTAGAAGGTGAGATTGTCATTTCTACTGCCCGTGGCCCCTGCTTGTCAAAAGTTATTTACCAGTTTCCAAAAGCTACGTGTATCCTTTTTGTTCACCACTTCTAGGAGTAATATCCATTGCTGTTCATAATACCACTCCTTCCTTAATAGGAGATCCTTATAACCTTTCCTCATTTCTCTGTATTTAACAACCAAGTCTACCTCGTTCTTTAAATGCAGTATACGGGCTGCGCTCCTTAAGCCAGCTCTTGCTACTTTACAGTCATTGCCCCACCATGAATTCTGCTTCCTGCTACCATGCATCCTCTCTTTGGGAACATAGGTGAGTAACGATTCAAGATACTCACGAACTGGGACCATACCAGACAAGCCGATTTCACTTCCTTTGAAGCCATGAGTTGACTGCACAGGGCATTACTTTCATTTTGTAGTAAAAAAGCGGAGACAGACGTGTCTATTTTCTGTGACCACTGAGCTGAGCGATAGGTACAGTCTCTCCTAATGGAAACCTGCAGACCTAGATTAGAGAGGGGTTGGAAAGGTCCCTTAAACAACGCTAATGTGATCCGAATTGGGAAGCGATCACTAAGTACCTGATCACCTACTTGGAATAATCGCAAGTATTTGACCAGAGTTAATGAGAGGAGGGCATACTCCAATACACTGCCCTCACCTCTGGCCATATAGGCCAGGCCTCCCCTATCATCCCCCCACCCCCAAGCATTGCCATTCAATACCCTTAAGGGCAAATCCAATGTCAGCTTATAAAGTTCTAGCCCTGCCTGATCTTCTGATCAGAAGCAGCTCTTTTGTTGTTAGAACTCGGTCTGGCTGATATGGACAATACTCTGTATGACTCTGTCACGGTATCAAAAGCTTTAGCACAGATTCTGGCATTTAAGTCTCCTACCACGATTATTCCATCATTTGTATAACTCACTTGATGTTCTATCAATACCTCTTGTATATTTTGCCAAAAGAACTGTTCCAAGTTAACTGGGTTATATGCATTAACCAGAAGAAAGGGGACGGCTAGAGACGGACTACTCAAGCAAGAATCATTAACCCCCAGCCCCCCTACATGGTCCTCTTTTAGCCCCTTTCTGGGCTGGGCATACCCAAGTAACAAATCCCCCCCATATAAATTGTATCAGTAGCACACCAAGTCTCCTGGAGATATATTACATCAAGTTGTCATATATATCCAAGAAACTCTTGGTCCTTACATTTTGCAACCTATCTGGCAATATTCCAAGATGCCAACCTCAGGTCTTCCCCACGGTTGGCCCTGACGGGTCAAGCCACCTCTGCCTGGGCATCCTTCTCCACCTTATCAGAAAGACAGGGAACCGTGGTATCAATTGGTCCTCGCCCTATAGAGTGCTGATTCACCTGCCTCAAACAACTTTCCAATGTGGACATGCTAGGAGGAATCTAACTCCTCCACAAGCGTTTCCTGGGCATCGTTAGCTGATAGCTCCTTTCCAACACCCACTGGGGTGGAAGTTATCTGAGCCCCACACGGCCGCCAATCCAATGGGGGCATCATCTAAAACATGTCTCACCTTGACTGGCCAAATTCACCAGTGAAGCAACCTCCTTACCCACATCTACCTCCTTCTTAGACAGATCATCATGATCGACACTTAAAATGTTATTCACTTGTGGTATCGCAATCTGTTTATAAAGTGAAGACAATTTATTAAGAAAAAAAAACTAGAATTAACTGTCAACCCACTATTTAATGGGCTTTCAGTATAACATTCTTGCTGATTATTAATTTGTAACTTTTGAATTTCCATTGACTCTTCTAGCAACAAGTTTTTAACTGTACTGGCCCAAGGGGAGTTATGCGCAATGTCTGTATGAAGCCCATTATTCAGTGGCTCTACCGATTTCAAACCATTATTATTTGACACCTTTATATTCGGTTGCTGGGCTAGCCTCTGATACACATTTGATGGATAAACACCGCACCATGCTAACAAAATTTCTTTTCTCATAACTGCCGTTACCAAATCATGATGTATAAGATGTATCAATACACATCTCCGCTGTTTCTCCATGTTAATTACATCAACCCTTGCTATATCCTTGCTGGTAACCCACAGCCCTGTCAGGACTCTAAGGTGCTCCGCCACCTCAAGTGGGGAGCTCCAGAATGGGACATTACCTCTACGCGTAGCCTTGATGTTAATTAGTTAATGGAGAATTAATGCTTTCTTCCCAAAATCATCTAGCAGTTCAAAAACCAATTGCTCATTCCCATTATCCTCTAAAGTTCTAATCATACCTCCTACTGGTGCCTTATCTTCTACCAGTGCCTGGTCCCAATCTCCCACCCTTACATTTTTCCCATGAGCTTTTGGGGGTGATACAGCAAGCTTTGCCTTATAATTAGGACCATACCCTTCCAGCACCTTGTGTAATTCACCTACTTTAAGAGAAAGCGCATTCAGCTGGGCAAATAGATACTGAACCATTTGTGTGGTAATCACCACATGCTGGGCCATAAGATCAGCTGTGGGGGCAACTTGGTGAAGCTTACACGCTGTCACTGGGGCAGATGCTGTCCCAACCAGCTTGGGAGGCTGTAGACGGTCTCCTAGCTGCCCTAGCTGCGGTAACCCTAATTTATTCTTATTACCACCATTCTGTGTTATCACTGGCTGGCTGAAGGACCCTCCAGAACTGGTGACAACTCCTCCCCATCAAGATGATCCAGCTCATCAAACAAGGTCCTTCCCTTCAGTACCTCATATCTATTCGAAGTGGGAATCCCAGCAAGAAGAAAGCTGTCCATTTTCTTCTGTTTGGATGGGGGCGATACACATACCACCTGGGGGCGGGGACGTTTACTCTTTACTGACATAAATCAATAAGCCCAAATATATACACCATCCACGGCACTAAGTCTAAGTAAGTCTAATACAAAACCAACCGCCTCCAGACTAAACCCCTATTAAACTGGCAAAACATGGCCTCTCTCTTTACTAAGCAATCCGTGGTACAGGTTTCCTAAGTAAGGACAGGATTGCCTAACTCTTTGTTGAGTAGTCCACCCTGCAACTCCAAACCGAAGGGCCTTAGGCGACAGACTTGTGCACGCAGCCCTTAGGCACGACATCCAATGGCGCATGCCTACGGCACGCCATAGGCACGGGACTCTCCCAAATACCCCTGCTGCCAGAAGCAAGCAGTTCTCAGCTGTAGCTGTCAATCTTCCCGAGGCGGCACTGCTCCAGTCCCGGCCAAATCACGCACACACAATCAAGGTTCGCCGAAGTTCCCACTCCTCAGCAATCCCCAGGGTTCCAGTTAACAGCTCCCACCAATGAATGGCCAACGGCCTTCCAGCTGCCCGGCTCCGCTCTCCGTCCCAACACAACCGCACACACAGCAAAGGTTCAAGTGGAGAAGAGATGTTGCTCCACCCCTTTCAACTATTTATTTATTAATAAAATTTGTATGCCACCCCCTCCTGCTAGAAACATCTCGGGGCAGCTAAAATGCTAAAATAATTAAAGCAGATACAGTTAAAATTCCACAATAAAAAAAAAATTCCTCCCTAACCCAACCCACCCCATCTCCCCCCGGGAAGGCATGGCAGAATAGCCAGGTCTTACATGGTCTACAGCAAGAGGGGAGGTCAGCAGCCAAACGGACCTCCAGCGAGAGGGAGTTCCACAGCTGCAGCGCAGCCACAGAGAACACCCTCCTCAAGGTCGACACCTGAGAAACCCAGGGGACCTCAAGGAGGGTGCCCCCGGCCAACCACAGGGGCTGATTTAGGACCCGGAGGTGGTCTTGCAGGTAGGTGGGGCCAAGACCATTTAAGGCATTAAAGGTCAGCACTGACACCTTGAATTGGGCCCGGAAGACTATCAGCAGCCAGTACAGAGAACAGAGCACGGATGTAATGTGCTTACGTCGGCCCGACCCCGTTAGGTGAGCCACCGCATTCTGCACCAGCTGTAGTCTTGGAATCAGCACCAAGGGTAGCCCCACAGAGTACATTACAGTAGTCCAGTCTTGAGGTAATTAAAGCATGGACAATCGTGGCCAGATCAGAGTCCGACACAAACGGCCGACACACCAGATGTAACTGGCAAAATGCCCCCTTCACCACAGCCGCCACCTGGACATCCAGGCGCAGCTGCAGGTCCAGGAGCACCCCTGGACTCCAAACCTGAGATACCAGGGCAGGACAGACCCCATCAACGATGGGGGCCACCACTCTCCCAGCCTTCCCCACAATCATCGCTTCCATCTTGTCGGGATTTAACTTCAGGTGGCTCGCCCGCACCCAATCCCCCACAGCTGGCAAACACCGGGTAAGCACCAAGACTGTTGGGCTGGAGTCAGATGAAAAAGACAGCTGGGTGTCGTCAACATATTGATGACACCGTACACCAAACTCCCTGACAACCTCCCCCAAAGGCTGCATATACACATCGAACAAGAGAGGAGACAAGGTAGAACCTTGCGGGGCCCCACACGTGAGACCCCAGGGAGAAGATGAAAAATCTCCCAGCACCACACGCTGGGTTCTCCCAGCCAGGAGAGAGTGGAATCATTCAAAACGGTCCTGTCAATCCCTACCTGGTCCCACAGCCGAGTCACCAACAACTCATGATCAACTGTATCAAATGCAGCTAAGATCTAACAGGATCAACAGGATCGAACGACCCTGGTCCAACTCACAGGAGAGGTTGTTAACCAAGGCCACAAGCGCAGTCTCCCTGCCATAACCCGAATGAAAGTCAGACTGTAAGGAATCGAGAAAGCTGATGCGGTCCAGATGCTCCTGCAGCTTCCGAGCCACCTAAAAAGGGAAGGTTAGAGACCGGGCGATAGCTGGCCAGGACGCCAATGTCCAATGATGGCTTTTTGAGCAGGGTTCACATCACAGCCTCCTTGAGACAGCCCGGCACCCTGCGCTCCCCAAAGGAGGCATTGACAATCCCCGCCAGCAACATCCCTAGTGTCTCTCGGCTAGCCTTGACCAGCCAGGACAGGCATGGATCTAGTTCACAGTAAGTGGCTTGAACAGTCCCAAGAGCATCCCCCGCATCTGAGGGTGACATCCTGAAATTCATCCAACTAAACAGGACAGGGGCTTCTACTGCCTCTGGCTCACCTACTGTTAGAAAAGTTGCATCAAAACTGGTGGATTGGAGCAATTTTATCTGCAAAGAAGTCTACCAACAAATCACAGCAGGCATTTGACTACTCTAAATCCAGGCAGAGGGAGGCCGGACTGACCAGCCCCCTCACCACCCGGAAAAGCTCTGCTGGTCAGGACTTGGCGGACAAGAGAACAGCAAAGAAAGCTTTCTTTGCTGCCCGCACCACCATGGCATAGGTACGTAACCAGACTCTATGCTGCAATCAGTCAACTTCAGCATGCGAGTGACGCCACCGTCGCTCTAACTGCCGCCTTTCCCGCTTCATCCGCTGTAGCTCTTCCATATACCATGGGAACCTGCGTTCTCGGCGGTTCGGGAGCGGACGCCTGGGAGCCACGCGGTCAATGGCCTCTGCCAACACGGAATTCCACATGGTCACGAGGTCATCAAGTGAGCGGTCATCAAGATCAGAGGAAACATCCCCTAGAGCGGTCTGGAACCTTCCTGGTTCCATAAGCCTTCGGGGGTGAACCATCCTAACCAGTTCTGCACCCTCCTGGGCTCCAAATTGTGCCAGGATACCAGCCCGGAGGAGATAATGATCCATCCACAACAACAACTAGAAAGAACAGAGTCTACCATCTATTAAATATCAGACCAGTCTACACATTCTTTTTCCTCATTCATTAATAAAAAAAATCATTAATGAATGAGGAAAGAAGAATGTGTAGAAGAATGCCTTAAGTTTTTTAACTGCAGAGTTTTTTTGATGTATTTTATTTTACCAGGCATTCAGTCACCAGGGTTTGAATTTGGGGGTGGGGTGTAGAAATATGTTATCTTATTATATATGTTATTATGTTAGCTGACTGAGCCTTTGGGGAAGGGTGGAATAAGAATCCAAGTCAGTCTATTGAAATTTGAGGCTGTCAAGAAGCATATGGATACAAGTGAGCCAGATGACAGTGCACTGGATTTTCAGAAAATGTTTGAAAAGGTCTCACAGGAGACTTGAAAAAGCTAAGTAGGCATGGGATAAGAAGTTCCCTGTACTGACCCATGGATCAGTAACTTGTTAAAAGGGGTTAGGGAACAAAGGGTAGAACTAAATGGTCAGATTTCACAATGGAGAAAAAGTTACATAGTGTGGTGCCCAAACATTGTACTGTGACCAGTGTTTAATATATTGATTATTGATCTGAAAGAGTGAGGTGATTGGTGTGGTGTCCTCTGCAGACTTAAGTTATTCAAAATAGTGAGGCCAGGACAGACTGAGGAGTTACAGGACCTTGTCCAACTGGGCAAACAGCAGATGAAATTCAATGTTGACAAGTGATGCACACAGGGAAAGATACTCCTAAACCAGGGTGCTACTTGATTTGGAATATTGGGCTGGAATATTTGGTTTGGACCCTACACTGGACCGCATGCTGCCCAGCCCCAAATTTACATACTTCCACCCCTAATTTTTACATACATGCAAGTACGTAAAAAACCAACGCAAGCTAGGTCAAATTTCAAGTCTGCATGTGTCAAAGAATCCACGCATCAGAGACTACACTGGGAAGGGGGCATCAGGCCTACACCAAGGCTGCACAAATAAATGCTCAGTAATAAAATGCAATTAAAATTTCTTTAAATAAAAATAAAGTTCATTTAAACTCACAAGTCCTCTGCTAATTTAATATACAATTCATGTGCACCAAAGAAGTACAGCTGTGAGCCTGGCTTAACTGTAGATTAAAGATGAGGGCAGCAATCTATGAGAAGCAGCTTTAATAAAAATACACTGCATGTCTTCTCAGATGCCATTTTTGAGATTTCTGGTCTTCTGCACAAAACCACATGGCAAGGCAAAGCTGGCCATCCCTCCCCAAACATGAAAGTGCCCAGGCAGGGGCAAACCCACCGACTCCTCACCACCAGCCTTCCCTTGAGCGAGACAACCAGTAGTGGGAAGCCCAGCCTAGACGGCGGCACGGGTCAGATTCACGCAGCACCAGCAGGAGGAACCAGGCCAGCAGCAGCAGGGGAGGGAGGGAGCCGGGTCCAGTGGAGCATGGAGCGGCAGAAGGCAACAGGTGGCGGAGGAGCGTAGAAAGATTTCAAAACAGTGGCAGGCAGCAGCAGAAAGGGCAGAGGGGACCTGGCGGTGCCTTTAATCGGCTGACCAACCAGAAGGGGAACCTAGTCGTGTACCAATGGGGGAGGTGGGCGGGTTCAGGTAGGTGCAGAAAGCAGCAAGGAAAGAGGAGTGGTAAGTGGGCCACAGTAAAGGTCTTTGCTGAGTGGGGGAGGCGGGCTGCAAGAAATGTCTCTGCGGGTCACACTTTGGTCACCCCTGTCCTAAGCTATCCATACACAATGCTGGGTTCAAATTAGATGTTATTACTCAAAAAAGGATCTTGAGTTAACTATGGATATTCCTTTAAACAGCTCAAAATGCACAGCAGGAGTCAAAAAGGCAAACGAAGTTGGAAATTGTTTGGAAAGGGGCAAAGAACAGAAAATCTCATGAAGTCCACCCTCTGTTATGTCTAGGTGACCACACCTCGAGTACTGTGTGCAGTTTTGATTGCCCATCTAAACTGTACAAGAACTGGAACAAAAAAAAATGATCATATGGATTCTGTATGGAGGAGAGGCTTGATAGATTAGGGCTTGTCAGTTTGGAGACAACATATGGGATATTATAAAAGTTTACAAAATCATGAAGTGATGTGGGGCAAACAAGCAGGGAGTAGTTATTTACTTAGATACTAGAGCTACGACGACACTGGTAGCAGATTTAAAAAACAAAACCTTTTTCTACACTGTACAATTAATTTTTGGAATTTGTTGCCACAGGATGTTATGGAGACCAATAGCCTAGAAGCCGGGTGAACAAATCACTTCCTTGTGACCTATTCTTTACTTCTCTGAAGTAACTGAAGGTGGATGCTGTTGCAAAGAGAATTCTGAGCTGGATGGACTATTGGTCTGACCCAGTGTGGCACTTTTTGTTCCTAGTGAGGGACTGATACCCGATCATTACCTCAGAAAGAGAATGTCTCATTTTATTAGCATGTTTGTTACTATAATTTTTATTTAAAGGCAAATTTAGGTAGTGATAAGTATGCCACATTCTGCTTGGTTTCAAATTGTGCTAGTTTTATCGCACTTGGCCAGTTCTGTGACCACTAAGGTGCTGATTTTTACGTCCCAACAAGTCATTTAAAATATTCCTTAGAAGTAGCAAGTGCTTGCCAGGCTATAGAAACAAAGTAAGGGTGACCTTTCAGATGAAAAGCAAGCTCGTGCTGTACAACAGTAGATGGTTGAATAAGTCAAACCCTTTTAAGATGCAGCTCTGGGTTCCACAGAATTGGTTTTCCATAAGGTGGCCGCATGTGAAAGTTTGCCTTTAACAATCTTTAGAAACTCACTATTTTCAACTGTAGATTTCATACCCTTTGAAAGCCTGCTAACGGCAAAATATTTTATATAGCACCAGCAATGTGCTTGGTAGGCACTATACAGTCATGATTATGAGCCCCTTAAGTTTTCACCTGATGGCTGAGGTAGCTTTTTAAGAGGAATTTCAAGTTTGTAAGGAAAGGAGCAGAATGTATATGCTTAGGGAGCGGGTTCCAGATGTAGGGTGCAGAACGGGAGAAGGGGCAAAAGCAGTTCAGGGAGCAGGAGACTTGGTCGGTGAAGATGGTACCAGAAGAGGAGTGAGCTTCCCACATGGGAATGTAGCAAATGTGGGCAGCAAGAGAGGGGCAAGAGCCATGAAGAGTCTTGTAAGTGAAGATAAAGGAAAAAGACTTGGGGAGGGAGGAAAAGAGGGACTGAACATAAAGCATTCGGCAAAGTGGATGACCTTGATAGCTTCTTGAACAGAAGTGAGGGGGTCAAGGTGAGAGCAGGAAGGCCAGCAAGGAAGAGGGTGTAGTGAGGATTAAAGGTGGTGTTAACTTATGTGAAGCGCTCAGAGTGCCATGGCAGGGGGCGCTATATAAAAACTAAGAGAGATCCTAGAATTTGGGTAGTGGGAGCAGTAAGGGCGGGCTAGCCATGTTAGGCATAGATAACAGGACTTAGTACCCGGCTAAATATAAGGTGCAAAGAAGAATCAAGATGAATTCCAAGTAATATGCCTGGGAGATAAGCTGGATGGCGATATCCGATGGAGAGTTAAGAGTTCAGAATTAACACGTCCACTGCGGAGGTGCCAGTGAGACATCAGATTTGATTAGTTTACCCAGGAATAGAATGTAGAGGGAGAAGGGGGCTCCACAAACATAATAGGGAGGCAGAGAAGGTACCAGCTAGAGAGATAGGAAGAACACCAGCTGAAAACTGAGCCAGGGAAACAAAGGGAGTGAGGAAAATCAAGAGAGCAATTGATCAGAGGCAGCAGAGCAGACAGGCAGGACAAGAATGGAACAGAGGTCCTTAGACTTAGATATGTGGTCACTGGCAGCTAACTAAATAAAAATAAGGCTTCTCAAGCTGAGCCTTATAAACAGAGGGTTTAAGTTGAATGGTTTTTACCTACCTACTTTGAAACAAGATGGGGAAGGTGGCATTTCTGTCCCATGGTTATTAAGTAAAACAACTTGAGGACACGTAAAAGCAGAACAAGTTCCATTACAGACTTTTACAAACATGTACTGGAGAGAAAAATTAATCTTAACAGATGGTTTAAGTGCACCAAGCTGCTGGAGTAAGAGTGTTGCACCTTACCAGAACAAAGTCAGTTTCAAAACACCATTCATTTTATAAGGCACCATTGCTTTATGAATTCTGTGCAGTCTTGTTTTAACCCATGCAGCATCCTCAAACATCTGTAGTAGATTTGCAAGCCTAGTCTAGGACAGTCATTGCCAACTACTTATTTATTATTAAAAATGTATATGCCTCCTCTTCCTGCTATAAGTATCTCGGGGCAGCTAATAGCCAGAAGGTTATTCCGATTTTCTCTCCAAGATAGATTCAGTAGTTACCTCAGAGCCTGCGACAATTGGCACCATTGTCAGTAGTACCAATAATGCCAACAATGGAATAGGCAGGAACACAGAACATCTCTTCAGAACAGCAAGACAAGGACATGTGCCACTACCCATGCTATACCAGTTCTGTGGATAGGGGCATTCAACTCCACAATTAAGCAGCAGTAGTATGTGCATTAGTTACACTATATCACCACAACAACTACAGAGGGACATGCAACTTCGTATGTATTACATACTTGATCAAATTGCCAGATCTAATGAAGCTCTGTTGTATGTAGGTCAACAACCTCAGACCCCTGTGGCTAAGAGAAGTGCACAATAGGCACTTCAGAAAGCTGACAAGCAGCAAAAGTTTGCATGCAGTCTTCCTTTGTGGTGTGGTACCCCAAAAAAACCCTACACCAAAACATCTAGGGGTGGCAGGGTAGGCATCCCAATCCTACAACTGCATACTGTTTAAGAGACAAATGGAGTATTTGCATGTGGACATCCACATGGACTAGGCCACAGACTGCTCTTTGACCCTACTGTGGTAAGTGGATGCAGCTCTTGGGTTTAGGAAGCTTTGTCCACCCCTTGCATATATTCTCATCGCCCCACCCCAGAAGAAGGTGTGCCCAAGCCAGAAGGCATATTTATTTATTTAACCATTTATATCCCACTCCCTCCAGCAGCTAAGGGTGGCTCACAAAACATTTCAAAAACACACTATAAAAAACAAACTGTAAGAGAGGTAAAAAACCACTGGCAAAACAACCCCCCACCTTTCCTTCCCCAAAGGCCTGGACAAACAGCCAGGTCTTACAAGCCTGACGAAAGGCCAACAGGCTGGGAGCTAGGCAAGCTTCCTCTGGGAGGGAGTTCCATAGCCATGGTGCAATCACCAAGAACGCCCTCTCCATCGTGGCCCCCGGTTAATTCGGGGGACTCCTAAGAAGGTGCACCTGGCAGATCAGAGGTTGCTCCAGGGCCCAGGGCAGCACTGCACTTGAGGGGGACACTGAGTCCAAGCACTGCTCCCTTCACACTTGCTGCCTTAGAAGTGCTAGGCCACACTAAGCTAGATGGCCTTGACAGACAATACCAGCAGCAGGAAACCATCATCCTATAGCCATCTTAATACCTAGCTCTTCACATTCCTGCTTTGCCTTCACAATATGCACTGACTGACCCTGTGACAACATTCAATTACACTGACATTTCCATTAGGTCAGGATGATTACTGTAGTTTTACCTAATAGGCACTGGTGCAGTAGAACAGCTGCTCAAACTATCAATGACCCACTGCATCCCATCTAGCTTGACCAGACCAACTGCATGCTCCAGTCAATTAGGGAAGCGACTTGTTTATTAACTCATTAAAAGGCCAGATGCTTGCTTATGGTTAAGCTGGTCTGTTCATCTTTGGCAATGAGCAACAGCAAACTGCCAACTGTTTAACCAGTTATGAGTAGCTTTAGTACAAGAATTTAAGGACAACTTTCAAGTGCATCTGTCTCAAGGAAGCCCATATTAAATAATGTATCTGGAGAAGCCAAACCAAGTTTCGGGTAAGCATGAGGATCCAAATTCACAATTTGCAAGCCAAGTGCTGCTCACCCAGCATGTACACTGTGCATCAGTAGGCCATTGGAAGACTATAGTGCCAAATCCTAAATGGGTGTGAGCCAGCATCACATCAATGAGTGTCAGTTTAGACATGCATGGGACAAAACTTCAGTCAGTCAAACTTGCAGTTGTGATTTGTCCATTATTCCATTTTACTAAAAAAATAAATTAAAAAAAAATAGAAGTAGCAAGGTTCTATTACTGGTTCACCAATTTCATGATCAATGAAATGACTCAATTTCTTGAGAAATCAAGAGGGTAAAAATCTTGTTTACATTTAAAGACCATTAGTAACAACTTTTAATCTTGCTTCTTACGTTTTCATACTGCTAATATAAAAGTTATGCTTTTCCTGCTAGCCACCAGGTTCTGAAACAACAGAAGTGAAACTTGATAGCTTCCAGCTTCTCTGGTAACAGAGTAGAAACCGTGACTCTTAGTATATAGGCAATAAGGAATTAAATCCATGCATTAATATAGGCAAGTGGAAATTGTAATGCATAATGGCTTTTTAAGTACTACAAGTTTCAGGTTTGATAAATGAATTGAATTTCCATTAGAAGGATCAATACTAACTTTTTAGTTCAAGTCAGAAGTGTTTTCATACAAAAGACAAGGACGGGACTCAAGTTATATACAGAATCAAGGAGTTGATGTCAGGCATTGCCACAAAGCTTTCCAAGCTCTCAGATCTGTGTACTATCAGATCAGTGTAGTCTAGAAATAGCTCAAGGTTAACACTATTTAAGAGCTTCCTACTGTAGATAATTATAAAAAGCCACAAAAAAAAAATCAGTTTCTCTTCACTTGTATGAAGTACATCATTGTCTGCAAAAATTTTAAAGAAAACGAGAGTTCCTAGCATTTTTTAGAAAATACCCTTGCAGATGTGAAATGTGGAACTGTTCCTGTGCGCACAAGCCATGGTGGCAGCACTCTTGCTTCTCAGAATTTCACTCTGCTGATATTTAGGAAATTAGAGAATGTCAAGTTTCACTTCTGCTATTTCACAACGTGGTGGCTGGCAGGAAAGCCATCAAAAATGGCTCTTTCACACAAATACAAAAGCTATTGTTATTAGCAGAGGCTTCCTTTTTTAAAAAGAGAGGTTGTGGAGGAAGCAAGATAGACTAGCACAGGCTTTACTTAAGAGCAGCTGAAAGTTTCTAAAATGGGAGAGAATGCTTAGCTCAGTGGTTCCAAGATTTCTGCCTGCATGACCTTATCTTGAGAGACGTGCAACCCTGCTACATGGGATTTCAGAAACATGCAAAAATCACAACCCCATCCAGAAATATTTTTGCCCAACTTGGTGCTGTGACCTGTTTGGCAAACTGACTTATCTGCTGAAAGGTAAAAAGGAGCTTTACATGATATACTTAGTCACCAGCTGCTTAGAAGCAAGTATGAAAAATGGTACCCCTTTTTTAAAAAAGAGCTAGACAGCACCATAAGAGAAATTCACAGCAAACTAGATAAAAGGGAAGTCCAGTAACCTTTTTCAAGGCTTCCCCTAGTTGAACATTAAGGATCTTCTTTGGTTAGTTTCAAGTCAGGTGAATTGGAAACTTGTTAGTTCTGCATTCAGAAGACAACTGATTTTTCATTAACAGGAATTCATGCTATGTGGCCACTGGAGCATTTTCAAAGTGCTAATGCAGCCCCTGGACCCCAAGATGTTTCTCCACCCCTGCCAGAGTCCATGCTTCAGGAGCTGGGGAAGGAAGCAGGCATGGGGCAGAGCAGGCCGCAGCATGCTCAAGGTCTTAACCATGGCCGGGCCAGGGTTGAGCAAGGCTTAATGAGCTGGGAGGCAGGGGCAGGGCCCAGCAAACATACCAATGCAATGTCTGTTGCCCTGCCCATCAGCAGAGCCACCAGGAATACTCACCAGGCCCTGATCCCTTGCCTCCCAGCTTGCCCAGGTCAGTTCCACCCCAGCTCTGGTAAGACCCCAAGCGTGCCATGCCCTGCTCCACTCCAGCCTTCCACCCAATGGTTTTCTGGCACACACACTATTTCTGCCTGACCCCACTGTGCTTTCTCATGGCTCCCTTCAATGCAGCCCACCTAAGAACCTGCAGGCCACACTGAATGGAAACCAAATGGAAGCGTGGTGGCCCACCAAGAGGAGTGACCTATGAGCCACAGGTTCCCCACCCTAGTGGCAATGGGAACAGTAAGGAAGAGCTAAGCAAGAGCCAATGAGATGTAGAGAGGGAGGAGTAGAAAAAATGAATCTCAAGCTATGTGCCTGGGGGACGGGCTAGATGAATGGAGACAGCAAGATGTGGAAGGTGATAGTATGCAAGGGAAAGATGAGAAATTCAGACCTGGATATATTAAGCTTGAAATGGTGGTGAGATATCCAAGTAGAGAGATGTCAGAAAGGCTGTTAGAGATGCAAGACTGGATTAAAGGAAAGTTTGGGAATGGAAAGATGGGTGTTGGGCATCATCAGCATACAGGTGATAGTGGAAGACAACTGAGCAAGTCTGCCCAGGAGCAGAAGGCCAAGAGCAAAATCCTGGGGAACAACAGAGAGGAAAAGACAGATGGAGGTGACACACTGAATGAGCTGTTAGAAATAGGACCAGCTGAGAAATGAGCCCCAGAAACTGAGGGAATAAAGTGTCCGAGGGGATGGTTGATAGTGTCAAAGATAGTAGAGAGGTCAAGCAGAATGAGGACAGAATAGAGGGCCTTAGATTTGGCTATGAGGAAATCACTCATGATTTTGGCAAGAGTGGTCTCAGCTGAAAAGCAAGAACGGAAGCCAGATTGGGAGGTGTGAACTGTAGAAAGGACGACAGTAGGTGTAGGCAGCTCATTCAATCAGCTAGGGTTTGCAATAGAGGAGACCGTGTCATGCTTGAAGGCAGAGAATAAGAAGCCAGTAGAGATGGAGAGGCTGATGAGTAGCTGAGAGGGGCAATGGGGTAGGGGGAGAGCAACAGCAATAAGGAAGTGAGAGAAAAATAAAGGAGAGGGAATAATTCCCATCAAGGGACACCAGAGAAAAGAGAGGAAGGAAGGGAGGGAGGGAGCTCTGGGCAGAAGTTAAGTCTGTTGCTGAAAAAAGAGGCAAGTTCCTATGCTGAGAGGAATGAGGGAGGATTGAGAAAGGAACTGAAGGCCAAGGAGAAGATGGCAGGGACTGCAGGAGGGAGACTCCATTGGTTGGGAGGGGGAGTAGTGTTACCTAGCAAGAGATGGTAGAGTAAGCTTGTAGTAGCAATAGTCAGCAAATCCATGGGAATTAAGCCAGAGGCATTCAGCATCACCAGAACAGGAGTGATGGAAGTGGATGGTGGGGGTAAGCCAGAGATATTGGTTGAGAGGACAGATGGGGCAGTGGGAAAGAGGGGCAAAGAAATTCAGAATGGAGGAGAAGGCTGTATTAAAAGCAGTGACAGACAGCTCAAGCTAGGAGGAGGTGGCTGATGAAAGGAGGGAAAGATAGGAAGCAAAGTCCTAAGGACTGAGAAGTAGGGCAAAGAGGAGGGGAAGATTTTTTCAAACTACAGGATGTGGGTACAAGAACAAACTGATACAAGCTGGTTATAAATAAATGTAGGACCATTAGAAGGTTTAAGTGTCAGAGCAGTGAACTACTGGAATAAGTTCCCAGAGGCAGTTGTGGAATCAAAGAACATAAATACTTTAAAAATAGAATTGGATAAGTTTGACACAACCTGTGAACAGTTGTCTGTTATGGGAAGAATTCTCCCTCGCCCCATGTTTTTTTCCTGAAGCATGAAAGGGTGTTAAACATGATACCCCCATCCTGCCATGAGTGGGTGTTTTCATAGTTGTCTATTAGATGGTCAGGATCACCCACCATCCACAGCATTTGTTCAGAGAATGTGCAGCACATCATTAGGACTAATGCTGGGTAATCTGAATCCACTTGTTGGCATGCTGCTGTCAGGCTCTGGGGTAGAGCCAGGGAAAGGGGAGGGGAAGCAGGTAGGCCGGAGGGGAGACAGGGTGCAGGGAGTCTGGGATGTCCCTCAGATTAAATGAGGAAACCTCTCAGCCACTCTCCAATACCGTAGGAGATTAAGCACTCAGCATAAGGACCAGTCACACTGGTCTGAGAAGGCTTACGGCTCGTCATCGAAGTTGAGGGACGGGAATCCAGGAACCAGAGGCAGGGATCAAGGAACCAGAGGCAGGAGAGCGAGGGGCAAGACTAGGGGCAAGGGGAGGAGCGAGGGACTAAAGGTAAATAAGTGAGAGTCTAGAAGCAGGGAGCTGGGGGCTAGAGGAGCCCAAATCTAAAGGGCAGCAGAGGGGCTGAGGAACCAGCAACATAGAACGGGGGGGGGAAGGATCAGGGAACAAGCCCCGAGGGGCATCAGGGGCAATGGGGAGAGAACAGCAGGACATAAAGGAGGTAAGAAACATCCACACAGAACCACACACACACACACACACACAATAGGACTTACACAAGCTAAAAGAGCAACTAAACATACAAAACAGGGCAAGGAGTGAATAGGAACCACCAGCCTAAACCACACAGAGAGGGGGAGGGAGCTGGACACGGGAAGCCCCAACACACACACACACACACACACACACACACACACACACACACGACAGGTATCGAGGGGAAGGGAAGGGTATAGCACACAAGGAAACACTGAGGGAACACAACACACTTAAGACAGACAACCACAAACAGAACAAGAGGAAGAGACACCGGCATGAGCTGAGCAAGGAATGATCTGAAGCTCCTCACCTGCCACAGCTCCCTGCAGCCGTAAATATCCCTGGGAGCCAATCAGACTGTGGCAGGTGGGGCACACCCTTCCACAGGTGTACACAAGAAACAAAGTAGGCAAGAGAAGGAGAAAGTCACGAAGGGGGAAAGACACTCCTAGCAGCAGTCTGCCAATAGCACAGGATGCAGGGAGCTTCCTAACCAGTTCCCAAGGCCAGGGGTTCAAGGCCTGGCTGTGACAGTATCCCCCCCTCCAAACCAGGAGCCCCCACAGAGGGAAGGAAGACCAAGAACACAGGAGAAGGTGCAGCAACCCCAAACTCCTACTGCAAAAGGGAGCTTCAAGGCCCCACCATGGCCATTTTAGGGGAATACCGGCCACCCCAGGGAAGGGGGGAACAAAAGGGAAAGGGCCTGGACCCACATAGGATAGGAGGGGGCAAGTGTCCAAGATAAGGCCCACAGGGGGGCACCCAGCCCAGAGGGGTTTAAACTACTGGAAGGCAAGGCCTTGCAAGATTCATCAGTATACCCCATAGGAAGAAGGGGTGTAACAAAGTACTCGGTCCAATGGGGGGAGGTGGAAGTCCAGGTGCAGGCTGGACCAAGGGAGGAGGTCCCAACAAGGAGGATGGGGTTCCAAGGGTGGTGTTAGGGGCACGGGGTCCAAGGGAAACACAACGTCCATATTCACACACCCCAGGATCGGAGGGGTGTCCATGCCGAGGGGAGCCGTGAGCAGCCAGAGGTGGTCTCAACCCAGAACTCTTCATGCCATGAGCACCCAGAGTCCTGGAAAAACATAGGTGTGGTGTTACCTCCTGTGCAGTAAGAGGGGTCAATGGCCTTGTTGTAGGGGCAGCTGTTAGAGCATACCTTAATAATGGTTCCAGCACCCCTCATCGTAGGGAGGGGAGAAGTTGACAATATTTGAGGTCCTTCTTGGGCGACCTTCCTCTGAATGCCGATATCCTGTATCCTTGCAGATTTTGTCAGAGTCGGTGGTGTGTAGTAGGTTTACAACAGCTGTATGACCAAGCACGGGTGACGTGATATGCTTGTCGCTCAACTCTGGAAGCTCCCTTGACAAAACAGAGATATTAGTGGAACAGCCCTGGGCAGACAGGGAGGGGAACAGCAAGCCAGAGGGGCCTGAAACTGTTACATCAGGCCTTGGGTTTCCCAAAGATGTGGGAGAAACCCCCTCTGGCACAGGAGAAGCCAGGAGGGAAACATTCACGAACCCCGTATCCAGGGGTCCAGCCTGTTCCCTCAGGGGTGGTTGGTAGCATTCCTGCAACACAACGGGACTGTTGGTAATAGGAGCTCCTTCTCCATTGTCTGGCTGCACTGGTGGTGGGGACGACGGACTGAAATCTTCAAGCACTCCCACAGTATTAGAGTTGGTATCTGAGGGTAAAGGTGGGGCCAATGCTATAGAGGCAACCAGTCTTGACAGACCCCTAGCTGTTCCCTCCATCCTCATGGGGCCCGATTCTGCAGAAGGCAGGGTGGGAATCTCCACCCCGGTAACGGTGGCACGTGGCATGAGACTGCTCATTACACTTGCAGATTGCAAAGCCCCAGGTAGTGGCGATGTATCCCTATCCATCACGGGGGTTGAGCGTCGGTCCAACAACCAGCCATCTCCACTACAGCCCGAGGTATCCTTTAGGGCCAACCATGAACTCCGAGCAACGAGTGTTGGAGACTGGACCTTGGGGCAGCGGACTAACACCCGCACGGTCTTGAATGCTGGAGTAACAGTTGGTTGGCTCTGTAGTGCCAGCCACCTGGCTACAAGGATTGCTGGGCCGGCGGGCCCTAGTCCCCGTAGTCCTGGAACAAGTCGGGGTCCCAGGACCGATGTTGGGGGCTTACCTGGCCCAGGAGTCACTGATGGTGCGAAGGTTGCTGCTTTAGAAGGAAGCCTTGAGGAGGTCATCACCTCAGTTGGTGTCGGCCCGGGTCGGCGCAGCTGATCCAAAGACGCCCGTGGGCTGGAGGGCAGAGGCACCAGAGTAGCCTCTCCACCTGAGGACTTAACAGGTGCTTATCTGGTCCACATAATTGAGCACGACTATAGTTGGCCCACATGGCTGGAGTCAATTCCCCTTCCACCAGTTGTCCCTGTAGGGCAGCACTAATTTTATGATAATCTACCCAAACCAACTGGGGTAATATTGGGCAGGTGGAGATCTCTTGTGGAGGATCGCTTGTAGGCATCATAAGGTAGGGGGTCCACCCCACCAGTCACTCCACAGAGTAGGGAATGGGGACAAAGATTGGGTAACAAGGATAGGGGATTGGGGGTTTTGGGCAGAGCTTACTGTCAGGCTCTGGGGTGGAGCCAGGGAAAGGGGAGGGGAAGCAGGTAGGCCGGAGGAGAGACGGGGTGCAGGGAGTCTGGGATGTCCCGCAGATTAAACGAGGAAACCTCTCAGCCACTCTCCAATACCTTAGGAGATTAAGCACTCAGCATAAGGACCAGCCACGCTGGTCTGAGAAGGCTTACGGCTCATCATCAAGGTTGAGGGACGGGAAGCCAGGAGCGAGGAATCCAGGAACCAGAGACAGGGATCAAGGAACCAGAGCAGGAGAGCGAGGGATCAGGGGGTAAGGAACAAGGAACCAGAGGCAGGAGAGCGAGGGATCAGGGGGTAAGGAACAAGAGGCAGGGGAATGAGGGGCAAGACTAGGGAGCGAGGAACCAAGACTAGGGGGCGAGGAGCCAAGACTAGGGGAGGAGCGAGGGACTAAAGGTAAAGAAGTGAGAGTCTAGAAGCAGGGAGCTGGGGGGCTAGAGGAGCCCAAATCTGAAGGGCAGCAGAGGGCTAAGGAACCAGCAACATAGAATGGGGGGAATCAGGGAACAAGCCCTGAGGGGCATCAGGGCCAATGGGGAGAGAACAGCAGGACATAAAGGAGGTAAGAAACATCCACACAGAACATCAAACACAATAGGACTTACACAACCTAAAAGAGCAACTAAACATACAAACAGAGCAAGGAGTGAATAGGAACCACCAGCCTAAACCACACACAGACAACACAGAGAGGGGGAGAGAGCTGGGCACGGGAAGCCCCAACACACACACACACACACACACACACACTCTAACAAGACAGGTATCAAGGCAAGGGGAAGGGAAGGCAAGGGTATAGCACACAAGGAAACACAACACACTTAAGACACACAAACAGAACAAGAGGAAGAGACACCAGCATGAGCTGAGCAAGGAATGATCTGAAGCTCCTCACTTGCCAGTTTCCAGTAGTCCTAAATATCCCTGGGAGTCAGACTGTGGCAGGTGGGGGGGCACACCCTTCCACAGGTGTACACAAGCAGCAAAGTAGGCAAAAGGAGGAAAGAGACACTCCCTGCAGCAGCCTGCCAATAGCACAGGATGCAGGGAGCTTCCTAACCAGTTCCCAAGGCCATGGGTTCAAGGCCAGGCTGTGACAGCTGCCTATTGGGTTACGGTGGAGTTGGTGTGCGTTTGGGGAGGAGTAAGCAATGGGTTGTAGCTGTTGTTGCAACAGGAAGTGGGTAGCTGGAGAACAAGGTTGGGGCTGGTCTGGATGCAAACTGATTGCCAAATCAGTTCAGATTAGATGTGCGATTGGGAGATCTGTATACAGCATCTCCTCCACGAGAGGAAGCCCCTCCCCCTGCCACCTCTCCCTTGAAATGACTGCACAGGGTCAGAGAGGGAGCTGATCTTTCTTAGTTGCTAAAGTGTTGAGGAGGCAGCAGCGAGGAAGTGAAGCATCTGGCTTCCCTGTTGCATTTTAGGGCACCTCCTCCCCGCCCTCAACACCATCTGTGTTAGATTTGGCACTTGCAGAATTCAGAGGGGCAGAGAACATGACACCCACTCATGGGAGAGAGCACTAACATGTTTACCACCACCCAAAGTTGTCTGTAACTGAAGGTGGGGCTGATGGGGCATTCCAATGCTTGGGTATTATAAATTACAGTGGAGTCCACTTAAGTAGAATTTGCCTAACCTGAATCTCTGGATAAGTGGAACCTATTTGTTTTCCCAATCCCAGGTCTAGAGGAATGCAGGCTTCTTGATCTGGATAAGCAGAAGTCTGAACACTAAGTAGTCAAATTTTGAGTATAGCGCATGTCCACCCAGCTATAAATATCAAGATTAATGTGTATTAGTAGTTTCTAGGCAGCATGTGGTTAAAACACTGTAGTATATACCCTGTCACAGGGCAAGTCTTCATGTTTGGCAGGCTAGTGGGGAGGTGCTTGTCTAAGGACACCCAGATATGTAGACTCACACCAACAGCCAGACAGAGCTATGTGAGCATAAAACCCCATCAGTTCTCAATGGGAGACTTAAGCAAGCTGCAAGGAAGTGCGCACTCTGTTTTCTTGTCTCCAGCCCATCCTGGACACCCTGAGTCAGGACTGTCAGGATTTTAGTCTCCCCACCTCCAACCCGGCCTGCTGTTGGGGGAAACCTCACAGAGAAACCTCGTGTTAAATCTGAGCCCGTTTTCTCCCATCTGTAGGCCTATTTCCTTAAGTTCAATTTCTGATGTCAAGCTTTTTTACACTGCTGGAGAAATTCTACGTAAGCAGACTCCACTATATGTATCCGGTGCCTGGCTGGTAAGACCTTATGCATGCTCAGGGTCTAACTGATCTATGTTTGGGGTCGAGAAGGAATTTTCCCTCAGAAAAGATTGCCAGTCAACTAGGAGGGCTTTTTGCCTTCCCCTGCAGGTTGGGTGCAGCTCACCTTTTTGAGACATATGGATCTTTTAATAAAATTGTTCCTTGTTATTTCAGGTATCAGTGTGCTCTGGTTGGTCCCAGTCTCTACTTGGTCTGCTGGATGACTTTCAGCATCCTGGCATCTCTAGGACTAAGATGTAGTAAGGCAAAGTGACCACAGGAGATGGGAAGAGCATAAATGGCCAAGTCAAAATGGGAGATTTTGGAAATTATTATGGGCAATTTATGATGAACAGGGAAGCAAATTTGAGGCTAAAAGATATCATTTGATGCAGCAGGCACAGAGGGCACATACTCTGAGAGTCCAGTGAGAAGGGTAGGATTGTTGTCTGGGTGGAAGAGAGTAAGCCAGATGGCAAAGTTAGCGAGGAAGGAGGAAAGTGGATATAGGAGCAGAAAGTATCAGTGGTCAATGCCAGTTGCTTCAAAGGAAGCATACAAGAAGCAGGGTAACCATGGAGTGACCCATCCCCCATTGTTCACTCGCAGCTTCTGGCAGTGAGGGGGCAAGGAACATACATTTCCTCTTAATATGCCAGTTTCCAGCTCAGTAGTCTCCTGAAGGATCACCACTATATACACAGTATAACTACACTCATCATCCTCCCAGGAAGAGTTTCTAGGAGGCATTTTCAAACTATTAACTGCAAAGCCCCCTGATACCAAGAAAAGAGTCATCCACTGTTATCAATTCTGACAAGCAGGGCTCCAACAGGTTATCTGCGCACACACTCTAGACAGAAAAAGTTTACTTAAAGTCAAGCTCCAGTTTCAATACCCTGCTACCTCATGGACACAAACACACTGAAGGACACTTTTTGGGGGGGGGAGGGGGAGGGGAGGTTGGGCATATTTTGCTTTAGACACACACCATAGGACCCCAAAAGCAGAGATTAAGTCCCACTACTAAAGACTCACTGAAGAGCCAGATAGGATAATCACCATCAGCCACCATATTTGTTTCTAGTTCTAGTCAAGCCAAACACAAGGTAAGCAAACCTCTGCACATTCAGTTCATTGATGAACTCCAACTTACTCATTCAATAACCTTTTCCAGGGTTGTTGGGTTTTTGGTGTGGTTTTTTTTTTTTTTTTTGGGGGGGGGGGGGGGGGGGAGAGAAGGGGAAGCCACGTGTTGAGATGAAGGTATTAGAGTCCAGTTTTTCCCCTTATAGCCTGTCTAGAATCTTAGGGTTGCCAACTAGAAAGTTCTAAATTAATGACAATCACACATTTTTAGGGGCAATAGTTGCAGAAACAGTCTTTGCCACCAATAAGCTTGCTGGCCACTGGCAACCCTGCTCTAGGATTACAAGACAACCAATCTCTTCATTATTATTACTGCATAATATTTAATAGCAACAACAACATACCTGGCACTGATCATTAGTAAGAAACAGGTACCTAATCCCAAAGAGTTTACAATCTAAGATACACAAGGAAGGGAGACAGACCTTCATAAAGTTGAAGAGTGACAGGTACACATGTTTAGCTACAGGGGAGGAGATCTTTAAACACAAACTAAGAGTTTGACTCCTATGTTTTTAAGGAGGCCACACATAGAGGTTACCACATTTAGCCCCACCAGGAACAGCCTCCCCAGAAGGTGGCAGGCTGGTATGCTGCCTACACTTCAGGAATTAGGGCTAACTGTAAACCTGAAGGAGCAAGAGAACTCCCTTCATTTTTACCTCACACAGTCAGGGAAAGGGGGGGAAGAGAGAGAAGAATACCCTCTCAGCTCAACCCCCTTGCAGTCTGGCAGGAGAAAAAGCCACCCTCAACTGGGGGGGCGGGGGGAGACAATAACTGCTTTCTTCTCTGTAGTGGGTCAGGATTGAGACAGATAAAGAGGAAACAGAGGAAGCCCTAGCTTGTGGCAGGCCTAGGAAAGGGACACAGACCCTGCCCGGCTCCCCACAGCAGGGGAGACTCTTACTGTTGACTGGGCGTCGAGGAAGCTAGAATTCTGCTGTTTAGGTTATTGACGAAAGTCCTAGCCCAGCCCTGTCCACCCCCCCGTACCATGACCCAGCCCCCCTCCTCACCTTCACCCTGATCTCGTAGGTGGTGAAGCGGCCCCTGCCAACTCCAACGGTCTGCGGGTTGGCCACATCGATCTCGAGGAAGTTGCTGGGCGGCCCGTAGGCGTCGTTGAGGTTCTGGGGCTTGGTGATGAGGCGCCTGGTATCCGCGATGGTCTCAGCCATTTCCCTGCCCTCCCGCGCCTGGTCACCTTCAGACAGCGAAAGAGACACAGATAGATAGACACACAAACAGCTGTAAGGAGCCGGGCGGGAGCGGGCTCAGAGCGCAGCAACCCAACTCCCCCTCCCGCTCCCCTTCTTATTCCCAAGGCAAACAGCTGATCCTCGGCAGCACTCACAGACCCAGCCGCAGCCACCGCTGCCGCCGCCCGGGACAAGCGGATGCGCCCCCTAGCCTGCGCAGGGTGCCTCGGGATTTGTAGTCTTTCCAACTGAAGCTGATGTCCTTAGAAGAGAGCGCAGGGAGTGTGAAAGGACTACAATTCCCGCAGTGCACCGAGAAACGACATAACATGCAGCGCTGTGATAATTATCTTCGAGGGCCCGCCCGCGGGAGGAGGATGTTGGGGGTGGGGGACATTCACCCACAGGAATACGGAGGGTAGGCCTAGCTCCAGCAAATATAATGGAAAGGCTCCCAAACAGTAGGACTGAACCTATAGGCCTATATCCTGCAAATACTCATACAGACCATTATGAATTTATGAAGTGCAACAGAGCTTCTCATCATCCTGCTTGCGAGAAGGGGGCTTTATGGTGAAAGGCCCCTATCCTGTATCATTAAAGTGAATGGTATCTTTGGTTTAAGTGAATGTAGGATTGAGTGATGGCGGTGGGTGGGTTACGCAGCATGAGTTTAGGTGAGGGGATGTAGGTAGGGGTGATCCCATAGGTGTATGTATGTATATATTTATTCATGGCATTCACTTTCTCCATAGCCAATAAAATTAAATACAAGATCCCCAAAACGGAGGGGGAGGGGCATGTTACAAAAATACATCCAATACTTTCCATACTACAAGTACAATTTCAAATTTATCGTTCACATAAAAACAGTTATTTCAAAATCATTTTAGGATATAAATTTCTTATAATAGCGATCCTGTTAGCAAAGGCAGCCAAACTATTAATAACATCATGATCTTTATGCTGACAGACCCATATTAGCTTCTCTTTCTTAGAAAAAAAAATGAACTCATGACAAAATGGGCAAGAAAGATTTTCCTAATATCGGAAAAATAATAGCATTCCAATACATAATGATTCAAGTCTTCAACCATCTTCATCCCACAAAGACAAATCCTATTTCCCCAAGAGTTACCCAACCTATGCCCAACCACTATTGCAGAGGTCATCTGCTCCAGTTGTGGTCTGGTCAGATGAACATGACAATTTTGTTTCAAATTGAGGTGAAAATACCTCACAATACCCTCATCTGGCTTCCAATGGATGTAAAGAGGGGCTATTCGATTGACCCATATAATGGCAAAATCATCCTGCAAAGCAATATCATTTAATCTTTGATAGATCAATTCCTTTTCTAATCTAGAAAAAAACTGAACATCTTCGTTGGCACAAAATCCAAACCTGGCCCTGTCAAGAGTATTTATAATAAATATTAGCCATGGTGATTGTTGGGAAGACGATTGCATCAGGTCTTCGAGGTAACACATTTTTGGAATGTGTGAAGGGATAAAAGTTAGTATTTTAAACCAATATTTCAGAAGGTTTTTCTTTTTTACAACAATCAGCAATATTGACTCCATCCCAGTTTCTGTCCTTAGAAAGACTGCTGGGGTAGCCCCAGCAGGGCAATTGGGAACCTCAATAGAGATCTCAAAAATCTGTTCTGTTGAATTTCTATGGCATCAAATTCCAAAAAACCCCATATTTCCGCACCATAGGTAATCTGGGCTATTACTTTGGCCTTAAATGCTCTAAGTGCCACGAGCACTGATCTTCCTGCATGCATATCATGGAACTTTTTTATCACAAACAAAGGTTGCACTGACTTCAATTTAACTGCTGTCCAATGCTCTTTGTAGCCATGGTTAGATGGGAAAAAAATCACACCCAGATGTTTAAAAGATCTAACCACTTCAATCTTATGGTTCAAAATGCACCAAGAGTATTTTTTCCTGGTTTAGGTTTATCCCACCTAACAACAGTGGTTTTGGTATAATTGATACTTAATCTATTCAAATTGTATAGCTGAGCAAAATTTGTCATGGCCCTCTGCAACCCAGTGGGAGTTCTTGACAGAAGAATGGCATCGTCAGCAAAGAATAACATCCCAATACGAGAAGCCAAAATCTTAGGGGTGTGTGAAAACTCATCCTCTGCATTTCTTTCAATTATAACACCATTCACATAAAGATTAAATAGCGTGGGGGACAAGATGCAACCCAGGCAAAAACCTGAAGACATTTCCGGTAGAGGTGATCGTTAAAGTGGTCACCCCTATGTACAATGGGCGTGCTGGAAGGTAGTTATAGCCACAGACCTGAAACCAGTCAGTGGGACTTATCAACTTTCTGCTGATTTCAGAATGGGGAGGGGGAGAGGTGCAATAGTCTACAGAAGGCCTTCCCGCCAGGCTTTACAACTGATATCAGGTGGCCTTTTTGTTCTTTTTTTGTCCCCCCCCCAAATATAATTTCTTCTGTCAGTAATATTTAAGTACTTGGGAGAATGTATGAAAACCCACATCTAAAAAAACTGTCATTAAGGCAAAAAATGACAACCCCCTCATCTTTCATTCAGTAGTAACTAGTGGGTCATATATATTGTTTATGTATTGTAGACCAAACTTGTGACTTGTGAATAATGATAGCACAAGCCAAAAACAAAGGAAATTATCTTCTAGGCCAGGGTCAGCTACCTTTATACACTGGACAACCACAGTTTACCCTGTCCCAGTTGCTGATCGCTCCCTCAGGTCTTAACTCCAAATTAGGAACTTTATAAACACAATAACAATAATTATACTATAATTGGATTTTCAGATGATCCTGCAGTCACAGACGTGAAACTCATTAATTGCACTGGCATTAGAATCAAGACCATGGTTGTTGTAGAATCACCCATGTACAGGACTTCACTGCCAGACCTGGCTACAGAAGTGACTTTTTCATTTTAACTAATATATTTTTACTCTTGTTCTGTGCCTGGTACATTTCTCGACCTATATAAATAATAATAATAACAATAATAACAATCATAAATAAATAAATGAGACTTTTGATATTGGTTTCAATGGACAGAGGATTGACTAATGATCTGGGAAAAGGGGTAAAGAGTGAGATAACCAGATTTGCAGATGACACAAAGTTATTCAAAATAGATGTGGACTGTGAAAGATTACAGGAAAACCTTGCATGATTTGGTGACTGGGCAATTAAATGGTAGGTTAAATTCTATGGGACAGATCCTAACCACGGTGTGCTGTGCGCACAGCGTGTATGCAACTTTTGTGCAACTTTTGTGACCCACTAGTTCCAATACCACCTCTATGCTGATGACACTCAACTCTATCTCTCTACTTGCTCTCTCTCTCTCCCTCTGTTCAAGCTCGTCTCATCAACTGTCTCTCTGACATCTCTACCTGGATGTCTCAACGTCAACTCAAACTCAACATGGCTAAAACTGAACTCCTTATCTTCCCCCCTCATCCTTCCTCTCCTTCCTCACTGTCAATAACTATTGATGGAGTCACCATCCTGCCTGTCCCCCAAGCCCGTAGCCTAGGCTTCATCTTTGACTCATCCCTTTCTTTTAAACCCTACATTGACTCTGTTGCTAAACCTGTCGCTTCTCCCTCCATAACATTGCTAAGATTCGCCCTTTTCTCTCTGTCTCGTCTGCCAAAACTCTTGTTCATGCTCTGGTCATCTCTCGCCTCGATAGCTGTAACTCCTTCTCTCTGGCCTTCCCCGGTCTCCCCTTTCTCCCCTTATCTCCGTCCAAAACTCTGCTGCCAGGGTCATCCACCTTGCCCATCGCTTCAACCATGTGCAGCCCCTCCTCTCTTCGCTTCACTGGCTTTCCCTTCCTAAACGACTCCTACACAAGCTCCTAGTCTTCACCTATAAAGCTCTTCATAACCTTGCTCCCCCCTTATCTCCCTCCATACTCCAGCTCATGCACTTCGCTCCTCCTCTGTCCCTTCTCTCACCCTTCCACGCCTTCCGTGCTCCCCACACTGCCTTCGTCCCTTCTCCCTTGCTGCCCCCCATGCCTGGAACTCCCTCCCTGTCCACATCTGCCTTGCCCCCTCCCTTCATACCTTCAAATCACCTTGAGTCGCCATAGGTGAGAGAGAGCGGGGTACAAATAAAAGTTGATGATGATGAAATTTCTCCTTCAAACTCACCTCTTTCGCTCTGCTCTGTCTGACCCTTTATCCTGCTGGTCCACTATATCCCATACCTATGGTCTGTGTACCCTTATCCTTGTCACATGGACCTGCCTGTTGTTATTCTCAATGTAACCAGGCCAAGTACGTGCACCTGAGACCTCGCATCTTCATGAATGTTAGACCCCTTGTCTCTCCCTCTGTTCCCCTTCCTATGTCTCGCCCCAGCTCCCATCTCTCAGATTGTAAGCCCTAGGGCAGGGACCGTGTTTATTTTGTTACTTTGTAAAGTGCCAGGTACACTGCTAGCGCTATATAAATGTTGTTAATAAATAATAATAATAATAATAATAATAATAATAATAACCTGCAACCCACCCCCAACTCCCCCACTCTGGGGACTATGGCACATGTGCAAACCACACATAAACCGCGTACAAAACTCTCACATATACGTGCACATGCACACATGCAGGGGTTTAGGACAAGCCCCAATGTTGTCAAGTGCAAAATGATGCAAATAGGGAAAAAGTAATCCTAGTAATTATACATATACAATGCTGAGGAAAAGGAGTTTTGAGTCACTGTGTACAGTTCATTGAAAACATCAGCTCAGTATGCAGCAGTGGTCAAAAAGGCTAAAAGAATGCTAGGAATAATTCAAAAAGGGATAAAGAATGAAACAGAAAATATCATAATATGCCTCTACATACGGTGTGACCACACCTTGAGTATTGCATGCAGTTGTGATTTCCGTCTCAAAAAATATATAGTAGAACTGGAAAAGTTGCAGAGAAGGGCAACAAAAACGATCAAAGGCTTTACAGGACTCTTCAACTTGGAGAAGAGACAACTAAGAGGGTATATGATGGAAGTTTACAAAATCATGGATGGCATGGGACAAATAAATAAGGAACTGTTATTTATCCTCTCTAATAACACTAGAACTAGGGGACACTCTATGAAATTAGTGTGGCAGCAGATTTAAAACTAACAAAAAGAAGCACTTTTCCACTCAGCATACAATTAACTTGTGGAACTTGTTGTCAGACTTTTATTATGTCTGGAGGTCCTGTATTGTGGTGGCCGTTCCACTACTGTGGAACTCCCTTCCAGCGGAGATTCGCCTTTGCCCAGATCTGCTCGCCTTTCAGTGGCAGTGTAAAACCGGGTTGTTCTGCTAGGCATTTGGAGGAGGAGACAGGTAGGGTGGACGGGTTGGGTTGGGGGAAGGAAGGGAGGTGTTTTATTGGGTTTTTATGCTCTTGTTTTTTTTATATATTTTACTAATTGTAAGCTGCCCTGCATTGCCTGAGGCAAGAGGGAGCAGGATAATAAATACTTATATAAATATATAAATAAATAACTGGACTTTTAAAAAGGATTGGATAAGTTCTTAGAGGATAGGTCCATAAATGGCTTTAGTCAAGTTGATTAGGGGACAAAATCTCTGACTGTTGGGAGCTGGGAATAAATAGCAAATGGGTCACTCCATTGTGACCTGTTGTGTATTCCTCTGAAGTGAACAAAGGTGACCAGTGTCAGAGACAGGATGCTGTACTAGATGAACCACTGGTCTGGCCCAGTATGGCACTTCTTATGTTCTTATGATTATCCTCTACGACTTGGGGTATTTTCAGATGTTACGAGATCACGCTCAACCACAGTCAATTCCCTGTGGTGGGGAATGGTCCCGTAACGTCTGTTGGGGAACCGGAAGTCCCCCCCCCTCCGATGTTTACCACGCTTAATCCCCGCCGGGAATCACATTCACCACGCGATCGGCTGAATCCACGGGGCTAGCGCCGATCGCGTGGTGGAGGTGATTCCTGGCGGGGATGAAGGGGCCCATCACGTCTGGACGGGGATCACAGCCTGGAATCCCTACCGGGATTCCGGCCCATGGTCATTTCGGGCGGGTGGTGCGGCCCGCCCGTCTCCCCAGAGGGCGGGTGGCGAGGGAGCGTGGAGGGGGCGGGGCCATGCGGCCGCACTTTGCACCGCGTGGCCCCGCCCCTTCCCCAATTCCCCGCCAGGATCCCCCAGCACATCTGTTGGCTGTGCCGGAGTGATCCCGGCAGGGAATCTCAGGGTTGTTTCCGTGACGGGGCGAAGCCGCCCCGTCATGGCTTAAAACACCCAATCTGGCACTAAGACATATCTCTATGGTCTTCTGATGACTTGTGACAGAAGAATCAGGAAAAATAATATCTAAGTGTCAGTGTCAAGAACAGCTATAAAAGGATAGTTCTTGAGATTAGTAACTTTTCTGTTGTCAGAATACAGTGGATAGAGGAAAATTATTTTCCTGATTTAAAACTGCATCAACAATTAGAATCTATTTTTACTTTTTAATTGGGAAAAGAAAAAGATTATATCATAGACAGGTCCCTGCCTAGGAGCTTAATCCTTTAGGGGCTTAATCTAGGAGTGACAAAAGACAGGAGAGAAAGGAAAGAATAACATAGGGACAAAGGGTATTTTCAGATGTTACGGGATCGCTGTTTATCACACTGAATCACAGTGGATCCCGTGTAGTGGCAGCGATCCCGTGAATGTCTGTTTGCTTCCGGCCAGATGTTGACCACAGTGAACACCCGGCCCGGATCAAATTAACCATGGTTATGGAGGTGACGCCGGCCCCACCTCCAGAATCGTGGTTAGGTTGGCCATGATCCAGGATGGGGCTGGCAATGGTCACGGTGAACGTCTGCTTGCCAGCCCCGTCCCGGAATCGGGCCCCAACCTTGGGACAGGATCGGGCGCAGCAGCCTCATTGGCTGCTACGTCTGCCTGTCTCCCTGTGGGCGGGCGGCCAAGGGAGAGCAGGGCGGCGGGGCTGAGCAGCTGCACATTGCGCCGTGCCACGCTGCCCTTCCCTGCACAGCCCCGCCCCCTCCCCGTTCCGCCTCAGAAATCAGGCTGGCGCATCTAAAGGATGGCCGGCCTGATCACGAACCTGGATCCAAGATGGATCCCGGTCCAGGATTCAGTGTGGTGGGCCGGCAGACCCGTCACGTCTGAAATTACCCAAACAGGGAAACAGTCACAAAGTTGAGGAGTTACAGGTTTTCATTCTTAGCTAAGTTATAGGAGAGAAGTGGACCATGCATAAAGGACAGTATTATTTATTTATTTACATTTTTACCCAGCCCAAAGGCTTCAGGTCAGAGGCTCAAGGCAACTTACAAAGTAGCAGAGCAGAGGCAGCATCAGTGGGCAATCTGTAGGAATGAAAAGTTAGGGAAAGCCTGACAGAGGGTGAAAACAGAGGGTAATTTTTAGACAAGCGCCTCCCCGCCCATTACCTGCCCATCTTGCGTGTTGCAGGGCCGCATTAGCACCTTAGTCAGCCCTGCAACGTGCAAGATGAGTGGGTAATGAGCGGGGAGGTGCTTTTTCTAAAAACATCCAGACATGCACATAACTCTGCTTTAACACTGTTTTACATTTCTTATGTATGTTGCAGGCCTGTATTGGCACACAGTTACTACTATCATTTCTATAGAGCTACTAGGCGTTTGGAGCATTACATAGGGCATATGTACTAGGCGTACGTATGACCTAAGCAGCTCTGCAACATGCATAAAAGAAATGTTAAAGCAGTGTTAAAGCAGAGTTAAGGTGCATGTCTGTTTTCACCCAGAAGGGATAGGTTTTCAAGAGAGATTTGAAGGTTGGAAAGGAGGGAAAAGAATAGATCGAATGTGTTCAGGAAGGGATTTCCAGCCATAAGGGGAGAATTTAATGGTGGGGAATTGCCCTGCCTCTCTGGGTAAATAGACTGGCTGATATAAGCCGGTTTCTGTAAACAATGGTCCTTTTTAAACGGGCCACGGATGAAGGGGCAGTCCATGGACGCACTGCTGGGGTGGTGGTGTGGGGGAACGGGTGCACACAGGCACACACCCATCCCCCTCATCCCTACGCATGGAGTAACCTGCATTGTCACCAGTTGCTCTGTGCATGTGGATGTGTGGGTCACGGGAGCACACCCTCACGCACCTCCACATTTACATGGGATGCTCCCCTGCGTGGACGATGGGTGTCCATGCAGGGGAGCGTCTTGTGTAAAAAGGGCCAATGTCTAGGCTGTATTGTTTCATTTAGACAAAAGGTAATTTGTTTCTATTTCAATTTTGATTTGTTTTGAAAGAACTGAATCTGTGAATTAATTTTTAATTAATTTAAAATATATCACGAACATTTTGCTAAAAATGTCATCTGTCCCCATTATAAAAATAGCAATTTTATAGCCAATTATTAAATGTTGTGGAACTCTATTCCCCCAGCAGTTCATTGATGGGAGGGGGCGGGATATAATTTTGAATATAAATACAAATATAAATAAATTTAAGCCTGACCGTGAGTATCTTCCAGGGGCAGTGTAAAACCTTTCTTTTTGGCCAAGGGTTTGGCAGGTGGGAATAGGGGTTGGGTAGGGATTTTTATTGGAGGCTGGGGTGAGGTTCTTAGGAGGCTTTTATATTTTTAATGTATTTTATAAACTTTTATTCTGTAAATAATTTATTTGTTTAGCCACAGGCCATCACAAGACAATTAAATGAATACAAATAACATACCAATACAAAATTATGCAAAAAATCAAAACCAAAAAACCCCCACAAGACTATTGAACTACTGAGCAAGATCTGATTTTAAGAGCGGCAGTTAGAAACCGGGCAACCTGAGTAGTGACATAAAAATCCTTGCCTTGAAGAAGGAATATCGAAGCTGTAGACTGGGAACAAGGGGACGTGGAAAAAATAATTGAGGACAAAAACTTGGCCCAGGGCTCTGCATAAAGCCTGCAATCGAATATTGTATGGGAAAGGGTCTTAATTGTACAACTGACGCAAACACAGGCCCTTTTTACACGGGCAGCGGTGGGTGGGGGGGATGAGTGTGCGCCCGTTCCCATGGGTGCCCACCCACCTCCACCCATTGAGCCTTCTCTGGTTTGCCGGATGACTCGGTGGGTGGGTGATGGGTGGAGATGGGTGTGCTTCGGGAACGCACACGCACCCTCACCCACCGCCCGTGCTGTTTGCACAAACCCCCACCCACCCACCCCGCCACAGCATTTATACAGACGCCCCCAGGGGTGGGGGGCATCTGTGTAAAAACAGCCATACACTCGATTCACATAAGGAACTCCCGTCACTCTCCCTTCTGTGATTGCAGATGGTAATAAGCTAAAACGCCCCAGAGTAAATGCCCTCCTGTATTTCAAAATGGTCAGAAAAGGGGGCACCAGACGGATCTACCACAAACCTGGGATAGATTAACAAAATTCTGGGAGTTAATGGCTGCTATCAAAGGCTCATAGAGCACACCTGCAGCCTTGTAACATGTATAATAAAATGCAACACCAATTTTATCAGTGTTAGAGTGTCTCTGTGAAAAGGGCCTGTGTGAAAAGGGCTGCAGTTTCACAGCGGTACATGGAGGTGGGTGTGCATTGGAGCAAGGACAACAGCAGGAGGAGATTGTCAATGAGGAAGCAGAGTTCTGTAAGGAAGAGAAAGGAACATGAAAGGAAGCTACTGTCAGGAACAGGAGAAACTGAACGCATTCTGCACCACTGGAACTTCAAAACCATTTTTCCACTGAAAGTGATTCCAAGTCTTCTGTAAGAAGAATGACACCCCAGATTCTGATAGACAGGAAGGAGGACTCTCATCCCCCTATGTATCAGAGGAATCCAACCACCAACTCCAGGAAGAGGGTGGTGATGTTTGTTGACTCCCTAATCAGAGGGATAGAGCCAGCTATGCATCAACGAGACCTGTCATCTTGTAAGGTATGCTGTCTTCTCAGTGTAAGGATCCAGAATGTGACAGAAAGGTTGACGAGACTCATCAGACCCACTGACCGTTATCCGTTTCTATGTGGGAACAAATGATACTGCCAGGCACAGCCTTGAGCGTACCATCGTATCTGATTACAAGGTTCTTGGAAAGAAGGTGAAGGGCCTTGGGGGACAGGTGGTGTTCTTGTCTATCCTTTCTGTTGAAGGTAGAGGCCTAAGTAGAGAGAGAATAATACTGGAGGTGAACAACTGGTTATGCAGATGGTGTTGATGAGAGAGGTTTAGTTTCTTGGACCATGGATCATACTTCTGTAATGAAGGACTTTTGGAAGGAGATGGGCTGTATCTCACTCTGGGTAATTTCAGATATGATGGGCCTTTTGGCCTGCCATGCTGAACCCTGGACCGGGATCCGTCTCGGATCCCGGTCTGTGATCAGATCGGCTGTCCTTTAGATGTGCCGGCCTGATCACAGAGGGGAATCGGGGAGGGGTCAGGGCTGCGCGGTGCAACGTGCAGCCGCTCAGCCCCACCCTCCCATGCTTCCATGGCCGCCTGCCCTCTGGGAGACTGGCGGGCGCAGCGGCCAATCAAACCACTGCACCGTATCCCGTCCCATGGTTGGGACCTGATTCCGGGACAGGGCTGGGTAACAGTCGTTACCCGCGGCCATTCCCAGCCCCATCCCAGATCGTGGCCAACCTAACCACGGTTCTGGAGTTGAGGCCGGCCTCACCTCCAGAACTGTGGTTAGCTTTGAACCCCAGCAGGAATTCACCATGGTGAACATCTGGCGGGGCTCAAACAGACGTGCACGGGATCATAGCCACCACCCTGAATCCACTGTGATTCAGGGTGCTTGACTGTGATCTCGTAATGTCTGAAATTACCCAAAGACTGGGAAGAATGTGTTTGGCAGGAGCCTAGCGAACCTGGCCAAGAGGACTTTAAACTAGATCCTGTGGGGGATGGAGACGGAAGCCTAAAGCTAAGTACAAAGGTAAGTAGTAGAGGTGGGACTCCGGGGCAATTACCGGATACCGGATTTACCGGTTTTCCGGTTCTCAAAAGAACCGGATTCTCGCATTAAATCCGGTATCCGGTACCGGTTTTATTTCATTGATTTCAATGGGGCACTGTGTCCCCATTGAAATCAATGGAATACAATTCCT
>QEPC01006051.1:721090-748315 GCA_003113815.1 Sphenodon punctatus | reverse complement strand
GTCCCCGCAGCCGCCGGTAAGTATAGGCCCGATCCCTGGGGGTGTGTGTCTCTGACGCCGGCAGCCACAGTCGGCGCTGAGGCCGCCGGACCGCCCGCCGCCGCCACACCCGGAGCTCCGCAAAGGTACAGCACTGTCAACTTTAGTAGGGGTGATCCCTGGGGTGTTGGGGGGGTGTTAAACACCCCCCCCAGGGATCGGGTCTATACTTACCGGCGGCTGCGGGGACACCGCGGCCGCTGGTGCTGGGGGGGGGCTCTTTTTTTAACAAAAATCCAGGCTGGGCAGGGTGGGTGGGGGGTGTCCCCCCTTCCACCCGCGCAGCCTGGACTCGGGGAGGTTTTTTTAAAAAACTTTTTTGGTGGGACTTACATTGCAGCCATTCATTTAAATGGCTGCAATGTAAAAAAAATCCGGTACCTGGAATCCGGTAACGGGACCGGATTTACCGGGTTGAATCCGATAATGCCGGTATGCCCAGTACCGGCATTATCGGATACCAGATTTACCGGCACGCCCACCCCTAGTAAGTAGTACGATTTGAAAGATAGGGACTTGCGTGATATATTGGGAACTGGGAGAGCTTTGGAGGGGCCTAGTAAGCCCCAGGAAAAAAATAGTAGGCTAGCTATTGGGGTGTAAGTCTAATGGTCTTCAATGTCTGTATACTAATGTACAGAGCATGGGAAATAAGCAGGATGAACTTGAACTCATAATAAAGGAAGGAAAATATGATTTAATAGATATTACTGAGACTTGGTAGGAGGACTCCCATGATTGGAATGTAATAATTGAAGGCTATAACCTGTTCAAAAAGAATAGATGCAACAGAAAGGGAGGGGGAGTAGCATTTTATGTCAGAGATGTATACACCTGCACAGAAATCCATGAAAGTGACCATGGCAGTCCAGTTGAGAGTATCTGGGTGAAAATAAAAGGTGAAAAAAATAAAAACAATATCACTGTTGTAGTCTACTACAGACTGCCAAACCAAGTTGAAGACATGGATGATGCCTTCCTAAAACAGACTGCAGATCTTTCAAGAAGAAAGGAAGTAATAATAATGGGAGGACTTCAACTACCCCTATATCTGTTGGAAGACAAACTCTGCTAAGCAAGGAATGTCCAGTAAATTCTTGACTTGTCTTGCAGACAACTTCTTTCAGAAGGTGTAGGAAGGAATGAGGGGGTCGGCTATCGTAGACTTGATCCTAACCAATAGGGAAGACTTGGTTAAGGAGGTGGAAGTAGTGGAAACTGGGGGGTAGCAATCATGAAATGTTGGAATTCATGATCCTAAGAAAAAGTAAAGGTGAGCATAGTTAAACGTGTACCTTGGACTTTAAGAAAGCTGATTTTAATAAACTCAGAGAAATGCTAGGCAGGATCCCATAGCTATATAAACTAAAGCAGTGGTTCCCAAACTTTTTGTGACCAAGTATCCCTTTTCAAATTTCCCAACGAGCTGTGGACCCCCACCAAATTTACATAATTTGCATAAGACACAACCCTAAATTTGCATACTACAACAAATATGAATGTAAGGCAAGCATTTGTGAAAAAATGCTTGTAACGAAATGCTTGTAAAGTTGTAATTCCAAGCACAAGATACAATCTGCAGGTATCAAGAGGTCCTCTGCAACTGTCTGAGGTTTTCCAGCCCTGGCAATTCTGTAGCTCACAAGAAACGATGCTTCAAGGGCTTTACTATTAATGGTGGAAGAAGACTGAACCATTTTCTTCTCTGTTTGAAATTCCCTTAGCTTCCGCTCAAAGAAACAGGTATCTTTATCAGTAAACTGAGAGTGTTTAGTTTCCAGGTGCCGACGATTAGCTGATTTCATACTTTCATTCGACAGCACCTCATAACATAGAACGCACTGTGGGCGTGGCTCTTCAGTTGTACCAGTAGACGTGAAACCCATTTTTATGTAGTTTGGGTCATAGCGCCTAACTTTTCTGATGCCTCCAAAGAATCACTACTTTGATGTTTTCGACTGGTGCTGGGAACTTCATGAATTATTTCTGTCTCCCCTTCCTTATTTGGCAAGCTTGCTGCCTGTCCTTCCTGCCCTGTGAGCCTCACTTTCTTTAGACACCAGTCCATGGTATCAATTCACCAGCCTAAGAGGACAATGCAGAAGAGAAGATCAAGCCAACAGCAATGTTTGCCAGCCTCTTCCTACCCTCCAATCAACAGCCATCCCTTCTTGACGTTTTTTTCACCCCTTCATACCCCAGTATGATTTCTCCCCAGCCATCCCTTCTCCATGTTAATTTCCCCCCTTCATACCCCAGTATCATTTCTCCCCAGCCATCCCTTCTCCATGTTAATTTCCCCCCTTCATACCCCAGTATCATTTCTCCCCAGCCATCCCTTCTCCATGTTAATTTCCCCCCTTCATACCCCAGTATCATTTCTCCCCAGCCATCCCTTCTCCATGTTAATTTCCCCCCTTCATACCCCAGTATCATTTCTCCCCAGCCATCCCTTCTCCATGTTAATTTCCCCCCTTCATACCCCAGTATCATTTCTCCCCAGCCATCCCTTCTCCATGTTAATTTCCCCCCTTCATACCCCAGTATCATTTCTCCCCAGCCATCCCTTCTCCATGTTAATTTTCCACCCTTCCTACCCCAGTATGATTTCTCCCCAGCCACCCTTCTCCATGTTAATTGCCCCCCACTTCATACCCCAGTATTTCTCCCCAGCCACGCTTCTCCACGTTAATTCCCCCCACCCCCCTTCATACCTGCCTGCCGCCTGGCTCCCTTCCGCACTCCAGCCTCACCGGAGTTTCAAGCCCAGACTAAAACTACGGGAGATTCAGAGCGAAACTCCCCCGGCTGCCCCCTCCTCTGCTCTGCTGCTGTCACATGGTGCCGGGGAGGTGGACAGCGGGCGGGTGATGGTTATGTCCTGCAGCCCAGCCCATCAGCCGCAGCAGGTCCGGCTCCAAGAGGATGTGGCTCCTCGCCGCTACAACTTTTTGTGGATTGCTGCTGGCTCCTTCAGTTAAGTAGGGCGGGAGGGAAGCGGTCTCTCCCCCACCAGGCTGCACGCTGCAGCCCCAGGCTCGTTGCGCTGGGCTTGCAGACAGACACCCCTCCCGGGAGCGAGGCAAGCCACACAGCAAAGTTCGCGCCTGCTGCCCGCTTGCAGCCTGCACCTGCTCGTTTTTTAAACCCACTGCTTCGAAGGGATTGCTGAGGGCAGAAGTGCCTTAAACTTCTTCCGCTTGTGTCAGTGGCTGAGCTTGGAGTCTGTGCCATGCCAACACCAAGAACAGTCACAGTGTCGCGCGGCTCAGCAACACAACCCCCCAGCCCCCCAAAAAACCCCAATCAAGCAGGATGCAACAGGAGGCCCGAGGACCCTCTGGGGGTGCGTTGGTCCGCGGTCCACAGTTTGGGAATCAATGAACTAAAGGAAAAAGAAGTCCAAAATGGGTGGGAGTTTCTGAAAAATAAGATACTTAAGGCACAATCACAAACAATTCCAATGAGACAGGAAAATGGAAGACATCTAAAGAAACCAATGTGGCTGCACAAACAACTTTTTGATGAGCTGAGAATTAAAAGGGACACGTATAAGAAATGGAAGATGAAGGATGTATACAAAGGATGTATACAGAAAAGTAGCCCAGACTTGTAGGGATGGTGTCAGGAAGGCAAAAGCACAGAATGAGCTGAGGCTAGGGAGGGATACTAAAAACAACAAAAAGGGGTTTTCAGGTATGTTAGAAGTAAGAGGAAGAAAAAGGAAGTGGTAGGCCTGCTACTCTGTGAAGATGATGAAATGTTAACAGGTGACACAGAGAAGACCGAACTACTCAACTCATATTTTACCTCCATCTTCTCCCAATAGGGAAACTGTGTCCAACCTGGTAGAAGTAGCATGAATGATGAGGGGAAAGGATTGCAGCTAAGAACAGATAAAGAGTTGGTCAGAGAATAACTAGCTATTCTAAACAAGTTCAAGTCCTCAGGTCCAGATGAATTACATCCTAGGGCACTGAAGGAATGTTCTGATTTACTCTCAGAACCTCTATCATCTTTGAGAACTCTTGGAGGGCAGGCAAGGTGCCGGAAGACTGGAGACAGGCAAATATTGTCCCTATGTTCAAAAAGGAGGATATGGGAAACTATAGACCAGTCAGCCTGACATCAATACCAGGAAATATACTATAACAGATTATAAAGCAGTCAATCTGTAAGCATCTAGAAAAAAAATTAAGCGATTACTAGAAGCCAGCATGGATTTGTCAAGAAGTCATGCCAGATTAATCTTATCTCCTTTTTTGATCGAGTTACTAGTTTAATAATAATAATAATAATAATAATAATAATAATTTATTATTAACAAGCATATGCTTTACAAAATAATTGAATAGACACAGTCCCTGCCCTAGGGCTTATAATCAGAGAGATCGGGGGGGGAGGGGCGGGGTGAGACAAAGGAAGTGGAACAGAGGGAGAGACACGGAATGTAACATTCACGAGGATGCAAGGTCCCAGGTGCACGCGCTTGGCTTAGTTACATCAAGAATGATGGCTGGCTGGTCCATGTGGTGAGGATATGAGTACACAGACCTTAGGTAACAGATTATACTGGATGGAGGGTATCAGCAGGAGTTAGGTGAGGGGAGCAAGAAGTTGGGGAGGGCAGAGTGGAAAAGGTGGGTCTTGAGGAGGGATTTGAAGGTATGAAAGGAGGGGGCAAGGCGGATGTGGGCAGGGAGGGAGTTCCAGGCGTGGGGGGCATCTAGGGAGAAGGGACAAAGGCAGTTAGGGGAGCAGGGGAGGCATGGGAGGGCAAGAGAGGGGACAGAGGAGGAGCAGAGTTCACGGACTGGAGTACGGAAGGAAATTAGCGCAGAGAGGTGGGGGGGAAGCAAGGTTGTGAAGAGCTTTATAGGTGAAGACTAGGAGCTTGTGCAGGATTCGTTCAGGAAGGGGGAGCCAGTGAAGAGAGGATTATTATAATACTACTACTAATAATAATAATAATCTTTATATAGCACCCACCTGCCATGGCACTCAGAGTGCTTTACATATAACACAAATTCTAATCCTCACAACAACCCTGAGAGGTAGGTTAGGCTGAGAGTATATTGTGACTGGCCCAAGGTCACCCAGTGGGTTTCTGTCTAAGGTGGGGCTTGAACCATGATCCTCCCCGCCCCCTGTCCAAGTACTGCACACTTAGCTATAACACAACATGGGTTACTGAATCATGGGGATGCCGTGGTCGTAACAAAGTTCCCCATGATATCTTTGTTGACAAGCTGGTAAAACGTTGGCTAGGTGATAATAACATTAGGTGGACTTACAGCTTGTTAAAGAACTGTACTCAAAGTGTGCTCATCAATGGCTCCTCATCAGTCTGGAGGGAGGTGTCGAGTGGGATGCTGCAGGGCTGTGTCCTTGGCCCGGTACCGTTCAACATCTTTATTCATGACTTGGATGAGGGAGTAGAAGAAATGCTTATTAAATATGCAGATGACAAAACTGGAAGGGATAGCTAACACCTTAGAAGACAGAAATAAAATTAAAAATGATCTTGATAACTTGGAAAGCTGGGCAGAGACTAACAAAATTAAGTTCAGCAGAGATACATGTAAAGTTCTGCATTTAGGTAAGAAAAATAAAATGTACAAATACAGGATGAGAGATAACTGGCTTGGCAGCAGTACATGTGAAAAGGATCTGGGGATTGTAGTTGATCACAAACTGAAAATGAGTCAGTAGTGTGATACAGCCGCAAAAAAAGGCTAATGCAATTTTAGGCTGCGTTAACAGAAGCATCGTTTCCAAGTCACAAGAACTAATTGCTCCACTCTATTATGCGCTGGTCAGACTTCATCTAAAATACTGTGTCCAGTTCTGGGCACCGCACCTTAAGAAGGACATCGACAAATTGGAACGGGTCCAGAGGAGGGCAACAGAGATGGTCAAGGGTCTGGAAACCAAGTCGTATGAGGAAAGGTTGAATAAGCTGGGTATGTTTAGCCTTGAGAAGAGAAGACTAAGGGAGACATGATAGCTGTCTTCCACTACCTGAAGGGCTGTCACAGAGAGGATGGCAAAGACTTGTTCTCTCTTGCCCCTGAAGGCAAGACTAGAATATGGGCGCAAATTACAAGAAAGCAGATTTTGGTTAAACATTAGGAAGAACTTCTGAAGTCACATTTTTCTGGAAAAGAAGACAAATATCTTCACTAGCCAGTCATGATTTTCCAGCATTCTTATAGCTTCTGGAGATGACACATCTAGTCAAACTAAGATTCTTCAGAATTTGGGGGTATGCTAATTCAGAGGAATGCAAAAGTAACAAAAACATAATTCTCTGAACTGATTGCACAATGCTTCATATGGAAGAAAAAAAATTACTTCCTGAACCCTGAAGTGCTTAGCTCAGAAGTTTCCAAACTGTGGGTCAGGACACCAAGTGGGATTGCTTCATCTGTGGATGGAGTCACAGTCCCGATGGTATTTGATATACTTTGCTGTTTGGGGTCACAGAGTTATACTTAACCCTAGAACAAAAAATGGCATTACTCCTGTATTGGGCTCTAAGTGACTTGTAGTTAGTTTAAATAATTAGAACAAACAAACAAAAACTCAGAGAATGCATCCACAATTATTATATTAATTTACTTTCAAACTTATTTAACTGTTAAAACACTCCTATACATAAAGGAGGTGGTTAGGGGCTTACTTGTGGCTGTTTTCCCTGAGGGATGCAAAGGCCTGGTTCTCTGAGGGTTTGATTGATGACACCTGGCTCCTTCCTCCTTTTACAGGTATATATTGAAGGACTGGCCCCTGAGAGTGCCAGTCCTTGGGTGACACCAAAAGGATGCTGGCTGTTGGCAGGGGTGTAGTAGCTAGGAGACTTTGCCTGCAGTTTAGAAGACTACATGGGGGAGAGCTGGGCCGAGCCTTTTCTATCCCCAGAGCCACTGCCCCTCCAGCACTCCTGTCAGACCTGAGGCTTGACACTTCCTGAGCCCCCGCCCCTACCTTCAGAAGACATCCCAGTAACCATTCCAGAAGCCAACCATGTGATCCTGGGGCCTCAGAGCTGCCGGACCATACTTTTCCAGCATTTTTGTTGTTTATTCTTTAGCCTGTAAAGCTACTGAAGACCTGGGGTGGTCTTGTTTCTACTTAGAATATTATTTAGTTTATTATCCTTCTGTCATGTATTAAGCATATATTTTGGCCATCTGTGTTCCAATGTATTGATTTTGTGTTTCAATATATTGACTTAGTGTTCCAATGTATTGATAATTAGCCTTTGTGTGGTGAAGTGGTGAACTTTTAATAAACTCCTTCTGACTTGGTTCAGACTAGGCTCCTATCAGTCTCAGTGTCAATGGGTAATGGCTCCAGCCACAGCCATCACCATAGTTGCTTTCTTAGCTAGCAGGCACAGCTGCTTTACCTAACTGGTTGCAATTAATTTTGAAGAAAAACTGAAACTTTGTTCAGTTTTCTCTGTATCCTGGCAATTAATTCTGAAGAGAACCAATTGAAGTCTGTGTGTCTGCCTAGTAACTGACGTCATCTGCATCATCTCCTCAAACTGGTAGTTTGCAATAAAAGTCAGAGCAGTTCTTTTGATTCTTCGGAATGAGATGCTGAACTGACACTAGGATCTTTTTTTCTCACCATGATGGCAGAATGGGACACAGGACTGGGTGAATATGAAAGTATATTCTTTTGATACCTTTTGAGCCAATGAATTAAGCATATGTTAGCTTTTAGAGCTGTTTCTTTAAAAACTGAAATGTGATTTAGATCATGTACTTTTAATTGAATACTGATTCTCCTCTGTGTAACATACTGATACTTTTTATTTTAATTTAAGTAAGCTATGCTTTATTTTTATAACATTCTTTGTCTCATGCCTCATTTATAATTAATATTGTCTTTACAATACTTTGCTGAGCTGGTTTGGCTTTTAAGCACAGTGTAAACTCAGTTTCCACAATTTGGAAGAGAGCTGCCCTAAATCTAGTTAAGATTATGTCTGGCTAGAACACTAAGCACATTTTCCTTTTGAGGAAACTGAGGCACAACATGACACTTCTGGGTTAAGTTGCCTGTTTCCCCTCCGCCCCCCCTTCCACGAGCAAAGTCCCTGATTGGAATCACTTTAACCATCTTTAATTGCCTAGGTAATTAGGGAAAGGGGTGTTGGTGGTATAAGCTTAACCTTATCTAAGAGTATGACTGTCAAATAAACCAGTAAGTGTTTGCAGAGTGGAATTCAACACTGTCAAAACTAAAGGAAGTTTTGTTGCTAGCTGTGGTAGATGCTATGGATAAGAATGTTTATGCCTCTGGGCGATATAAAGTTGTGGAAACTATGTTAACATAGCTAAAGATAACCAATTTCATGGTCAAAAAGAGCAATCTGATGGCCAGCAGGTTTGGTACTGGTGCCACGTTAATAAATGATTTTGAGAACGATAATACTTTTGGTTACATAGATAAATTATACAATCAATATTGTGCAAAGGAGAATGACGGTTGGATTCCTGGTATTTGGGAACTTGGTGAGGCTAACCCTGGCATTGAGATGAAGGATTGGATCTCTAATGAGTACGATACTAGACATATTGATCTTGAAACAGATGGCAACGAACAGTCAATTAACTTGAAATCTAATTTGGGGGACAGTTGTGGGTTTTTTTTTAAACCTTTTTAGATTATTTACATCCCAATATTGGAGGATCTATGAGGACAGACCATAAAGGCACCCCCAGGATAACTACTTGTAATTCCAGCTTTTACAATCAATTCCAGTTCAGGTTGACTGAACTCACTATAGGCCTAAATCAGGTTAAGTCCCCAATGGAAAAAGAGATGTATGGCATTAAAGCTATGCTTGAAGATCTTAAGGATATGTTTCAAAAAAGTTTAGGAAGGAAGGAGGATGATGAAGAAACTAACAGCTGGGATATGGATGGGATTTTGCCACCAGGATCTGAGCTGTATACTATTGATAGTTATAAAGATACTACCTTTAAAAGGGAGGTGGAGAATGGAGAGAGTTATAAGGGTAATAAACTAGGGAAATCTTCCGTTTCAGAAGTTGATCTATGTACCTTAGGTTGGTCTAGTGACTCAACTACAGTCTCCAAGTTTAAACCTGTTTTAGACCTAGAACAATGGTTGTGGGAGTCAAATCTGGTTATTTATGATTTCAAAAGGAGTGGTGAGAAAGAATCCACACATAAGAAGCAAATTTGTATCTTTTTGGCAAAATTTGATATTTCCCATAATCACGGAGAATCTGGGTTATTTGCCAAAAGGCTGTGGGTACATCAAGGAGCATTTCAAACTCCCTCAGTAAGAGGGGGCTTCAGGGATTTATTCCTGAGGCACATAAAGCTGAATCTTCCCTTTTAGGATTAGAAGTGGGTGAAGATTCTTTCCCCATCAGGATCCCTGATAGAGTTGTTATGAATAAACAGGGTGGAACAAAAGCGGCAATTGGTGTAATGGAGCGGCCTAGTATAATCCCTATCCAGAGAGGTAAAAGAGTATTTTTATTCTAAAAGAAGTAGACAGGAAAATGGTACCTCCCAATTTAGGAGGGATAGAAGGAAGGATGGGTCCAAGGGCGCTATCAAAAATTGGGAATTATGGATGTCTCACACTCATAAATTGGAATATTGCAAGCTTGCAGAGCAGGTTGATTGATAAAGATTGGGAGGACTTTGTATCTGAAGTCCAGATTATTATATTACAAGAGACATGGATGTCTAATGAATTTACTCTGAATGGGTACAAAAGCTTTTTAAAGGCTGCCTGGAGAGATAAGGGTAGAGGTAGATGGTGTGGAGGACTGGCCACGTTTGTCTCAGTTACTGTTCCCTGCAAAGTTGAACAACTGGACACAGGACCAGGCTGTATACAGACTGTGATTTCAATGCAGAATTCTCTTGATAACTGTAAATGTTTACATCCCTCCCACCCCCACCCCCCAGGAAGAATGGAACTCAAGAAGGGTGCTGGTATTACCATCTAGTTGGTTTGGTTGAATTCTTGAGAGACCATTTTGGAACATCAGAAATTATTCTTGATGATGATTTTAACACCTGGGTTGGACAAACCCACGAAAGGCTGCAGGAGAATGTTTAAGAAATTGAGGATATCTGTATCCCTAATATGACTGATTGGAGAACTAATCTAGGGGAACAGATGTTAATGAAGTTTATGTATGAACAATATTTTGGTATGTTAAACGGAAGGTTTAATACTGACTATCCGGGTTCATATGCTTTTTGTTCTACAACTGGCTCAAGTACAGTGGACTACATACTAGTTGAAAACTTTAACTGGTTCAAATATGTGACCTTTGAGGTTGTACCAAGGCCCAAGAGTGATAATTTCTCCCTTATTGTTAATATGTGGGGTGCCTTGGGGTGAATTAGTGGCCGCCCAAGATGACAAATTACAAGGCTGAGAGAGGTTGTTTGGACAAAGGATGTTAAAGACAAGGTAGAGGAAAATTGCTCATTGTGATTATCTAGACAGTCCCCTGATGAGTGTCTACTAGAACCTTGTCCCAGAGTCCTAAGATACAACGCATTTGTCAAAGATTTGCATAATGTGTTCTCAAAACAGAAAGATAGACAAGGGAATAAATCCTGGCATAGGATGTGGTTTGACGCAGACTGTATAAAAGCCAAGAAAGATCTGTTAGTAGAACTAGAACGATGGAAAGAAAAAGAGGGAAAAGATAAGGTTGTTCAGATTAGGAGGGCCAAGCAAGTTTATAAGCAGAAGCTTGCCCATAAAAGGAAAGAATATCAAGATCTTTGTTGGGAAAAACTAATTCATGCGTTAGAACCGAATGATTCTAGGACCATTTGGCGAATGGTTACTGGAGGCTCTAAGGACAGAGGTATCTCTTCCGATGCCTACGTTAACGCAGACTTAACGGTGTCCTATTACTCCAAGAAGTTTGCAGAGGAGGCAGATCAGGAGATGGATATCGTACCCGTAAAGTTTTGTGCTTGAGAGGGAAGGGTAGGCTCCCGGGAAGCTTTTTTGATAACACAAGGGCAATTGGGTTAACATCATAGCTGGCATTAAAGCAAGAAAGGCGACAGGGCCTGATATGATCCCCCCTGATGCAATTAAAGAACTTCAAGGATGTTGTTGGGTTCCAATTCTTGAGAAAGTGATAAATGACATTATATATAACCTATTCCCAGAGGACTGGAAACAAATCATTACCGTTTCTATATTTGAAAAGGTTGACAGGGCCAATCCTGACTGCTACAGGCCTATCAGCCTGATCAGCATACCTGCAAAAATATATGGTTGGCACCTCTTGAACTATGTGAGGAACTGGATGGACAAAAACGATATTCTGGGTGAGCGAGGAGCAGGCAGGCTTCTGCCCAGGATATTCATATGCCGACCAATGTTTTGCTTTATGCTATATTGTATCCAAGTATTTGAATGAGAAACTGAAAATCTGCGTGGCCTTTATTGATCTGAAGGCTGCCTTTGATTCAGTAAATAGACAAATTATGGGGAAACTGAGAACTATGGGCATAGATCTAACATTAATCCACCTAATTGTGAAGTATTATAGAAATACCACTGCCTGTGTGAGGTATGGAGCCTTGGGAGAACTTTCTCCCCAATTTGCTACTCTTAAAGGGGTTAAACAAGGCTGTGTCCTAGCCCCAGTAGTTCAACCTATTTTTGAACAATCTGCAACTTTATCTTGAGAGAAGAGATTTCTTTTTTTTATATTTTTTATTTATTGTAATCTCATGTCTCCTTTATGCAGATGATGCGGTTCTCCTCGTATGCCAAAACACAGCTATGATGATTATTGGATAGTTTTGGCTCTTATTGCCAAGACAGTAGCCTGAAAATATTGACAAATCTAAGATCATGATATTTGGTACGAGGAAACAGGATAGGTGGTTTATAGATCAGTGCCCTATAAAGGTAGTGAACAGCTTTTGCTATCTAGGCCTGACTTCCACCAACACTTTGAGCTGGGTGACCCATATTCAAAAAGTGGCCAATAAGGCAAACCAGGTGGCTGGAGGGATGCTAGCTTTAACAGGTTTCAGAGGAAACCATGGACTGAAGCTTTTGAAGCTGGGAAATTGAAACTTGAGGCAACTCTCCTATGTGGGGGAGTTTTGGGGAGCAGACCCTAGGGCAGCAGTTATTGCTGAGAGAGCACAAAATACTTTTCTTAAAAGACTCCTTTTAGTCCAGCAAGGAACTTCAGCCTCTATGATTAGGTTGGAATCTGGCTCAGCTAACATCCAAACAGCTAGGATATGATCCCTGCCGATTCGCTCTCCTCAACATTGCCCGCATTCGCCCCTTTCTATCTGTCTCCTCGGCCAAAATCCTTGTTCATGCCATGGTTATCTCTCGCCTCGACTACTGCAACCTCCTCCTTGCTGGCCTCCCTCGCTCCCACCTGTCCCCCCTTGTGGCGATCCAAAACTCTGCCGCCAAGGTCATTCACTCTGCCCGTCGCTTCGACCATGTGACGCCTCTCCTCCTCTCCCTTCACTGGCTCCCCCTTCCTGAACGTATCCTGTTCAAACTCCTGGTTTTCACGTTCAAATCGCTCCATGACCAAGCTCCCCCTTACCTCTCGGACCTAATCGCCCTACGCGCTCCTGCGCGCGCTCTCCGCTCTTCCGCTGTCCCCTCCCTCGCTCTCCCTCGCTTCTCCTGCTCGCCCGACCGCCTTCGTCCCTTCTCCCTCGCTGCCCCGCATGCCTGGAACTCCCTCCCTGCCGACGTCCGCCTCGCCTCCTCCCTCCGCTCCTTCAAATCCCTCCTCAAGACCCATCTTTTCCATGCTGCCTTTCCCAATGCCCTCTAGTCTTTCCCCTTGCTCTTACTGTCAGCCCTCCTCTGCTGACTGCTGCTACCGACCACCTTGTAACCAAGCCAAGTACACGCACCTGAGACTTCGCATCCGCCTGAATGTTTGTTTGTCTTCTCCCATGTCTCTCCCGCTGTCCCCTCTCCTTGTCTCCCCCTCCTTGTCTTTTAGATTGTAAGCCACAGGTAGGGACCGCAGCTGATTATATGTTCTGTACAGCGCCAGGTTGTTACTGGCGCTTTATAAATGTTTAATAATAATAATAATATTGGTTAAAGATCAGAAGATGTTCACCAAAAAGATTCCCCAAACAAGTACTACTTGATGCAGTAGATAAGGGTCTTCCTTTCCCTGGCTAGTGAGGATAAAGGGGCACTTATTGACTCAGGATTAGGGGACCGATGGTTTGGCAGTGACTTATTACCTTTACCTAATGACAGGTGAGTTATATCTCAAAGTCTCTCTGACATTTTAAGACAACAGGATGTGGCAGCAAAGGGGGTGCTGAAATGCTTCCTGCTTTATAAATATATTAAGACTGATGGCAAACAAGCTTCTTATTTAGTATCAGTAAGCTAAAGGCTTATATACCTTCATATCTATATCTATATATAGCCTTGGGAGGTTTATATCTCCTTTCACATACCAAAATACGGCTATTAGATAGTTTTGGCTCTTCTTGCCAAGACAGTAGCCTGAAAATTAATATCAACAAATCTAAGATCATGATATTTGGTATGAGGAAACAGGATAGGTGGTTTATAGATCAGTGCCTCACAGAGGTAGTGAACAGCCTCCCAAGGCACAGGGAGATCCTTACAAAGCTTTGCTTTGAACAATTGAGAACGGTAGTACAAGAAGGTCACTGAGTACAGACCCCATATGACTAGAGACTATATACATGCCCCCTAAATGAGGTGGAAGATACTGTGCACTCTCTCTGGAATTGCCCCCTGTATAAAGATCTGAGGAAGAGGTACTTAGATCCTATAACAGATTTGGCTGAGATTAGAGACAATTACCAGAGGACCATTTGGATTTTGCAGAACAGGTGCCTTGGGGTGTTGAATGCTCTTGCATCCTCTACCTACGCTGCCCCAAAACTTTGTGGGTGTTTTCAGATGTGACAGGGCCAATTGGCCCGGTCACAAAAACAATAAATTCATCCCCCGCTGGGATGACCCTGTCACGCCCTAACAGACGTGTCAGGGGATCCCAGCGGTGAATCGGGGAGGGGGCGGGGCTGTGTGGCGCAACGTGCGGCCGCACGGCCCCGCCCCCTCCACGCTCCCCGCCGCCCGCTCTCTGGGGAGACGGGAGGCCGTTGCGGCCAATGCAGTCACAGCGCTTGCCCGATTTGGCCACGGGCTGGAATCCCAGTGGGGATTCCGGGCCGTGACCGCCGTCCAGAAGTGACGGTGGGGTTCATCACGGCGGGGAATCGCCTTCGCCACGCGACCGCCGCCGGCCCTGCCGCTTCGGCCACTCGCATGGCGAAAGTGATTCCCCGCCACAGTAACATCTGGGGGGGAACATCCGTTCCCCCCAACAGACGTTACATGATCGCAGCCACCACAGGGACTTGATTGTGGTTGACCGTGATCTCGTAAAGTCTGAAAATACCCTGAGAAGCCAGGGTTAAGTGAGGACTAATGAGTGTGGTATGTGCTTTAACTTGGAATCTCTGTTAGGGAGATTGGCTGACCCTTCTTTTTTGATTCTGTACACTTATCATTGCGTAGACTGTTATGTGAGTAGCTTAACAATTGGATATATTGTACTTAACTATTGACAGTTGCTTTTATATTGTAGTTTTGACAATGCCGTAAACAAAATTGATAACATTTATAAAATAAAATAGATGCTGTAAATAAAATTTACTTACTTACTTATACATAAAGGCATTCTCCACATTAACTGTATACAGGATTTAATAGATCTGAATACACATTTTTAAAAACTGAGACACAAAACAGTGACAGCTTTCATCACTGTTTGGCTGTGTTTTTAATTCAAAATGAAAGCCACTAATGGTACAATGACAAAACCAATGTTGAAAAGATTCTTTCTAGTCTATCACAATTGATGCTTCAAAATAAATCCATCTGAGCCTGGAAAATCCATTAAATCACTTAAGGGGTCTAATTGACCACAATACATTGTGGTTACTTTTTGCACTACATGAAAACCACAACTGGATCAAACAAATACTACTAGGTTGTCCACAACATTCTTTGAGTATACTCAAAGCAAAAAGAGGCAATAGTTTACCTATATTTTATAAGGGGACTAACTGACCTCGATATATTTGTATTTATTTTTTGATGCAAAAACTAAAACATTTAGGATGATGAAATTAATGCCGAAAGCTTGTTTCCCCTCCCTTAGCCCATGTACTACTGTATTGCCCTGCCTTAGCAGTTCCGAGACAGGCCCTCCTGGGGAACTATACGCTGGGTAGTTCTGAGCTAGGGGTATCAGTAGGGAAGCTCCTGTCTTGGACTGATATGCCCTGGTCCAAATCGGTGGCGAGATTAGGGCGTATATTTGTTAGGCGCAGGGCAGCTCTGGGGTGTGAGCTCGGGCCCGAGGATGCCCGGTTGATCTCCCAAGATGATGATATGGCTTAGGTGCGGGCGATTAAGGTGGGGATCCTGAGCTTATAGGGCGGTTCATTGCAGGGGTAACCATAGCCTTTTCCTCTGTACATGACTATTATTACCGGGGGTTGCCCCGGAGCCAAATATTCAGGGGTTTTTCCTTTTAAGTTATTATTGTTAATGTATCTCTTCTGTATTGTATGGTGGTTTAAGTCTATGTAGGGTCTGGATCTCCCTCAGAGACAATAATGTTTGTTCATAGGATACGAAAATTGTGCATATTGTTGATGACATTTTGGTGTATTTTGATTATTATGTTTTATTTTGTTTTATACTGTATGGATGGATATTGCTAAGGCCTTGGCCGCAATAAATATTATTATAAATATTATTATATATATTGTTTCCCCTTTTCCACTCATTTGATAATACTTTAAATTTGAAAAGGAAAAAATTTCTCCCTAAGAAGATTACATCAATTTTTCTGGACTTTGCATAACCATTCTATCGATTTTAAAATCTCAAAATGGGTTCAAGCAGGCAAATTTTTTGGGAACCACTTAGTGGTTTTCATGATCTGAAGCATAAGCATACCATCTGCTTATTTTCCAATGTTTAAAAAAAGGGAATTATTATAAGAACATAAGAAATGTCATATTGAGTCAGACTCATGGTCTATTTACCCCAGAATCCTGTCTCAGCAGTGGCCAACTTCGGTTACTTTAGATGAAGTTAACAACAGTTTATAATGGAGTTATCAATTTTTTGCTATTCACCTCCCAGACCAAGCAGTTAGTGGTCTTATCTGTTATTCATTTTTGTTTTTATTATTTTTTGGTAATTTCTGGTAATTTCTAGTATTTTTTGGTAATTTACGGTATATCAGTAATACTGAAAATTACTGGAAATTGCCAAATATTACAGAAAAACAACAAAAATAATGAAAACAAAAATTTGTTATTTACATTTTAGTTACAATAATGTAAATGGCATTTTTGTTTTCATTACTGTAATAACTAAAATGAAAACAATTAAAATGAAAATTTGTTTGTGTTATTTTTGGATAATTTTCAGCAATTTCTAGTATTACTGATATACCGTAAGTTACCAAAAAAAATACCATAAATTACTGGAAAACTACATTTTCATTATTGTAATAACAAAAATGAAACCCCTCTTTAAACAACCTCATCCATCTCCACAGCTTCACTTACCAGTTCCATGTGGATGAGTCCCAAATCTAATCTACCTCTCTCTCCTTCTCAGATCATTTTAACATCTTTGTAACAGGGTGGGCCCTGGCCTGGGTTGTTCCCCTCAGGATCAGACCCCCAAATAGCCAGGTTCACAGCAGGAATTAGCCCCAAATGTCCATTTATTCATACATTGCAACCCTCCACTATATTTATACATACAAGGTATTTACAAGCCAGACTTAACCACCCCACCCCACCCCACCCCCTCCATCCTGAGATCCTCACACTTCTCAGCCTCCACTGGTCATAGTCCATTGGAACAGAGCTTCCGTAGCTCCTCTCCCTTACAGTCCTCCCCATTCCCCACCCCCCAGGGCTCCTGACTCTAACTTGCAGAACCCTATTTTCACTCCTACTTCTCCGAGCAGCTTCCAAATCAACAACAACCCTGACTGAGCAACCAAGAGGATTTTCACTTCCGGGTTGGCTTGGTCACACTCTGCCCCGGTGTGCCTCTGAGGCTCAGAGTTTGACTTCTTAAAGGCCCAGCAGCCAATTGAGCCTCTGCTCTGCTACAGTCTTCAGCTGTTTTTCAACATCTCCTCCTGGCTATGGCTTGGTGGATAATTTTACTCCTTGCTCTGGTTTTTTAGCCTGCATACTACACCACCAGAAATTTCTTTATACATTGGGTAGTGGAGTTAATCTTCTAAGGCCATTTTCAGACGAGCGCGGCGGTGCCCGCGCGTGTTTTCAAAAAAGCCGGCAGCCCGTTCCACACGTGACGCTGCCGCCAAATACGCGCATGTGCAGGCGATGCGCTTCCATTTCTGGTCGTGTATGACCAGCCTCGATCGCCGACCCGGTCAGTTCGTGCCCGGAAATGGATGTGCATCGCCCGCACATGCGCGTATTCGGCGGCGGCGTCACGTGTGGAACGGGCTGCTGGCTTTTTTGAGAAACAAGCGTGGGCGCCGCCGTGCTCGTCTGAAAACGGCCTTAGATTAGGGCCGGTTGGAGCAAGCTGTTGAAGGGAACAGGCCTTCCCCTGGGACAACTGGCTGACGTATTATTATTATTATTATTATTATTATTAACAAACATTTATATAGCGCCAGCAGTGTACCTGGCACTTTACAAAGTAATAAAATAGACACGGTCCCTGCCTCTAGGGCTTACAATCTGAGAGACAGGAGCTGGGGGAGAGACTTAGGAAGGGGAACAGAGGGAGAGACAAGGGGTCTAACATTCATGAAGATGCGAGGTCTCAAGTGCACGTACTTGGCTTGGTTACGATGAGAATGACAGCACGCAGGTCCATGTTGCAAGGATAAGAGGGGGAGAACGTAAGACTGAGAACTCAGAGAAGGCTGGAGAAAAGCCCTTACTGGAACTACTGGAGCAGGAGGCTTCTTGGACTAAACTAGGCCAGGATTTAGATACTAAAGCATATCAATCAGAATTTGTTTGACAGAGATTAGCAATAGCATAAGCCGGCGTGGTGCCTAGGGATTGGTGGAGCATGAGCGTGGCGAGAGGCTTACCTGTCAGTCGAGTGGAGCAGCCAGGCGGGGGAGGAGTCGGCAGCCCTGTAAGGAACAAAAAGGGGCTCGTCAGCCGCCAGCACTGTTGCGTGGTGCCTAGGGATTGGTGGAGCATGAGAGCGGCGAGAGGCTTACCTGTCAGTCGAGCGGAGCAGCCAGGTGGGGGAGGAGTCGGTAGCCCTGTAAGGAACGAAAAGGGGCTCGTCAGCTGCCGGCGTGCCATTTTGCTCGCCCTTCGGCGCAACCGGGCGCAGGGCCCTCCACCCTTCATCTGGATCTGGAGTATAACTCCGCTCTACAGGATGGACAAAAAGAGGAGTAGACCTTCCTGCTCGCCGTTGACTGTGCAGGATCAACCACGTCTCAAGCTGGCATGGATTGTTGATTATGCACGCCAGGTCGGTGGCGCCTCACCCACGCACCCATTGCCCCTTGTCAACCGTTTTATGGGGCTGGGGGAGGTTGAGGCGCCGGGGGTTAGCCAGCAGAGCCCCCCCCCCCGTGCCGCCTGTTAGGTTTGATACTCATGGCATTTCAGGGGTAAGACCCCATCCACAAGTGGGACAGGGGCAAGAGGAGGCAGGAGATACGATAAGACATTGCTGCGATCAGCTACTTGGGATTATTATTTTTTGGCAGGATAATGTTGGAAAATGGGGAGATCTTCTCCTGCAATCCCAGCAACAGCTTTTATCTGTTAGGGGCCGCCTGGGCAGTCCTCAGGCGAGTGAACATCCGACTCCTGGTCGAATGGGGTCTTCTGTAGGGACCACTGTTCATGCGGGGTTAGGTAGTATCTACAATAATAGTGCAAAATCCCACCAGGGCGCCTCCCATGCGGGTCAAGGTGAGCAATCCCGGCCCAGTAGTCATACGCAGATGTTGGTGGGTAGGCACCCGTGTACAGCCCACCCCATGATAGTGCATGAGGCAGCCATTTATCTTTTGATTCGGCCCCTATGGAATGGGGTAATTCCAAGTTGGGATACCAAGGTCATGATAGAGCGCAACCTTTCTTTTCTCTTGGGAAATAACTTGGGGGTGGAGGAGATTGTCAGGTTTCTTCCTATTCAGACCAAAGGGGATATCCGGACTTTAAAGATTTATTTTAATGATTGTAGTTGGGTATTTAAAATATTTAAAGCGCGCCAGGCCCTGAAACAATGGGGTATTTCAACTGACTGGGTATTTTCCTATATGACCAATGGTCCCTCCCCTTCGGAGCTGGGCACACTTGCGCAGGAGGTGAATGGTGATGATGAGGCTACCAGTGGGATCCTTGGGGTCCCCACTGGTGTTTCGGATTCCCCCACCACAGGGGCTGAGCCTATGGAGGGCCTGGCCCTTGGTGAGGATGGTGGGGGTGAAGGGTCTTTACCAGTTACGGATCCTGTTCCCTCCCTTCTTATGGGCCATAGTGTGGGAGTGCAGCTGGTTGAGGCCTGGTTTGGAGCTAATGAGGAGGGACCTGATGCTGCGCAAGTTGAGGCTCTTTTGGGTAGTCTGGGTACTGGGGAATGTGATCAATTAATTGATAGAGTGTTCCGCCTACAGGATATTTTATTGGGAAAAGATAGTGCTCAGGACTTGAGAGAGAGTGGTATGGATATTCAGGATCCCCTTGCTAGTGGATGTAAGCTGGAACTCGGGTTGTCTCAGCCTGAGTTACTGAGTGCTTCTGAGGGTGTGATTGGCCCCAGGGAGGGCTGCCTGGCCCCTCATGCAGGTGGGGGTGGTCAGGAGATGGGGGGATCTGTCCATCATGGGAGGTCTGCTGGGTATCACACGAACTCACCTGGGAGGGATATGGACTCAGTAAGTTTGGTTCAGGAAGCTGGCCTCAATAGAAGTAGGAGGCCTCCTCCTCCAGTGAGGGAGGGTAGTGGTGAGATGGTGTGTCCTAGGCAGTTACAGCAGTTACACAGTCCTACACACTTGCTTCCCTCCCTCCCTTCCTCTCCCTTAGATAGTAATTGTAGTGGTGGGAACGATATTCTAGGGAGAGGTTGGTATTGACTCGTGGGATTCCCCCGGGCGGTTATTCAGGGAGTCCACTCTTAAATTGCTCTCGTGGAATATAGCTGGCTGGGGTTGGTTGTTGAACCATGAGGTTCAATTTGTCCTGAGTAAGTGTGATATTGTCTCCAGGAAACTTGGCTCTTGGACTCAACTATGGTTTCCCTCCCTGATTTTCAGATTTGGTATCATCTGGCCCTTAAGGAAGCCAAGTTTGGTCGAGCACCGGGAGGTCTGATGACTTTGTGTAACTCTTCCCTCAAAGCCCAGGGGAGTTTGTTATCGTCTGCCCCTTTGAATACTTTAGCGCTGCTTTTAAGGCTGGGAAATGGAGGTAAGATTATAATTCTTAATATATACATTCCCTCTAGCTGGCCTAGGGTTAAGGACTTCTGGCAGTAATTGGAGGCCTTTATAGTTGTCACGGAGGAAGAGTATCCAGGGTGTCCAATTATTTTGGCCGGTGATTTTAATTCTCGAATCGGTAGGGACACTGATAAACAAGCAGCCAGGCTGGGCATTGAGGCCACTGATGTGTTCTTTGATCCCCCACGTAGCTCAATGAATTTGGAGCTTAATTCTTGTGGAGTCCATTTTCTGCATTTCTTGTATGGGGGCAGCTGGAAGGTGTTAAATGGGATGTCACGCTCAGATGAGGCAGGGCACTATACGTACCTCTCCCAAGTGGGATCCAGCGTTATAGATTATTTTTGTATTCAAGATCTATATTATGAGCAATGCCGAGATTTTGTGGTGCTGATGGAAGGGTTTAGTGACCACTTCCCAATCGCACTTTTGTTTGATATCAGTCCCGGGGCTGGTCTCGAGCCCGGGTGTTCATTTCCACCCCTGGAGGGTGGGGATGCCAGTGCAGCTCCCTGCTTAAAACGGTCTGATATTATGGCTGGGAGGTGCTTGGGGCTTTATGTTCAGGACAGTCTTATTTAGCTGCACTCCGCTTTAATGACTTCCCAGCAATTTGCTCCTTCGGCTTGTTATGCGCTTTTTGCGGAACTTTTGATTTCTTGTGGGAAGTATTTAGCTCCTAAGACTTCGTCAGCTCCCGGAGGGGCCTCCCTTCCATCTGTGCCCAAATGGTTTGATGAGGAGTGTTCCAAAGGTAGGCGCGCCCTTCGGTGGTGTGCTAGGGCCCTCAAAAAAGATTCTAACCCAGTTAGGGCTGCGCAGTTTATTAATGCTAAGCAGCAGTATAGGAAACTCCTTGGGAATAAGAAAAAGACCTTTCAGTCCAGGACCTGGGAGGCTCTCATTCAGGCAGTCCAAGCTAAAGACCAGGCTCGTTTTTGGGCGCTGGTGAAGGTTGGTCTTAAATCTCCCTGGGTTCAGGGTTCCCTGGAGTGGGGTGCTTGGCAAGCCCACTTCAGTGGGATTTTTGCTAGGATGCCTGATACTATTGTTTTTAACTGTGATTTTCTTAAAGATGTGCCTCTGTGGCCCCTGGTGGAGCCAGAGGAGGTGAGCACGTTGCTGGGCAAATTTAAATCCCGGCGGGCCCCTGGTATAGATGGGACCTCTTTAAACATAACCTGGAATGGTGGGCTCCTATCCTCGCCAAGGTATTATTCACCATTATTTGTACCAGTAGGGTTATTCCTGCTGGTTGGAATATCAGCATTGTGATACCCATTTATAAAGGGGGGATAGGAGCCTGCCAAAGAACTATCGGCCCATCAGCCTCCTGTGCGTGGTGGCTAAGATATTTGCTCGTTTTCTTCTCCTCAGGCTGGAGGCATGGGCCGAGAGGGTCAGCTTTTTTTCGGAGGAACAGGCAGGCTTTCGTGCTGGCCGCTCAACCGTGGACCATGCTTTCATGCTGTGGCATATGATAGAAAAGTATGTTAAAATTTGATCTGGTAGACTCATCATGACTTTCTTGGATCTCCGTTCTGCGTTTGACCTGGTTAATAGGGATATCCTGTGGAATAGATTATGTGCCACTAATATGGACCGACGGTTGATCTTTTTGGTCCATGCTCTATATTCTCATTCCATTCTCAGGGTCAGACCAGGGGGTAGTGTTCATCTTTCCCAACCAATCCCAGCCACAAATGGGGTCAAACAGGGTTGCGCGCTGGCTCCTTTTTTATTTCATTTTTTTATCAATGGCATTGTGGACAGTTTACATGGGGATTCCTTGCTGCCTGCAAGAGTGGGGTCTCGCGCAGTCCCAATTTTACTTTACGCCGATGACATGGTATTACTCTCGCCATCGGCGCTAGGAATGGATAAAATGTTGCAAGTGGTTAGTAAATTCTGTAGGGAGTCGCAGCCATATTAATTATGACAAATCCAAGGTAGTGGTCATGGGGCGGGGTCTGAGGAACCATTCCTGGTTGCTTGATGGGGTCAGGTTAGAGCAGGTGATGTCGTATAGATACCTGGGGCTGATTATTAGCAGTAGGGCAACTTGGTCCCCCCATTTTAAGGGTGCCTGCCTTAAGTTGAGGCAGGCTATTGGGGGGCTTCTCAGATTCTGGAGATCCCATGGGGGCAGGTTTATTCCCCCTGCTCTGAAACTTTTCAATTTAAAATACAAACTTGGCACTTTGTATGGGGCGGAAATTTGGGCTCACTTTGTAGGCACCGGGTTGGAGGTTCTTCAAAATCTTCTGTTGTGCTCTCTCTTTGGGAGTTCCGTGAAGCACCCTGGCATGCCTGCTAAGTTTGGAAACAGGGTCTCTTCCTTTAAGCACTGAGCTTTCCTTTTACCCTTTAAGGTACTGGTTAAAGGTGAATGATATGCATGGAGAGCGGCTTCCTCGTCTATGCTTGGAGGAAGCCTCTTCGTGGTCTGTCTCTGCCTCTAGCCTATGGTGCTCTAGGGTTCGCCTACAATTGCTGAAATTGAGGTTGTCTCCTGAGCTGGTGCTGGGAAAAACCATGGGGAAATCCATGGGGAAACCAGGTGGGTGGGCTGCTGTCAGTGTCAGCCAGCTGCCCGACCTGGGTTGGTGCTGTGTGAACATCTGGAGTTCACTGGCCATACCGAGCCGCTGCATCATGAAGTAAGTTTGCCCAGAGTGAGTTAACGTCTCGTGTGGCCTCAGCCTAAGAGCGAAAAGCTGCCCCGAACTGCTCTGTGAGCAGGAGGGGACGGGGTAGAAAAATGGTAAGTAAGTAAATAAATAAATATAAGAGAAACTGGGTCATAATTAAAATAAGGCAGAGCTTTTAATTATGCCGTATCTTTTGGTTGGTGTATCAGAATAATACGGTTGGGTTGGGCACACATATGCCATTTTAATTTCTGGGTTTTTTGCATCTAAACAGAAGGGCTAACTTATTGAGGAGTTATACTAATAATAATGCAGATAAGAATACACAAGTATTCCGCACATGGTTTTAACCATGAGAATCTCCATTCACACATTTAGATGCCTGTTCTTTTTACATGAGCTCCAGAATACTGTGTTTGGAGATTGAAACTACATTGGTGCCTATCTCAAAACGGCAGATTAGGATGTTTCACAATGGGATGGTGCAATAGATAATTCACAGCACACAAATGTACATTTTTTGTGTACTAGCTTGCATATAGCATTGCGGATAACAAGGTTAAACAGTGGATCTATTAAGAAAAGTAGTGACAATTTAAATAAATCAGATGTTTTTGCCGAAGATTATGCTGTGATTTTCTCCAATTAGTCTTGACATTTCACCCATTCATATCGTGATCTGAGTTAATAATGGAAAGGGGGTGGTGGAAAAAAGCTCTTGTCGCTTTATTTATTCTTTGTTCTCAAGGAGCTAAGCTGTTTATAAAGATAAGTTATTTGTTATTTAAATCACTTTTACTGAAGTTGTTTATTTCCTTGTTTGAGTTGCTAAAAATATTGCAACAATTGTAATGCTTCTTTGAGATGTCTATTCAATTCGCTGTGATTTGCACTGAAATTCATTGCTAAATGGGCACAGGTGTTGATGTGTTCAATGTACTGGAATGAGTCAAAACCAATAAAAGCTCAATGCAGGAGGGGGAAAGGAAATATGCAACAAAATACTTAGAAGATGAGATTTAAAAAAGATATTTCAGATCATTATCAAGCAAGGTAATGTATAACACAATTTTTTCTTGGGAAGCAACACAAGTTTTAAAAAGCAGAATATGTTAAGTGCAGTTTAGTCATTCTCAAAATTTTCAAGATCCTAATTATTATTTTAAAATGTAGTAATTGCATTAAGGACACAATTTACCTAGTAGCAAAATGTCAAATTAAAACATGAAAATACTGCTTGTAAACAGCTTTATCAAAAACAATTGTTGAACAGCACACAAGGAAAATGACTGCTCTTTTTTCCTTTCCATACAGTGTAGAAACTTACCTTGAAAGTAAATTAAGGAATATAAATCTCACAAAGCTACATATTAGTGGACACAGATTGATGTCTCTAGTTTAATCAAATGCCTAAATGAATGTTGTCAAGGTGAGAGAACTGATTAAAATCCACATATTTGTCACACGAAGGACTCAAAGGAAAATATTATTGGATCCCAGTCAGTGCTTAATTTATACAAAATGAATCGCCGGGGCCCAAGAAGCCACAGATTTCTTGGCAGTGCTCTGTGGCTCACGGAGCACGCATCCCCTGCTCCACCTTCAGACGGGTGGTTAGATGCGTGGCTCCTAGCTATGCGGGGTAGCATCTCGTTTAAAAATACCTTATGACTGTGGAAGTTCCAAATTAGGGCAGCTTTCGTGCTGTTCTAGTTTACACTTTGATAATTGCCATCTCTAGAAAAGGGGAGGTGCAAGCTGCTCTTGTGTCAGCAAAGGGATACATTTAACACAGGCCCCAAAGGGGTTAAATTTCTTGCCCAAAATCACAAGAACCCTGTGGAAATGTTGGCACTCCTGCCCTAATGGGCTGTACTCCCCTTCCAGCCCCCTGCTTCCCCAACAACCACAACCTACTCTGGTGACCGCCATGCCCTGCCCTGGCAATAGGGTTGTCACCTTAGGTATATTTTTCCAGGCCATGTATGAAGAATACATGTTGCAGGGCCTGCATTGGTACCATAGGTGCCTATGCAGGCCCTGCAACATGTATTTTTCATAAGTGACCTGGAAAAATATGCATAGGTGACATGTATTTTTTTATAAATGGCCTGAAAAAATATACCTAAGGTGGCAACCCTACCTGACACCACCCACCACAGTGGCCCCAATTTTCCCCTGCCTGGCAACTCTGTCCCCTGCCTTAATTCAGTTCATGTCACCCTGCCTCAGAGGTGCCATCCCCACCTAGCTGTGCCCTTGGACAACATTAACCCATGGCATGAAATTTTGGATTGAACTCCGGGAGCAAAAAAATTAATCAGTTGCCAGACTTTATCCTGATATTAAACCATTCTTGCCCCACTACACCCCTGAACCAGTTGCCAGCCTCAGTTTTCTGGGCACCAATGGCTCTCAGGTGCCTGAAAATTTCATGCCCTGATTAACCCATGACAGGGGCCCTCTCCTGCCTGGCTTGTTCTCGTAACCCTCGCCCTTGGCTCACCCCCATCATTCGCCATCTCCGCTCCTGTACCAGGGCTGCTAAACGCCTCTGGTGCAAATCCCACTACTGCTCTGACTTCCTCCACTTCAAATTCTGCCTCTCATCGCTCAACTCTGCTATCTCCCTTGCTAGACAGCATTACTATGCCTCACGCATTGAGTCCTGCTCCCGGGACCCTCGCTGCCTCTTTTCCACTTTTGACTCCCTTCTTAAACCCCCCTGTCCTCCTCCTCCCTCTTCTCTCTCCACTCAGGATCTTGCTCTCTTTTTCACCTCTAAAATTGACAAGATCCGCCTGGATATCGCTTCCAAGTCCTCTCCCCCTACCACCCCTCCCTCTCCCTCCTTCCCCCACCTCTCTTCTGCCTCCCTTGAGGAAATCTCCTCCTCCAACCCCTCCACTTGCCCCCTGGGCCCCATTCCTTCCCACCTCCTGACCTCCATTGCTTCCGCCGTCGCCCCTCCCCTCCTGAACATCATCAACCTCTCCATCTCAACCGGCTCCTTCCCCTTTGCCTTTAAACATGCCACTGTCTCCCCCATCCTCAAAAAATCCACTCTGTATCCCTCTGAACCCTCTAATTACCATCTTGTCTCGCTCCACCCTTTTGCTTCCAAGCTCCGTGAACGCATTGTCTACTCCCATTGCCTCAACCTCCTCTCCGCCAACTCCTCCTTTGACCCCCTCCAATCTGGCTTCCGCCCCCTTCACTCCACTGAAACCGCTCTGGCTAAGATCACCAATGATCTTCTTGTGGCTAAATCCAAGCGTCTTTACTCTATCCTGGAACTTCTTGATCTCTCTGCTACCTTCGACACTGTTGACCACTCTCCTCCTTGAATCGCTTCACTCCCTGGGATTCTGGGATTCTGTCCTAGACTGGTTCTCTTCCTACCTTTCTGACCGCTCCTTCAGTGTATCTCTTCCTAACTCCTCCCCATCCTCCTCCCTACCCCTCAGTCGGGGTTCCCCAAGGCTCTGTCCTTGGCCCTCTACTCTTCTCTATCTACACCCATTCCCTAGGCAAACTCATTGTCTCCCACGGTTTCCAATATCACCTATACGCTGACGACACTCAACTCTATCTCTCCACTCCATCCCTTTCCCCCTCTGTTCAAGCTCGTCTCACCAACTGTCTCTCTGATATTGCCACCTGGATGTCTCAGTGCCAACTCAAACTGAACATGGCGAAAACTGAACTCCTTATCTTTCCTCCCAATCCTTCCTCTCCCTCTTCCCTGTCAATTGCCATTGACGGGGTCTCCATCCTCCCTGTTCCCCAAGCCCATAGCTTGGGCTTCATCTTCGACTCGCATCTTACCTTCAAACCCTACATTGACTCTGTGGCCAAATCCTGCTGCTTCTCCCTCCACAACATTGCTAAGATCCGCCCTTTTCGGTCTGTCTCCTCTGCCAAAACTCTCATCCTTGCCCTAGTCATCTCACGCCT
>QEPC01006051.1:692680-710556 GCA_003113815.1 Sphenodon punctatus | reverse complement strand
GCATACTGATGACAACGCATGCCCTGAAACCCTCTCACGAACTCTCCTAATGGCTGCATATAGATGTTAAACAAGAGGGGGGACAAAATGGCACCCTGTGGGACTCCACATGTGAGGCCCTGAGGGGAAGATGTATACTCCCCCAAGACCACCCGTTGAGTTCGCCCGACCAGGAACGAACTAAACCAGTCCAAGACCTTTCTGTCAATCTCGGCATGGTCCCGCAAGTGAGTCATCAACACCTCATGGTCGACTGTGTCGAATGCAGCCGAAAGGTCTAGCAGGACCAGTAAGGTCTGACAACTCTGGTCCAATGCCAGATGGAGATCGTCGACCAAGGCCACCAGTGCAGTCTCCTTACCAAACCCAGGCCGAAAACCAGACTGAAAGGGGTCAAGGAAACTGGTGTGGTCAATGTTCTTGGAACTGCCGTGTCACAGCCCGTTCAATAACCTTCCCTAAAAAGGGGATGTTAGAGACCGGCCTATAACTGACAGGAGCATCAGCATCAAGAGATGATTTCTTGAGCAGGGGCTTAACCACAGCCTCCTTCAGGCAAAAAGGCACTCTGCCCTCCCGAAGGGAGGCACTAACCACCCCAGCCAGCAACGGCCGTAACGTCTTCTGACTGGCTTTCATCAACCAGGACGGGCATGGATCTTGTTCACAAGTGGTGGCACGAACAGATCCCAACAAGGACTCCACATCGGTAGGCGACACCATCTGAAACCAATACCACAAAACAGGACAGGATGGAGCATCCATAGCGCCAAGATGATCCTCTGCAATAACTGTGGTACCAAAATTGTGGCGGATGCGAGCGATCTTATCTACAAAGTACTCAATAAACTGGTCACAGCGGTCACTGGATTGCTCCAGGTCCAGGTGGAGACAGGCTTGCTCAGTCCTGCCTTTCACCACCCGGAAAAGCTCTGCTGGAGGTGACTTTGCAGATGCAATGAGGGTAGCAAAGAACTACTTCTTTGCTGCCTGCACTGCCACAGCATAGGCCTTTAAACTGCTCTTAGGCTGCAATCGATCATACTCCTCGCGAGTCCGGCACCACCGTCGCTCTAACCGCCTACTCTCCCACTTCAAACACCGCAGGCCCTCAGTAAACTAAGGAGACCTGCGGGAGACTCGGGAGGGCAGCGGACACCTGGGAGCCACTCTGTCAATGGTCTCGGCCAACAAGGTGTTCTAGAAGGCTATGAGATCATCGACAGAGCGGGTGTCAAGGTCCAGGGAAAACTCCCCCAGAGCATTCCGGAACCGACCCGGGTCCATAAGTCTCTGGGGGCAGACCGATCTAATAGGTCCTGCACCCTGTTGGGGGCTGAAATGTGCCAGGATGCACGCCTGAAGGAGGTAATGGTCAGACCATGACAAAGGCTCCACACCCCTAACTCCTACTAGCTGACACCCCCCCCCTCGCCTCAAGGCCGGTGCAGAAAACCAAATCCAGTGTATGTCCCTCCTCATATGTGGGGCCACAGATGGTTAATGCTCCAGAGAAGGCAACAGGTTCTGAAGAGTGAGCGTTGGGCATGTGCTGCAAACCAGGAGGAGATGGAACAACATGTCTGAATTTTGGCATGCGTTGGTCTTTTAAGGAACCAGTGAGTGCAAGAGTGGAGAGGGGCAGGCAGTGGTTGCTCCTTAGAATGCTCTATGGTGCTAGTAGACCTGTATGTGCACAAGGCTGCACACAACCTACATGATGGGACGTGGTAATGGGGTTCACATTAGCCCGCATTTGCCCATATGGTGGACCCTGCATGTCCCAAGACCCCACCGTGAGTGGTGGTCACATATCTGGTGGGTGACAGCCACTTGTCCGGTGGAAGTGAATGGGCGGGTGGACATCCACCTGGTGTGGGCTAATGTCTTGTTTGGTTAACATCCTTAGTTCTGAGAACAGTATTAAGAAAACTAGTAGCACTTGATAATTCAAGTGTGGCCTGAATGAATTTCATGTTTTTAGTTTTTGAAAATCTGTTGCAGAGTTTTGAAATCTGATATAATTTCAGGGCTGGAATTAGGGATTTTGTGCCCCATGGCTGCTGCTCCCAAGCCCTACCCCCAAGGCCCACCCCCACACAGCACTCACAACACGTGGGGAGAGGGGCAAGGGGCTCAAACTCTCAACATACACATGCCCAACGCTCACTCTTCAGAACCTGTTGCCTTCTCTGGACCATTAATGGTAAGTTAATGCACCGGGGTGTGGGGGGGGCGCGAGGGAATCACATTCACTACACACACAGTGGAGAGGGGCTCTGTGGCAGGAGGCTTTTCTGCAACTAAGATTTGGGGGAATTTAGCTCTTCCACCTGCCACATAAACCTAAGGTGCCCTGCTATGCCTCAGTTTTAACTCAGGGTTACCCCCGTTTAACACAGGCCTCCTCACATGCCCGTACAGTCAGCCCTTGTGCCCACCAACAGAAGCCTTATTCTAGCAATGGTGGGTTCTTCACTTATCAACATGTTGTTATATAGTCCATAATTCAGTCTCTCTCGACTGAGAGAGAGAGGGGAAAGGTCCCATCTGAGTCCTAATAGCGTCCAGTCTTCTGAGGCCTGTACATCTCCTTCAAACCTTCATGTCAAGTTGTTTCTGTGTGGAGCCTCCTTCAGCCCTTCCTGGGCATCAGTCCTGGTCAGTTAAGCCTCTGGAGAGATCTGCCTCCTCCAACATTCACTTCTAACTAACAAACTGACTGGGTTTGACTTGATTTTATAAGCCTGACCTCTCCCAGTTGAACACGCTTATCATTAACAGGCTTGCTTCTTAAAGGGCCAGTGTCTTTTAGGCAATTTCTCTACTGTCTGTGTCCTGACACAGGCTCACACTCGCACAACCCCCTCACCAGCCCTGCCACCCTGACTGGCACCCCTCACCCCCACCACAAGCTACCCACATCCAGCACTTGCCTGTGTGTGGCCCTTGGACTTGGAGCAGGTCTGGCCTGGCTGTCCCTCAGCGGTCTGCTTCAGGCAGGCTCTCCCCAGGGTCAGGTCTTGGGAGCTGAGGCCATGGGACTCCTAGAGTCTCTCCTAGAGTCTTCCCTCCTTCCCACCTCTGGCCCACCCAAGGGAGCAGGGGGAAGGGAAGAGGAGGAGACGCACAGGGAGCTATAAACTGTTGTGCTCCCCTCAATTTCCTGCACATATCTTGTGTGGCAGGCACAGAGGCTATGCAGCCCCCCAGCTGAGTTGGCTCCTGGCCACATCCCAGCACTGATCAGCTGGCTGGCAGTGACCAATAAGCCCTGGCTGCGCAGGCACAGATGCATGGGAGCCAAGCCATATTTATGTCCCTACGTGGTCAGGGCTTATGGCCGGGGGTAGTGGTGGTGGTGGCAGCAACAGCACTTTGTGGAGAACAGGAGCCCAGGGGTGATGGGAGGGTGATGCCCTGGGCTCCCACCGAGGGCAGCCAAAGCAGCCAAGTCACCAATCAGACTGGCTGGGGCAGTACAGGGTGGGAAAATTTGGGTCATGTAATCCCAATTCTGCCCCCCGCACAACACACACACACAAAGTGCAACCCCTAGACCTAGGCCTGAACCTAGCAGGTCTCACCGTAAGTCTGGACCTGCATCATTTTGGTGTAATTTTAGCAAATGGGGAGAGTGAGCAAAGAGGCGTCACTGTCTGTTTCACTAATGTTCTGTTGAACGTGAGGAGAAGCTTTCATGAGTGCTACTGTTGTATGGACCTGAATGGTTTTTATTGCAGGCAGTATGGCAGGCAGGCAGTATGGCATTGTATTGCAGGAATTTATTGCACCCAATTGTTGTACAGATGTCAAGGGAGTTTATTGTACCCTATTCTTGTATGGATGCCAAGCAAATTCCCCAGCAGATGTACTGGCCAGGCACAAGAAATGCTGATTATAAACGATAGAGACAACAGGAATACCGATTGGAAGTAATGGGGCTTTGGGAATGCCAGTAGTTTTTAATGGGCAGTAAACCAATACAGTGGCAGATGATTAACTGAAACAAAGGGAGTGGGGGAGGATCTGAAATGCTAGAGAAGGTTGGGGAAGGACTAAATAAAGCCAGGAAGGGGGGAAAGTGAGGAAATGGAAAGACAGGAAGGGGAGCTGGTTGGAATGACAGATAGTCAGCCAATTTGAGCATCTAGAATTACGAGACTGGGTAGAATAACAGGTAGGTGTTCTCCAGGAGTGGCTGAAATGATGGGCGGCTGGGTGAAATGATGGATAAGAGGTCTCCAGGAGTGGCTGGAATGACAGGGGGCTGGGTAGAATGACAGGCACAAGGACACCAAGAACGGCTGGAACTATGGGAGTCTGGGTGGCACGATGGGTATGAGGACACTGGGAGAGGCTGGCATGATGTGGGGCTGGGTCGAATGACAGGATGACACCAGGAGCCACTGGAGTGACAAGCTGCTGGGTGGAATTATAGGTAGGAGGACACCAGAAGTGACTGTAATTAGGGGAGGCAGGGTGGAATGATGGGAAGAGGCCTCCAAGGGTGGCGGGAAGCTGAGTAAAATGACATGTAAGACACCAGAGAGAGCAGTTGGAATTACAGGGGCTGGGTGGAATGATGTATACAAGGACACTTGGAGTAGCTGGAAAGATGGAAGACTGGGTGGAATGACAATACTAGGAGCAGCTGGAATGATGGGAAGCTGGGGAGAATGAGACATAAGTGGCCATCAGGAGCAACTGGAATGATCGGGGTTTGGGTGGAATAACAGGTATGATGCTACCAGGAGTGGCTGAAATGATCAGGGGTTGGGTGGAATTATGGATGAGTGGAACCTGGGAGCAGCTGAAATGATGGAGAGCTGGTGAAATGATGGGTGTGAGGGACTCAGCCCCTCTCACGGTCTTTCCATTTCTTCTCCGTAGCTTTCTCACTTTTTTCTGCCTTCTAGCAAAGGAATAGAGTCGAGAAAGACTGTATGGAATTAGGTGCTTTGAGAAATTTTATATAAGTTGGACAGAATTCCTTTAGGCATGTAACTGACAAAGATCAGAGCTGCAAGGGAAACGCTCTGCTGAGGAGGGGTTTTCAGAACAATCTCCTTCCCCCACCTTCCCATGAAATTGAGGAGGCTGCTCCCAGGTGGGGAAAAAGCTCTGCTGGTAAAAGTGACACAGCTAGGGATGAAAGGGAAACTCGCTGGCTGCTCTGGTTGCCAAGTAAGCTCCTTGGCAGGTGAAACTGACATGGCTACTATTCCTAGTTTCAAACCAAACCCTCTGGTGAAAATGACAAAGCTCGGGGCTGCAAGGAAAACTCCGAAAGGAGGGGTCTTCAAAGCAGTTTCCCTCTCCACCACTTCCCCTTCCCCTTGGTGAAACTGTCAAATCTGGGGCTGAAAGGGAAACTCACTGGGAGAAGGGATGGAGTGAAAATAGAGGCCCTTTTTACACGAGAGACACTCACGCATTCCCACGCAGTGGACATGAGTGGGTGTATCCCATTTGAAAGTGGTGGGTGGGTGTGCGTGCGTTCAGGCTCCTGCATAACACACACCTCCACCCATCATCCCTGCATGGAACAACTGGTGAAAATGCATGTTGCTCCATGCGGGGGAATGCTGGGGGATGGGTGTGTGCCCGTGTGCATCGCCCCCCACAACGGCATGCCCATGGACACACACACACCCCCAGCCACAGCCTGTCTTAAAAGAACCAGAGGAATTGTACATGTGTTTCATAGAAACACATGGTCCTCTCTCCTCCTTTCTTTCTGACTTTGAGTCCTGGCTCACTTTCTTCCTCTCTGTTGATATCCCCACTCTCATCCTTGGTGACTTCAACATTCATGTTGATGACCCATCTCAGCCCTCAGTCTCTCGCTTCCTCTCCCTAGCCTCCTCCTTCAACCTCCACCTTTGGACCAACTCCCCCACCCATACTAATGGCCATTCTCTTGATCTTGTCCTCTCTAGAAACTGCTCTGTCGCTGATCTCTCCTTCGATCCTCATCCTATATCAGACCACTTCCTTGCCTCTTTCAACATTTCCCACTGTCCCCCCTCCTCTTCCCCTTCTCTACGCCCCTTCCGTGACCTTCAAGCTATTGATCCCCTGGACTTTGCCTCCTCTCTCTCTCCCCTTCTTCCTACAGTCTTCTCTTCCTCCTCCCCTGACTCCGCTGTCTCTGCTCTCAACGCCTCTCTCTCCTCCACACTTGACTCCCATGCCCCTCTCTCTTCCCGCCCTGCCTTCTCCCACAACCCCCGTCCTTGGCTCACCCCTAGTATCCGCCACCTCCGTTCTTGCACTCGTGCTGCTGAACGACTCTGGCGCAAATCCCATTCTCACGCTGACTTCCTTCACTTCAAATTCTGTCTCTCCACCCTTACTTCTGCTATCTCCCTTGCTAGACAACACTACTATGCCTCCCGCATTGAGTCCTGTTCTCGGGACCCTCGCCGCCTGTTCTCTACCTTTGACTCCCTCCTCAAGCCTCCCTGTCCTCCCCCTCCTTCTTCCCTTTCTGCTCAGGATCTTGCCTCCTTCTTCACCTCCAAGATAGACAAGATCCGCCTCGACATCGCTTCCCACTCCTCTCTTCCCACTCCCACCCCTCTCCCTCCTCCCCCTCCTTCTCTCATGTCCTCCTTCTCCCCTGCCTCCCTTAAGGAAATCTCCTCTCTGCTCTCCTCCTCCAACCCTTCCACTTGCCCCCTTGATCCCATTCCTTCCCGCCTCCTCACCTCCATTACTCCCACTGTCGCCCCTTCCTTCCTGCACATCATCAACCTCTCCCTCTCTACTGGCTCTTTCCCTTCTGCCTTCAAACATGCCACAGTCTCTCCTATTCTCAAAAAGTCCACTCTTGACCCCTCTGACCCTTCTAGCTATCGTCCTGTCTCACTCCTTCCTTTTGCTTCCAAGCTGCTTGAACGTGTTGTCTACTCCCGCTGCCTTGACTTCCTATCCTCCAACTCCTCCCTTGACCCCCTCCAATCTGGCTTCCGCCCCCTTCATTCTACTGAAACTGCTCTCGCTAAGATCACCAACGATCTTCTGGTGGCTAAATCTAAACGTCTCTATTCCATTCTTGTCCTCCTTGATCTCTCTGCTGCCTTCGATACTGTTGACCACTCACTCTTGCTGGATTCCCTTCACTCCCTTGGCTTTTGTGGCTCTGTCCATAACTGGTTCTCCTCCTACCTCTCTGACCGCTCCTTTAATGTGTCTCTCTCCAACTCCGCCTCCTCCTCCTTCCCCCTCTCAGTTGGTGTTCCTCAAGGCTCTGTTCTTGGCCCTCTCCTCTTCTCGATCTATACCTCATCCTTAGGCAAACTCATTGCCTCCCATGGCTTCCAATACCACCTCTATGCTGATGACACTCAACTCTATCTCTCTACTCCCTCTCTCTCTCCCTCTGTTCAAGCTCGTCTCATCAACTGTCTCTCTGACATCTCTACCTGGATGTCTCAACGTCAACTCAAACTCAACATGGCTAAAACTGAACTCCTTATCTTCCCCCCTCATCCTTCCTCTCCTTCCTCACTGTCAATAACTATTGATGGAGTCACCATCCTGCCTGTCCCCCAAGCCCGTAGCCTAGGCTTCATCTTTGACTCACCCCTTTCTTTTAAACCCTACATTGACTCTGTTGCTAAATCCTGTCGCTTCTCCCTCCATAACATTGCTAAGATTCGCCCTTTTCTCTCTGTCTCGTCTGCCAAAACTCTTGTTCATGCTCTGGTCATCTCTCGCCTCGATTACTGTAACCTCCTTCTCACTGGCCTTCCCCGGTCTCACCTTTCTCCCCTCATCTCTGTCCAAAACTCTGCTGCCAGGGTCATCTACCTCGCCAGTCGCTTCGACCATGTGCAGCCCCTCCTCTCTTCGCTTCACTGGCTTCCCCTTCCTGAACGAATCCTGCACAAGCTCCTAGTCTTCACCTATAAAGCTCTTCACAACCTTGCTCCCCCCTACCTCTCTGCACTTATCGCCCTCCATACTCCAGCCCGTGCACTTCGCTCCTCCTCTGTCCCTTCTCTCACCCTTCCACGCCTTCCCTGCTCCCCTAAGCGCCTTCGTCCCTTCTCACTTGCTGCCCCCCATGCCTGGAACTCCCTCCCTGTCCACATCCGCCTTGCCCCCTCCCTTCATACCTTCAAATCTCTCCTTAAAACTCACCTCTTTCGCTCTGCTCTGTCTGACTCTTTATCCTGCTGAGCCACTATTCCTATACCTACGATCGGTTTACCCTTATCCTTGCAACATGGACCTGCCTGCTGTCATTCTCATCGTAACCAAGCCAAGTACGTGCACTTGAGACCTCGCATCTTCATGAATGTTAGACCCCTTGTCTCTCCCTCTGTTCCCCTTCCTAAGTCTCTCCCCCAGCTCCTGTCTCTCAGATTGTAAGCCCTAGGGGCAGGGACCGTGTCTATTTTATTACTTTGTAAAGTGCCAGGTACACTGCTGGCGCTATATAAATGTTTATTAATAATAATAACTCCTTCAGGGGTGTAACTCAGAAAGCTCTGAGTTGCAAGGGAAACACTCTGGTGAGGAGAGATCTGCAAAGCAATATCTCCCTCCCATCCCGCCTCGCCCTGCTAGTGAAATTGATGTGGTTGTCAGTTTGGGCTTAAAGGGAAACTTGCTGACTGACTACTTGGCTGCCAATCAAACTCAAGTTGGTACTATGGCAGCAGGGGGAATTTAGTGCATTCCCCTTTCAAAAACCAGGGGAATTCTTAGATCAAAAAACATTTGGTTTAGACAGGAATTAAGACTTTTACAAATTCAGGAATGCTCCAAAAAGGATGGAAATTGTAAGTTAAGGCTCCTGCCTTAACGGCTCCTGCCTTAACTTGCACGCCATGTAAGCAGTAAAGACATTGTACAGTTTCGCGTATTGTGCTCACTTACAGCTTAGGCTTCATGCACACCCACACCTTCAGCCCCAGTCCTCTTCCTCTGCAGGATGGGAGTAATACTGAAGCTGGGGAAAGTAGGGGGCAGCTTGCTGCCCTCTCCCCCAGTGCTTTCCCTATGTGCTTTCATTTGGATTGGGGAAAATGGGAAGAATGTGGACAACAGAGGCTACTGGTACTTTATATCCAGATTAGAACGAATAGGGTCAGACTTGGTTAAATACTGGGATTAGAAATGTTAGGGAGGCAGAGATAACCTTGCTGTTTCCTGCCTTGGTGATGTCCCTAGTCTATAAGATTGATGCTGTGCTATAGTTGGGTAATATTTTAGCAGTGTTCCTCCACAAAGATTTGTTGAGTTAGTACGGACAGCACTGATATTAACATGTTCAAGAGTCTTGGAGCAAGAGAGTAGGTGCAGATGTGTAAAATGCGGATGGAGAAGGTTTGCTACACTGTTGCAGTACACATACAGTATGTTCTGAGAAAAACACGTCCATTGTTAGAGAGTGGTGTAAGAATACCTGAAATAGACTGTGTCCACAATTATTTCTCAAGTGACCACTCACCTTTAGTCTTACTGGAAAAGCACATCATCTGAGGTGAGAGTTTGCTAAATTGTACAATGGTAAATGAAAAATGTGTGGCAAGAAAGGACATTCCAAAATAAACAGTTGTACTGAGTCCAAGGTCTGACTTTTGTGAGTACTGAGCAAGAGGGAGTAGGCCTGAAGCAGCAGCATTGTTTTCTGTTTACTCCGACATTTCATTAGTCATGCCGCCGCTCTGGCGGCATTTGCCCTCAATTTACGGCACTATCTGACACTTTGTGACAGTTCCAGGTATTCTGCGACACTTAAGATAATAGTGACAATTTCCGACAGTTCCAAAAGTTTTGACAGTTTTTCTGACACTTTAGCAAAACTTTCTGACACTTTGTGACATTTTCCGACACTTTGCGGGACTTGCTACAGTTTTCGACAATTTCTCTGCTGCCAATAAATAGCAAGAGGCAATAGCGGAAAGCGGCAGCAAGCATCGGAACAAGTATGGGGATGCTGTGTCATTGCCATGCTGGGAAAATGGCAACGGATGGGAGGTTTCCAACAGAATCGTCGGACACTGCCACATGTCGTTTTAGGCCTAAGAGGGAGTATGGAATGAAGCAGAGTTAGTGCAGAAGCAGGGGGAATCTGACTGTAAGCAGCAGTATTGCCATCAGTTTTCCCGCACCGATAATATAGTATAGTGCCTCATTGCATGACAGAGTGCAAATATTCCCCTTCCCTTAATCTCCCGTGCAATGAGTAGATGCACTTGATTGCTGCCGGAGAAAGAAGCTATAAATGAAGAAGAAATTGTGGCTACAGTGGAGACCGAGATCAAGCTCACAATATTTGGGTCGGGAGGAGCTTGCTGTACCCTGCTTCAGTGCTGCCCCCAACCTGCAGAAGATTGGGACTGAAAGACCAATGCAAAGTGTGGGTGCATAGAGCTTTTAAGTTGTAAGTGATCACTATGTGAGACTGTACAAGTCTTTACTGCTTACCTGGCTTGCAAGTTAAGACAGGAACCTTAACTTACAATTTCCATGCTTTTGGGAGCATGGCTGAATTTGTAAGAGCCTTAACTACTCTCTTAAACTGAAGGTTTTTTGAACTAAGAATATGTATTAAAATCTAATTACAATAATGAATGTACCATTTTGAGTCGTCAGCCTCTACCTTACTAAAAGGTAATCACATCTGCAGTCCACAGCCTCAGAATACCTTTCTCTTCATAAATAAGGCTGTGTTCACATGTGCCTTTTCTCCCACCTCTTCAGTTTCTTACCTGAGATTGTATCCTCACTTTTTAAATGTACCCATTTTCTCTCCCCTGCATTTAACGTTACCCACTATTTATAGTGCTGCTGCTAGGTATCTCATGCTGTTGTGCAGCTCTGCACTGACTTTATAGTGCAGATAGACTAAACAGCAGGATTAAACCCTCACATGCTATGAAAGGTGTTGTGTGGTGGAGTTACCAGGATTGTTAAACTGCATTTTTGAAGTTTAAATGTTTTTGCACTATACAAAATGTGACCTTTTTCATTTTATTTTTTCCCCTTTTTTAAAAAACTGAGGGAAAAGACTTTCCTTGGCATATTTTCTCATGTGAATGCAGCCTTAGTCATCTTGTATTGTTTCATCATCTTATGTTGAGGACTCCATGGGTTTGCGGGTGTCACTAACTACTCTTTGAATCAAAGTTCCCATGATATCAAGAGGTCCTGTGTGCTGAATAGTGAAGGCAGATTTAGTTAAACCTTTCAGGATCCAATCCTGGAGGCTCTATGTAAGAAGGGTCAGGATTTAGCTCTGAGAATGCTTCCGGTCCATCTGACGTCCCTTTTACCAGAGCTCTTAATGGGTGTGAACTTCTAGTGGAGTGAGTGTCCAGTTTAAACTGAAGGACTCCCAGAGATAATTATCTGCTTGTTCACTTTTTTGTGGTATGTTAATTTTTAGTTTTGAATAACATGAAGGGGATTGGACGAGATGACCCTTAAGGTCCCTTTCAGTTCTGGGACACTGACTTTAAATTGCTTATTTAGAGAGACAAATTATTGCATATATTGGGGCAGTCCAACTGGTGTCTAGTTGGCCAGATCTGGTATAGGAACTTGAAAAAGTGATCAAGAAATTGGAGAGCCCTGCTATATGTTGTTCAATTATTTAGCTAAGCTGCATCATTCTGTTACTACTAATTTATACAGTATAAGAGTATCATGATTTGCAGAATCTTCTTAATACAGTTAAATATTTCATATTTTGCAGCATACACAATTCAGGCAGCTGAGAACATAGCCACTAGTATCCTACCAGATGCCAACTCTAAAACCTTGTTAGCTTGCAATGGACCTTTAGAACGTTACGAGTGTCTGATTAAAGCAGAAGAGCTGAAAAATGATGAACAACAAAGAAGAGTCATCCAGTGTTTACAGAAACTTAATGAAAGCCTTAAAGGTTACAGCATTAGTTCACAAAACTTCCTATCAAAGGTGAGACTTATGGTGATAAATATTTAAAGTTGTTTCTTCTTCAAGTGTATGTTTTTCCATTTGTCCAGCCTACAAATATATATTTTCGCTAATGCTACCAAATTTAAATTTGAAAAGTACTTTTCTCCATTACTAACTCTGCCACTAATACTGAAATTAGATCTGCACATGCAAATCTTCAGATTTTGCGCTATCGAGTACCAACAGGGCTTACATCAGAAGAATTAAAATTAGCTCACAGACAGATCTCAGGTGTAGTTGTCATTATTACTTGTATAGCAAAGCAACGTGCCTGGTATTGTACAGTCATGATTAGAGATGGGTTTCTACCCTGAAGGACTTACAGTCTAGGATGGACAAAGGGGAGAAGAACGTAAGGAAAGACAAGGATACAATCAAAAAGTTGCAGATGCACGTGCTTAACTAAGTTAAAAGCAGAAGGAAGCTCTTGCAAGGCAAAACATTATAAGGAGAAGCATGAGGAGGGCTTTTCTGTGGCGGGCCCCTCAATGTGGAACTTGCTCCCTCCGGATAGTTGTCTCAGTTCCTCCCTCTATACCTTTAAAAAAGCACCTAAAACCGTATTTGTTTTCTAGGTGCCTTTAGGATCCACTGGTGATGCCCTCATTGTACTTTGCCCTCTCGTTTTGCCTGCCCCATTAAAAAATTTGTAATAATTGTTTTAAATTGTTTGTTTTATACTGTTTTATAGTTGTTATATGGTTTTATCTTTTTGGTTAAGCGCTCCAAGTGCTGTGTAAGGCAGGGGGCACTACAAAAATAAAAATTATTATTATTATTATTATTATTATTTTATTATAATAATAACAGAAATTTGAGGAACCAGGGAAAACCTGGTGGAAGAGGTAGTTTTTTAGGAGGGATTTAAAGGTCAGGAGGGAGGGAGTTCCAGGTGTGAGAATCAGTGTAGCTGATGGGGCATAGATGGTTTAGAGATCAGGAGACTCTTGGATAGGTGAGGGCAGTAGTAGAGGAGAGTGAAGTTCCCAGGTGGGGACATAGCAAGAAATAAGGGCAGAAAGTGAGGGATGAGCAAGAGGCATGAAAAGACTGGAAAGTGAGGACAAGAGTTTGTGATGGATGCAAAATGGGAAGGGGAGACAGGGAAGGATGGGCTGAATGGTGACACCATCAATGGAGACAGAGAGTGAAGAGGGAGAGGATAGCTGGAGGTTGGTCTCATTGAGGAGGCATCAACAAGGCAGCCTGTTTATAGCACAGTTCAGAGACACTAGCTTTTGGTCAACACTCTTCAATGGTGGTGGATTTAAGGTGTTGAAAAGTGACAGCCCTCTCACCTACATGCATTATGCGATAACTTTTTTGTGCATGGAGTCCTATTCTCTCAGTTTTTATAATGCTTACCACGTCATCGCCACCACTGAGCTAATAAAACTAAGATGATTATAAAACTAGTTCAGACGTGTTATAACGTGCGCTGTCAACTTTCTTGTATTTCACTCATGTTAGCCAAAGTAGTTCAGCCAGTTTCTAGCTCTAGTATAATGGCACAACATTGGTATGTGGTAAACACTACCACCTTTTTTTCTTCTTCTTATGTACTAAAAAATGTCTCAGTGAAATTAAAATAAATCATGAGTATATTGCTGTTAGTTTTAGGTTTTGAAAATAGTTTTATCATTTAAGTCTTGTTTTAAAATAAATATTAACGGATAATAATTTACAGTGCTCCAGTAACCAGTTTTGCTTCACAGGCAAGGTGACTGGTCCCATCATAAGGGGGACCATAACTTACAATCCGTATTAATCTAAATCAACAACACAAGCAAATAAACAAAAACCCAACAGAAAACAAAGAATAGAGGGAAGAGGATATAGTGCAGGGGTGGAAAACCTCAGGCCCGGGGGCCAAATGCAGCCTGCTGCAAGTTTTTATGTGGCCCCTTTCCACTGCCTGGATCTGGCCCTTGGATCCAGTTCTTACCTCCAATCACTGAAAAACTGATCTCAAGGGAAGGGAGCAGAGATGAGGTCATGCATATAAGGATAGGTCTGTCCCCCATCTTTGTGTGCATGCCTTCATTTCTGCTCACTTATTGTCAGCTAAGTCTTTCGTTGGGGGCGGCGGGAATTAGGAACTGGATCCAGGGGGCCAGATTGAGGAACTGGAAAGGATGGAACAGATGTACTATCCCTTTAAGGGGAATTGCAGTGAGGGTTCTGCAGAGGAGGGGAGTACAAAATAGCAGTTGAAGCAGTTTCTGAGGGAGTGAGAACAGTAGGCAACTGCCCAGATGTTGGGGGAAGATAGGCCATCAGGAAAACTGATAAGGGATCAAAAGTAAACCACCTGAGTACTAGGAAAGAGACTGTTTAATCGGTTTAATATTTTGAAGAGCCCTGAAGAGGAAAGACACTTTATACTCTTGCTGATTTTGAAGAAACCCTGGGGAACAAAAGAGATTGTACACTTTGTTGCTGATTTTCAGAGACTGTTTGGTTGTTTTTGTTGTTGTGTTTTTTAAATTCCTGGGGAAAAATTGACAAGAGAGATCTCTGGATGGACTAAACCTGCTTAGCCTTAAAGGGCCAGGGCTTGCTGATTGCCAGACTACTCCTGCAAATACTTGAGGTTTGCCGAGAACCTGTAGGTTAAAGAGGCCAAATAAAAACTACGCCAGAATAAAAATATTCTGCTTCTCACCAAATACAAAACAGAGAGGGTGTATCCACCCCCTGTGATGATGTGACTAGAGGTGAAGGTTTTATGATCCATAAAGAAAATAAGTGCAAAAGGGGCACCTGATAAGATGAAACCTTTGTAAAATCAGCAGAACTGGGTAATTTAACCCAGTAGTCTTAAAGGAACCAGCTAAATATCTCTCTAAACCACTGGTCTCAGTATTGTGGAGGACATAAAATTTGGTGGGAGAACAAGAGCCAGTGATAAAACAGAAAAGAGGTTATAATGTCATTAAGAGAAAACGGGAATATCAGAGGAAGAAGGAAGCTCATTTGTCAGAGCTCTCTACTTCCCGGTTAACTCCTCGACCATTGATCTGTTTCAAGATTTCTCTCTCGTGTTTTCTTTTATCCATATGTATTGTTAAAGATACATACAGCTGTAGTGGCATATTTCTGTTATTACAGCTGTGTCATCTCAAAAAGTATTCCTCTGATGGTTGTATGTGATTTTTTCTGATTGACTTTCTAAATTAAGATAACAGAATACAGGAAAAAAGAAACCAAATAAAATAAAGCACACAAAATGCTCCTTGTTATGCAATAGAAGAATTAGACCACTATATTATTAATAGTTTATGCTCTGCAGGTTAGCAAATGCCTTAGGTACAGTCATACGATGCAGTCCTTGCCCATTAAAGTCAATGGGAGTTTTACAATTGATTTTGGTGGGTTCAGGATTGCAGTCATGAACTTGTAAGCAGTTAGCAAGTAATGAGGCATCATGATAATCGATACAAAGAAGGAAAAAGTGACAGCCTTGGTAGAAGGAATATAATGAAATGTGGAAAAAAAGAAAAGTAAGGAACAAAGAAGAAAGAAGAAGAGATGGAGTGGGAGGGAAAAGGGGGGGGTAGCATGGAAGGTTCAGCCACCTTTTAAGTCTTATTCAGATACCTCCAAAGATATCCCATACTTCTCAGTTTGTGCTGAGTATTTGTATGTAATTCTTTCCATAGTGGCCAGACATGTAGTGTCTATATGCCAGCTACAATTTGGGTTTCCATTGTATAACTATTAACCCTCTGTTGAACCAAAGTTTTTAATATTTATGATTCCATTTGGTATTGACTGAACCTTTGTAGAATTACATGGCTAGATTACAGTGCAATTTGGGCTGCGCTGGAAATCAGTAACTAAGTTCTGTACCAGTCAAATGGACATAAGTACACCAGAGAGTATATGGGTGAGATTAACTAGCACCAAATAATCTTAAATACCAGCATTTATCTGTTTTGGCAATATTTTGTACAGCTAGAAGGGGGAAGGTCCAGGGAACCTTCCATATCACTTTTTTGCTGGATTAGTCTTAATGGAGGATCTGAGGAGCACTTGAATTTGCTTAAGTTTATTTTAATAGCATGTTATTGGCTTACCACCCCATATAATTTCTTTTATAAAGAATCGATGCTTAATTCATGTTTCCTGGCCAGGTATGTATGTAGCATTGCCATTAACCATAGTTACTTGGGGAACATTTGGAGAATTGCCAAGCATATTCAAGTAGATATGGGGTAGCAAAAGCATTAAGGCCAAACTGATATAGGGACTGGTATGTCTGAACTGACTGCATTGCTACTTCTCTGAGCTCAAGTCCAACCTTCAGTTTTGCAAATAACGGGAAGGAATCCTTTTCAATAACTTGGTTAGTAGTCAGGAAGCTTTTCCTAATCCAATTTAACTAAATGTTAGACTTACTTGGAGCTTTAAGTTTTCCCATGTAGATATCTCTCTGCAAGATAGGTGTTTTCATTTAACAATAAATTAATAAATAAATAAAAATTAAAAAAATTAGCAGATGTAATGCATCCAATTTTCTTAGCTTCCACAACTGGTAGTAATTTTTCTTCAGGAAATCAGCAATAATCAGAATATAACACATTGGCAAGAGGTACACGTAGCAGCTATTTCATCTACCAACTGAAGTCAGCCTGTGACTGTAGAGCCCCTTTTCCTGTGTTGTTCCATTTTGAGATTTTAAATTTAATTCGTTGTCCTCAGAGAGCAACAACGAGATGAATAATATAGTATATTACAGGGGTTGGCAAAGTTTCCAAGCCCAAGAAAATGTTGCACACCAACATTTTCTGATTGCCAAGAGCCTCAAAAATGTTTACATTGATTGTTTGCTTCTCCCAGTCTCAGTGATGGGTTAACATGGCTTCCTCTGAAACGATCCCCTTCCATTAAAGTGCCTCTTCCCAGGCATCTGACAGGTTTTGGCTGCTGCAATAGTGAGTCAGAGCACGTTGCCCTTGCTCCCATGACTCCCAGAAGACTCTGGTGGTAGCAGTGGTGGAGGTGGCAGCTTGGCTTCTCTTGCTCTTATGGGAGCTAATTGGACCTGTCCCCAGGCAGCCACTTCTGGTGAGAGTTGCAGTAGAGGTGCCTTAGAGCCACGTGTGGTTCCTGAACTGTCATTTGCCCACCTCTGGTATATTAGATATTAATCAAGATTTTGACCTCATTTGCAGATGGCACAGGCACACCGCATAGTGTGCGGCAGGAAGGGCGGGGCAATAAGTTTTTTTTAAATAAATAAATAAATAGTTTGGAAAACTCTCCTCCAGAACAAATGGGATTAAGCCATCATGTTTGGTTAAGAATCGTTACTTGATTAAATTTAAAATTGGAGAATCTGAATCCATCTACTTTGACAGGAGGTTGTAGCCTTTGTAGGAAGTTCCTGGGTCTGTTATCAGTGCCTCATTAGAAGGTTCATAATACGTTATTTTTCAAAGTAAAAAGAATATACCTTGACGACTATGCAGTGTTAAGTTTTGCATGGTTTCCTATCCTCAGCCTCATGGCCTTAGCTTTATATGAGAGGGGGTTTTACCCGCCAGGCTGCTGTCCACTTGCATGATATACGTACTTGTACAGTTACTGGTTTCTTTCTACCCATGCATTGTCGAGTCAACTTGTCTCTACCCCCATAGCACAGCACACTCATGTAATCAATCAGTATTCATTCAAATGCTTGACCATAGGCCTTGGCATTACACAGACAAATAAATACATAAACATAAAAAAGAAACATAAAATCCTCCTATAATACACATTATACAAGAAGAGAAAAAAGTTTTTATAAACAGAGTCAATCCATACAACCCAAAGGGAGCAACAAAATATTCCATCCTATTCCAAACCCCATGCCTTAAGGTATCGTACTGTTATATTGTAGGCATATACGAAAAAATTAGCAACAAAAG